>OX439474.1:70663736-71106236 GCA_949320105.2 Crepidodera aurea | reverse complement strand
TGGCCTGTATAATGTCACTGTTTGGAAGCTGAACATCGCCACCCATAATGACACCCTTCTCGATGTTCAAGGTTTTGCACTTATTGAGGCCAAATTCCATATGGATGTCATTGGAGAATTTTTGCGTAATCTCCAATAACTGTCGCATTTGCTGTTGGTTTGTGGCGTAAAGTTTTATATCATCCATATACAGAAGGTGAGAGACAATGAAGCTGGTATTTCTGTCGGCCATAATTTTAAAACCATATTTGGCGTCGTTTAGCATGGTAGAGAGTGGGTTCATAGCGAGACAAAACGACAGTGGGCTTAGAGAGTCCCCCTGATAGATTCCCCTACTGACAGATATTTCATCAGTACCTAAATACTTACCATTTATGCGCAGATGAAGGCTTGTGCGCCAAGTTTTCATTATGGTAGAAAAGAATGTAATTATGGTAGGGTGTATTTTGTAGATTTCTAAAACTTTTACAAGCCAAGAATAAGGCACGCTATCGAATGCCTTCTTGTAGTCCACGAAGGCAGTGCATATATTTCGTTGGTTTTTCTGTGCCTGCTTGAGAATTACAGAATCTACAATAAGTTGTTCTTCACACCCTTGGTGCTCTCTCTTACACCCTTTCTGCTCTTCCGCTAAAATGTTGTTAAAATCAACATGCTTGTAAATGCGGTTAGTCAAACAAGATGTTAGTATTTTATATAATGTCAGCAGGCATGTAATCGGTCTATATTGGGTTGGGTATTCTGTTTGTGCACTTTTAGGTAACATGTTTGTCATGCCCAGTGTAAGGAACTTTGGTGTTTCCGCGGGGTGGTGGAGAATGTATGTAAAATGATATGCCAGAGCTTGGTGTATTCCAGTAAATTTCTTATACCAGAAGTTATGTATTCCATCAACTCCTGGTGCTTTCCAGTTACTGGTACATTTAACGGACACTTCCTCTACAGTGATCCTGTCAAAGGGCATCGGTGCGGCATTTACCTTCGTCATATCTGACTCAATCCAGTGGGCGTTCCTTTTATGTTCTTTTGGGCTTGACCATAATGAACACCAGTAGTTCGTAAGGTCCTCTTTACTAGGCAGAGCTTGACTGTTGTTACTGGTCGATGCACCTAGGTTCCTGTAAAATAATTTTTGGTTGTTGTTAAAAAGAGCATTTTGTTGTTTCCTTTTGGTGCATTTTACGTATCTGGATAACCGTTTAGCTTTAGCCTTTAGTTTCTGCTTAAGCAGATCAATATACTCACAAACATGTTGCTGATGTTGTGGATGTTTTGAATGAGTGCCAATTTTTTTGAAGATCTTCCTGATTCGGTTTTTTTGGCGCCTAGACGGATGCGGGTTCTTTTTGAATTCGAAAAGTCGACCCAGTTCTATCCGAATATTGTCAATTGCGCCCTCGAGTCGTAGTCCAGGGCATTTAGCACTAAATCACCCGAATAGCGGAAATTTTGAAGTACCACAGATATCGAGATGCGGTTTTCTGCATTGTGTTGGGGAAGGTCCCAGAAAAGACTGGTGAAAATGTGGGTATGCAGTTTTTTGAAAAACGCCTTCTGGGCCGGAAAATGCATTTTCCAATTGCATCATTATTTGTGCCGTTATGGGAGCGATTGTAAACGCGGAAAAATCGCTCGGAAATTGTTACTCGGGGGTTTTCGGGGCTGCCGAACTCGATTCTGGCATTAGAATTACCCGCGAATGCACGGGGGCGGATCTGTGGGGGTGCGCGGGGGGTGAATTGGGGGAGGAATGGCAGCGTGCATGATAATCGCTCCAAACTCGTTACTCGGGGGTTTTTGGGGATGCTGAATTCAATTCTGGCATTGAAATTACCCGGGGGCGCTCAGGGGCGCATCTGCAGGGGTGTCCGGGGGTTCATTCTGGGGGGAATTCGCATAGTCCATGTAAATGGCTCCAAAATCCTTACTCGGGGGTTTTCGGGGATGCTGAATTCAAGTCTGGCATTGGAATTACCCGGGGGTGCTCAGGGCCGCCTCTGCAGGGGTGTCCAGGGGTTCATTCTGAGGGGAAATCGCATAGTCCATGTAAATGGCTCCAAAATCGTTACTCGGGGGTTTTCGGGGATGCTGAATTCAATTCTGGCATTGGAATATCCGGGGCGCTCAGGGGCGGCCGTGTGGGGGTGCGCGGGGGCCGAATTGGGAAATGAATGGCAGCGTGCATGAAAATCGCTCCAAACTCGTTACTCATAGGGTTTCGAGCATTCCGAATTAAATTCTGACATTGGAATTACCCGGGGGTATGAATAATGAAAATTTCCATTGAAATATTAAATAATCAAATATTACACATATTATAAAAACAATTGCTTTGGGAGTCTTTTGTGCCTCGAAACTGGATTTGAGAAAGGCGCCAAAGCTATAAAGGGAGTACAGTATCGTTACCACGGGAAGGAGGGGAAGAAAATGACGAAGGGGAAGAAGGAGAAGAACGGGAAGAAGAAGAAGAGTTTGAACAAGATGTTTAGGTCTTTAGTTGAAAATTTGAGTTTATAATGAATAATTCAAGATTAATAAAAACTTCTATTTGTTATTTGAATAAAGAGTTATGTTGATAATTTGTAATTTTCCACTTGCTGCTTTACCATTTCCTAGCCACCCCTGAGCGCCCCGGATATTCCAATGCCAGAATTGAATTCAGCATCCCCGAAAACCCCCGAGAAACGATTTCGGAGCCATTTACATGGACTATGCAATCCCCCCCAGAATGAACCCCCGGACCCACCTGCAGAGGCGCCCCTAAGCGCCCCCGAGTAATTCCAGTGCCAGAATTGAATTCAGAATCCCCGAAAACCCCCGAGTAACGAGTTTGGAGCGATTTTCATGCACGCTGCCATTCCTGTCCCAATTCATCCCCCGCGCACCCCCACAGAGCCGCCCCTGAGCGCCCCGGATATTCCAATGCCAGAATTGAATTCAGCATCCCCGAAAACCCCCGAGTAACAATTTTGGAGCCATTTACATGGACTATGCGATTTCCCCCCCAGAATGAACCCCCGGACACCCCTGCAGAGGCGCCCCTGAGTGCCCCCGGGTAATTCCAATACCAGAATTGAATTCAGCATCCCCGAAAACCCCCGAGTAAGGATTTTGGAGCCATTTACATGGACTATGCGATTTCCCCCCAGAATGAACCCCCGGACGCCCCTGAGCGCCCCCGGGTAATTCCAATGCCAGAATTGAATTCAGCATCCCCAAAAACCCCCGAGTAACGAGTTTGGAGCGATTCTCATGCACGCTGCCATTCCTCCCCCAATTCACCCCCCGCGCACCCCCACAGATCCGCCCCCGTGCATTCGCGGGTAATTCTAATGCCAGAATCGAGTTCGGCAGCCCCGAAAACCCCCGAGTAACAATTTCCGAGCGATTTTTCCGCGTTTACAATCGCTCCCATAACGGCACAAATAATGATGCAATTGGAAAATGCATTTTCCGGCCCAGAAGGCGTTTTTCAAAAAACTGCATACCCACATTTTCACCAGTCTTTTCTGGGACCTTCCCCAACACAATGCAGAAAACCGCATCTCGATATCTGTGGTACTTCAAAATTTCCGCTATTTTTGCTAAATGCCCTGGACTATCGTCGCTGCCACCAAGGTTTAACATTTTTACTATTGTCACTATATCCACTTTTAGGCATATGCACTTGCTGGTTATGACTGCGAAGTACTGTCACTGCTCCGCAGTACACCAGTGAGTGGATTTGCTCCAGGGTGCCACAGTTCCTGGTATAATCATGCAAAAGATTATTTACAGTAACAATAATATTATTAGTGGTCTTATTGGTTCTTAGATTGAGAAGTTTTGGCCTACAAGTTGGATCGCTGCCGTCGAATTCAGCTAGTGCTCTAGAGAATTCAGACGTCACACGTTCGGCCAAATCGATTTGGGTGTTGTTGTCTCTAATCGCGTTAGGGTCATTTTCGGTATTGTTTTCCTCTACGCTAGGGAGATCTCCATCAAGTGAATCTTCGATTGAGGGTAGCTCTTCCTCGTTTTGGAGTTCGAGTACTTCTGCCCTAATCTGCTGCAACACTGGAGCAGCGAGCAGGTTCTTTGTTAGGATTGCTCGCCTCTGGTCAGCAATGCGCTGTTCCGTAAGGTGTTTCAGTTCAGGGTATTTCTCAACAAAAGCACGATGGAGAGCGTATCTATAGATGGTCAAGTCTGTTTCCATTTTTGTGATTTTATAGTAGGAGCGCATTATAAAGGTATTTAGATCGGAAGTCCACTTCATGCGCTTCCTAGGCAGTCCAGCTTTTGTGGTCAACGGCAAATTGACTTGCGTCGCCGCAGAAACATCAAAAGCTGGTGGAGAAGAGTTGTTAGTATATTCCTCTATAGTGATGGTGTTCGCAGTAGCCCTACTCGGCGTCACGCTGCGCCCCCCGCTAGCCGAGGGAGACGGTAGCTCACTTTTCGAATAGGTCCCGCTACCAGAAGCCTGAACGCGACAAGAGGTTTCGGTGGTACAATGCCGATTCACCCGTTTATTCCGTAGGTTGTACATCATCATTATTATTATTATTATTATTATTATTATTATTATTATTATTATTATTATTATTATTATTATTATTATTATTATTATTATTATTATTATTATTATTATTATTATTATTATTATTATTATTATTATTATTATTATTATTATTATTATTATTATATTGAAATAACTTTCAAATTTTAAAACAATTATTGCGTTATCTGGCCATGAATAGGGTATGTTAGGGAACAAAACGGATTGCGGAGAGATTGACAGTCCGGCTCATACAATTTTTGCATACAATACATACAATAGATGGGAGAGAGACATAATTTAGGGAAATCAAAGGAGCTGATAATGTAGTGAATAGCATGTTAAAAAGTAAAAGACATAATGAAAAAAAAGGAAGAAGAAGAAAGAGCCTTTCAACAGTAATAATGGAGGGTGGGGGGAAAGGGAGGTTTTAGTTGGTAGGACTGGACTTGCACCTATGAGCCCGAAGTTGCCATTCGTGATAGATTTAAGTTCTATCACGAATGGCAACATCGTGGTGTGCTTGAGCATTTCCCCCCAAACAAAAAAAAGGGAACAAAACGGAGCAGTTATCTATGAAAAATAATAAAATAATTACTGATTGATATGATAGATATCAGTAAACATTGGAGGAAAATTGTATGCAAAGTGACCGATATAGTTAAAAAATAAATATTTATGTGTATTAAATTTTATGAAATATCCGTTAATTGTTTTGACTCGTTTTGAACGCGCCATTGAGCATTTGAATAATTAAAAAATATCTCGTTATAGAAATGGCTGACTGCATCTTGTGCATTTAACTATTCGAGTCCCAGTTTCTGAGTTTCCACTTCACGTGATTTGAATAGTTTCCACATAGTGAGTTTGCTTTATTAACGACGACGAGACGATATATAGATCATGTTTTCCGGCAACGAATATCCAGCGCATAAAAGAGAAGTTCTGGGAATGTAGGGACATCATATTCAAGATTTCAAAATAATTACAAATTAAACTTAAATAAGTTCTCGAAATACTTAATGGATTAACAAATAGTACAATTTAAAAAGTAGCCGAGTAGTAACAATGATTTTATAACTCTTAAAAATTTAGTAAATATATACCTCGAAAATTTTCCAATGCATGTCCTGGTCGAATATTTTTAGTTCCTGAGATATGATATGGATGTAAAGGTAATGTATCGATTGCGGTTGAACTTTTGCACACAACCCATATAAAATATTTGCCCCCCCCCCCTCGGACGAGTTGTGAAAAAATATCATTCGAAAACTGGTTTGAGTATGGAGACCAAAAATTTAATCCATAAAATTTGACAGGACGAGTGGTATTTGGAAGGACTATTTTTTGAATCATTTTGTATTAAAAACAGATAATATAAAAATTTTCCTATAAAAATACTAGCATTAACACAAAAGACACGAAAGTTCTAAAACTCAAGCCATTTTTAATAATTGTGTTTTTAACAATTGTATTTTTCCGTTAAATTAAATAAACTAATTTACATATTCATTAAATCGTCTTACCCAATTACACTCTAGATATAATTTCCAATATTTTTATTAGATAAAAACACCTTTTTTGATAATATATTTTATTTTGATTAGAACACAATTTATTTTATTAAGTTTTAACATTCAAGGTTAGACAAAGAATAATTATATTATAAAACTGAGTATGTAACTGTTGTGAATATATGATAAGATTTCTAGGAAATCTTCTACTACTCGGCATAATAGTGATAAAAATACGATCATGTAACGCTCTAGCTTTTTTTTTGAATCGAAGTAAACTTGACATTTATAATTCGAATTTTGTTGCCATTAGGTAATTCAACTCAAAAAACTGCCAGAAAAAATTACGAGTCCGTTAAATTGCCAGGCAACAAAATTCTTATTGATACATGTCAAGTTTACTTCGACAAAAAAAAGCTCTCGTGTAATTATAAGTGAAAACTTCATTTATGACGAAGTATAAATTCTCTTATAATATGTAAATGCAGTATCCTTTTAAAATCGTTCCCAGTAACGTCACAAATAGTATATTATGCAACGATCATGTAATGATAGCTATTATTACATGAGCTTAAGGTAAGTTACGACAAGAGCGAGTGTATTAATAGCCATTTCATGAAAGTTGCATACGCTATTTTTTCTACGACAAAATATAAATAAGTACTTTCACTGAAAACTATTAATTTATTTGATACATTAGATACAACAAGAATAATTTTGACATTTGCTTTCACAGAACTGTCGATAATATCTATCAAAAACCTACTTGATTACAACGTAGACATTTCTATTGCTGCAAAGTCAATTTTATAATAAAAAGCAGGGGTTTCTATTGGTCAAAATCAGTTTTATAATGAAAAGTGTGCTATAATTAGGTTTAATATAAAACGGATAACGCAAGTAATTTAAAGTATATGAGTAGAAAAAAATATGTTTGACAACAGATCTTAAATTTCAAAATCTATTACTTGCAAAATTGTCATGTGATTTGTTTCTTTTGCAAATTATTATTATTATATCTTTTGTTATGTCAATTTTTGAAAACGACTTTAGAATAAAAGTCGAGACGTCAAATTAAAAAACATTTTTAATCTAAAAAAGAGGTTATTATCCAAAAATAAGAACATTCTAATTATCTTTAAATGACTTACATGTTCATACCCTCTTTTAAATACTAAATAAATTAAGGTTTTAAAGCAAATTTCTTTATAAACAATATGAAATACACAAAAATAAATGTTTTTCACCACAATTTTAACTTTATTACATGAAATGGCGCAGTCGTTAGGAGCGAAATTAATAATACAATAATTAAGTCTCCAAAAAATCGATTTCTAATGACAAAAATGTTTAATCATTGTAATATAAATATAAATAAATTTAATAGGGGATGTACGGACAAATTACCACATACCCTTCGCCGTCGAAAGGGATATTTCCTCCGTGATCACCTTTAGTGTTAACCACGCACCACGACACTCGGCACACGTCACAAAAAGTAGTAAAAAAAGAGCGTGCTACCGACGATCGCTGATCGACGCTCAAAACAATTGAAAAGCAGCCGGTGAGAGTTCCGTCGCGACGTGGATGTGTGTACCGGCGTCGACGACGTTCAACCCTTAGTTAAAACGTTGAAGCGGTGTTGCAACACTAAGAAGATTTATTTGACTTTGGAGAATTTGTTATTCTTGATTACCTAAGTACAGTTCGCTTACTTTCTTTTTATTAAAACAGTTGACACTGTGACATAAAAAATAAGTTGAAAATACGAATAACAAGAAAGTATTATCTCAATTAATATTCAAAACAATCAGACTTGTACAAACTTATACATAATAGTTGGAGTGCAACTTTCCCAAATGTTACAATTTTGCAGATTTTCATGACTCTACCCTTTTCAAATGTTTCTGGAGAGAGATATTTCAGCGCTCTTTAAAGGTCATCTTTACATCTTTTACATAGAGAAATAAGCATTGAGTGAAATAGTACTGAACTGAACTGACTACAGAAATTTCACTCTATTTATAAATATCACTAATAAAATAGTCCTGCAATACTTCGTAACGTTGTTTCTTTTGCTCCTGGATTCCTAGTTTTTTTTGGTATTATTCTATACCCCAAACAGGAATTATTGGGGGCCTATCCTTGTATGCATTGGGAATGACTGCCAGGTTTACTATTTGAGTGTTCTTAGCTGTAATTATTAAAAAAATCATTTAATAAGCACAATTTAATCTTTTTTTTTAAATTTAAAGTAGGGTTAGCCATATGAGAGTACTAGGTACTGAGGTTAGGAAGAAAACAAGGTCCTTTATTTCTCACAAGTTATTTTTATTAAGCGGCCGGTTTCGACGATTAAAACATCGTCATCATCAGGCCCTATGTGGAAAAATTATGGAGTTAAAAAAGTCACAATGACAGTTGAGTTAAGTTAAAAAAGTTTAAGGAATTTATTTTAATTTAATTTATTTTTTTTATCATTTTTCTAAAGGTAATATTCAGTATAAAACCTTTGTCACATCATAATTTTAAAAATACCATTATTACGTTCCCCTCTTGTACAACACCTGTTTTCAATAATTATACAGTTACAATTAGTAATGAATTATTATAATAAAATGTTAAATACTACTAAAACTGAATAATTCAAAGTTAGCTTTGAACTTATGTTAAAATAAAGGATTAAAAAATATACATTTTGTGTTTATTTTGAAAAAACAAAGTAGATAAACAAAACAAAAAGTTTTGCAACAAATACATTATGAAGTGTTTTAAGCCAAGAAAAAATTTTCTTAATTTTTATATTTTAATTTGATGTTGATTAAAAAAAATAATTTTGAAACAAGGAATAGGATATATTTTACCATAAATCTATCAAAAGTAGGTTCTTAGAAATCAGTTTTTATTTAAATCACTTTTACAATTACAATTATTATCCTGAAAAAATTGAAATACAATTTATCAGCAGAAAACTGTTGTATGTTTCTTTGGCATATGATTTAGCTCCCTTCCAATATCATTCTATATTAGTAGAGGTGAAGATGATAATACCTCTAGGCTATATTCATCCTGAAACACAAAAAAAAGCACACAGAAACAGAAGTAAACAATAAATTTCTGAAAAACGTAAGATATGCTAAATAAATAACCTCAATTTTAGAATAACGACACAAAAAACAGGTTCAATTGAGTCTAAATACTTACATGTACATGTATATTATGGCAATTTCCAAATCAAAAGCCTCAAACAATCACAAAAAGTCTTAAAATACTACAAATAAACCATTCACTCAGTATAACTTAATGCACTATTTATCAAAAGTTACGCGTTTCGTTGAACAGCTGATTGAGGAATGTGGCGCCACCATCGGTAATTATTTGTCTCAATAAAAAACACTTGTTGATAAAATTCATCCATTGTTTTAACCAGCTACCGTTCAAAAATTGTCTCTTTTCGTTAGTTTCAATGTTTTAATTTGTTTGTAAATGTCCTTTGACTGCTGGTTAATTCTCAGTTAAATTTTAAATTTTATAACTATGTTTGTATAAAATAAAATAAAATCCTTAAACTTTTTTTAACTTAACTCAACTACCATTGTGACTTTTTTAACTCCATAATTTTTCCACATAGGGCCTGATGATGACGATGTTTTAATCGTCGAAACCGGTCGCTTAATAAAAATAACTTGTGAGAAATAAAGGACCTTGTTATCTTCCTAACCTCAGTACAATTTAATCTATTTCCAAAATGCAATTACCATAGCCAAATCTTATTTAATTGTTATTACGTAATTTAATTAGGGTACTAAAGGGAGGAAAAAAATAAAATTTGCTGTTTTGTAACCCATATTTTAAACTCTAGTCTAGTCTAGTCTAATACGCCGTTTTCGACCACTGAAATATACAAAAATTTTCCCGGACCCCCCGTTCCCCTATGAGGTATTCCATACGCTGGAAAGGGCCCCCATACACAGGAAAGGGCCCCCCGAACTGTAAATCCGCCTCTGTCCTGATCAAGCTGCAGCTGAAGAATTATGTCTTAGAGTTAGACGATCATGCTCAAGGCTTCCTTCATATTATTGTGTAATCAATCCGATTGAGCTAATATGGACGCAGTTAAAGAAAATATTAGAACGACAAATATTGCTCTAACTGATTCGACAAGATAAACAACAGGAAAAAGCTTATTGATTATAGTATTAAGAATGAGAGAAATATTCCAAGTCATTGCCGGTTATAAATAATAGGAGGTAAGTATATTATATTCCTAGGAGTAGAAGATGCTTATTAGGTGTTGAATCAGTTTAATATGAGCGAAACACAAATAATGGAGTAATATATTGTTAGGATATTAACTATTGAAATTGAAAAATTAGAATTTGGCGAAATATTATCTAAAATTAAGGTTGGCACACCGATCTCTTAGAACCTGTCTGTCTTAAAACGCAAACACGTGATACACTTTGCTATCAGTGTAAGCACGTAATTAGTAAAAATGGAAAATGTATACCTCAACTATTTGTTCTTGAACTTCTTTCAAATCGTACAACCAGTGATGTATTTTGACAAGACTTCTAATAATGTGATTCCTCCAACTTTGTGGATTCTTTAAAGGATATTTTCTTGGTTTGAGTGAATTATTCTGGAACCAATTCTTAGGATATACAGAATGTGAAATCACTATCTTCCAGGCAAGTTTTTGCTTAAATATTATTTTAGATACTTCGCTTATTAAACACTAAACATAGTCGCAGTTACCATTAGACTCCAGAATACAAAGTTTTTTCTTTATTTCACTAATTTCTTCTTTTGAAATTTCGATTAATAATTTCAATATAATTTTCTTTCTCCTTTTTCTACCATTTTTCAATTAACTACTTTCTTTTAAACTTTTAAATTAAAGTATTTTCTTAAATTTTTCTCTACTCAAAACTTCCACCATCTCAAAAAAACTGGCTATTTTTTTAATTCAAAATTCTTAAAATTTTTTATAGTGAACTCTCTTCTACCATTTTTAAAAAAAACTCCCTCCTTTCTTTTTTTTCTGTTGCTAGGTTCCCTTCTGACGTCATGCAAAAACTCTTAAATTATTTCAAAATTTTGACTCTGTGCTAGTTTATTATAAGTTTTATGTGTTTTTGCTTTCATAATTTTATTTATAACGATTAACATATTTTTGCTTTATATTCTGACGTCCAATTTCATACATTTTATTAATTTCTAATTTAGTTAACAAAGTTGGTATCTTGACATTTCATTTTAAATAGTTGTCACCACCTTATTTTATTTTGCCATACAGGTTGTCCTGATATTATAATTTATTATAAAGATCGTCCCAAATAAATTGTTAATAAAATTTTGAATTTTATTTAATTTTGGTTTTAAATTTTTTTAGGTTGTTATCAGAGCTATTCATTGTCATAGTTATCTCACATTAAATCATCCCAAAGGTAAGTTAATTCATAATTCTCTTATTTCTTAGTAAATCTGCTTACGTTTTTAGGTGCTGTTTCAATTAATATTTAAAAGCCAAATTATCTCTTTTGGAAAAATTTTGGATTGTACATAGTGTGGGTATTTTGTGTTTTATTTTAATTTTAACTAATTGTCAATATTTTAAAATCTCAAAATTTAATTCAAATTCTATCACATTATCAGGATTATAACATGTCGAAACTTTATAAAACATTATTCTATACTCTTTGTACCTTCATCATCTTCACAATATATATACTATTGTTTCTTCAAGTTCTTAAGACATTTTTTCAATAAAATCTTCAAAACTGACAAACGTCAAATTAAATATGTATTATCTATGACTATTTAATAATAGACGCATTATGCTTGTGATAACAAGTAGAAAATGTGTAATATGATTTTCATATTCCACATCAGTGGAATATGAATTTATATACGTATTTGGTATTGTTGTTACTAGGGCAACTAATTTCTTTTGACACAAATAAATGACTTTTTACGTTTGCTATAACTTTGCGTTTAAAGCGTTATTATAATGAATTCAGACAGTCAAAATAATATTTCATGCACTCCGCCAGAAATTCGTTCAGCCGCGCAAGTAGCATCGTTGGAATTACTTCCGGAAAGGTCGAAGAAAAATTACGAAATTGTTTATGACTGCTTTACGGACTGGTGCCTAAAAATGGAACTAATTCGTTTTCTGAAGACACTTTGCTAGTATATTTCTAGGAATTGACCAAGAAATATAAGTCGTAGATAAAGTATAGTATTTTCCTCGCGTATAATGGCTATATTTAGGGGCGTACCGAGGTGACACCCCCCCAAACTTTTGTACCGAGTCGGCATTTTCATGCCGTATTTATCATGTTCGAGAAATATGAAGTCGGCTAGTCGGCAAAAACATTTTCCAATTTAGCTTATCCCCGAATGAAAATCATTGTGAAAAGACGAATTAGAATTCAAATTAAGGCGCGCTATATTGTACAGTCGGCAAATTTTCCTTGACGAGTCGGCATTTTCAACGTGACACCCCCTTCAAACTTATGAGGCTCGATACGTCCCTGCCTACATTATACGCTCGTTAAATAATATACTAATATCTGGTCACCGAGCTTCGCTCTTAATATTCAAATCTACATTTTTAAGCAGCCCAATGAGTATATAATTTAGTATATTTATAACATGACAAATTATTAATTAATTCGCGAAAATCACGGAGTGGGCGACATCTACTTGAACTACTGAAAGGGAGATAAAATAAAAAGTTGATTGGCGATTGGCTTGAAAGTATGCGGGAAAATTAAAAAAGCTGTCAGTGTTAATTTTCAATTGGCTGCAGCTGTTGACGTTTATCAACTGCTTGTCACAGATGTTAGTTAAATGCATTAAAAGTTGCCTAGTTTCTGGGGATTTCACCCTTTTAGGGCAACATCTACTAACGCTTAATCTTCGCGAATAGTCACGGCGGGCAGGCCCCGTTTCCGGGACGGGCATCAGCAGCGTGTAGGGCACAGGTCCCGTCAACAGAAGATCGCTCAGCTCACTCTATTTATCACTATATAAGAAAAACTCTATGTTCAATTGATTTTATTATTTATTGATCTGCTGTGAAGGAAAATTATAGATCTGATATTCATACTTAAAAATATTATCAGTCCTCCTAAATCCTTGAAGGCAGAATTATTAGTAATAGGAAGGCAACATAAAAACAAAGTTAAAAAATATATTATAGATGAGATGGCCCGAGAAAAAGGAATTCAAATTCTCAGATTGCCTCCTTACCATGCAGAGTTAAATCCCATTGAACTGATCTGGTCTCAATTATTAAAAGGTTATGTTTCTCAAAACAATACAACATTTAAATTTCCTAATGTGCGAAATTTGTTTTTGAAGGCAGTTTCAGATGTAAATAGAGAACATTGGGAAAAATGCATTGATCGTGTTAAAAAGGTGGAAAATTCATTTAGGAAATTGGATATATCAATGGAAAATTTAATAGATCCTATAATAATAAACCTCAGAAAAGACAATTATAGTGACATCAGTAGTTTTAGTGAAGACAGTGACTTTTAAAGATAGTTCTTGAACTAACTTTTTTTTTAATCTTTGAGTTTAGGTAAGTACTGAAGCGTTACTTTTAATGCCAAGAGATTAAAAAAAATTTAATCCCAACATATAATCCTCCTTGTTATTTATTGGTTAAATTTAATTCGTTCAATGTTAATGTGTCAGATGCATAAGGTTTATTTTTATTTTTTGTGGAATGTGACGTTATATCCCTACTTTTACTGCGCTACTGTCGTTGCTAGGAAATAAACTGAAAGCTTAACTTTTCTTGTAAATATCTCGGAAGATCGAATTTTCACAGACATGAGACCTGCATTTTTTGCGATTTAGATAGGAATTAGTCTACCCTGAAAGTTTCATTGAATTCTGACGAATGGATTTTGAGATCCTCCGGACATACATACATACATACAAACTTTGCTCGTTTAATATTATTTGATTAAAATGACAGTTCCTACCTATTCGATTACATTCTCATTAGTATTATACTAGTAAAATAATAGGATATTTCTACGGTCTGTGTTGCCGAACGTAATATAGTTAAAATTATTATTTCTTAATAATATTATGTTGCATTATGAAGTATTATGAAATCACTAACGAATGTAACAGAAAGCTTAAGTAAATTTAATAACAATTAATTTGTGACTAGATGTAAAGATGGCGACTTTCGTAATGCAAAAACAAAACTTTTAACCCAAATTAATGATCTGACATCCATTCAGTAGGGTCGATTTCTGTGTTTACTGTTTTAAGTATAAGTTTCTCAACTAACTTTGATATTGATGAGAGCAGAAAGATGGCTAATTGCGTAATGCAAATACAAAACTTTTAACCACGCCAATTTTTTTACGAAAATTAGCTGCCAGTCCTAAGTTTTGGAAAAAGTGAAAAGGAATGGAGGAAAATTCCCATATTATATTTCATCTTGGATTTAAAAATAATAAACAAAAGAATATTGAAAATAACTTGTTCGTCTTTGGATATAACCTTAGACAAATTGGACTAGTTCACAACTGATAGTTTATAAAAGAGCGATAATTGCTATTTATATTACAAGTACATAAACAAGGGCTTTATTGAACGAATAGTTTTATGACCAAGCGAGCTTGCGAAGGAGGCTATAAAATGATGAGACAAGTGCTACTTTAATGACGAAAAACTATATTATTTTCAGTGTTTACAGATAAACATTTTGACTAATTTTTAGGCGCTGCACTTCTCTGGATGGTCTTAAATACATCAGTGGTATTTTAAATTTTTCATTCTCATTAATTACTTCATTGTTAATTTATGCGTTATAATGTGAAGTTTCTCCACAATTGTAAAACAAATGCGTCATCAATCATCTGTAAGTTGTTTCAATAACGGCAATAATAGTATCCTATTTTATTCATATAATATATAGTAGTCGGTGCATTTGACATTTGTCAAAAATAACAAAAAAATATACATGGCTTGGGCCGAAAGTAGTTACTTTCGGCCGAATAGGCGAAAGCCATTGAAACAACAATAAAATTCTGACATTAATAACAATGAGTTAGAAAAGACTTACTTTCGCACCTCTATGAAAATGACATTTATTTATTTATTTATTTATTTCATCTTACACTGTCCTAAAGGTTACACCCAACTACAGAACAGGAATGTAAGTTTCAATGTTTCAATTATAGTACAATAAAGTAAAGTACAATATAAAATAAAAACAAATTAACGAAATAACAGTAGATACAGAATTAACTGAAGAAGTAGGAATTAATCACAGAGATTGAACAGTAAAAAATATCAAGCTCACAAGTTGCAGAATTACATTTGACACACATAGTATGCAGTGGAGAGTATTTCAAAATAACTGTTGGTGGTGTTGGTAAATAAAACGTATTGTCTACTCTAGACGATGGTCTAGGTACATTGAAATTGAGTTTTTGGAGAATATGTGGGTCAATAATTACGTTGTTAATGAGTTTGAACAGAAAAATTGTGGAGTGACAATCACGACGGCAGCTTAGGCTGTTCATAGCGTGTCTAGCCAATAATGGGGGAAACCAATTGGTGGATATATGTTGTCCGTTCTATAGGAGAGAAGTTCGAGGAAGCGTCGCTGAACCGATTCAACCTTTTCTATGAATAACTGATGAGATTGGTTCCAAATTATAGATGCATAATTCTAATTTTGATCTGACGAAGGCATAATATAACGTTTTCAATGTAGATGGGTCGAAGAAATCTTTCGAGATGCGCGCAATGAATTCTGTTTGCAGCTGACAGAGTGGCTTCAATATGAGGGACAAAAGACAAATTTGAGTCGAAAATAACACCTAGTGTATGGGACAGGCCGTTGGAGTGGAATATCGTTGCATTACTTGCATTAAGAGGAAGCTTATTATGGAAACACCACTGCTCAATGCGCTTCAGGTTAAGAGACAGTTGAAGACAGTCTTCGATTCCGTGAATCTCCGAAAATAATTTTAAGTCATCCGCATAAATTAAGTAGTTGAGGTCAATCACATCAACTATGTCATTTATGAAAACGTTGAAGAGAAGTGGACCAAGGTTGCTGCCTTGAGGGGCACCTGAGGTAGCTGCATATTCAATAGAATTGAAGCTATTAAATATGACATACTGACGCCTGTCAGTGAAGTACGACACAAAGAGTTCGATGAGTGTCTGAGAAAAGCCATACCTGTATAGTTTAGATAGTAGTAGTCCATGATCAAGTTTGTCGAACGCTTTCGAGAAGTCCGTATATATGACATCGGTTTGGGATCTCCTATCAGTTGTCCCTGCAATATATTGACTGATGTTGAGAAGGTTGGTGGTTGTCTGACTAATTGTGAATAAACAATATTAATAATTATTATTATATTATTTTATGCAATGACCTAAAAAAAATCGTGTTTCCTAAAAAAGTGAAGCACTTTTTGCAAATCTATAAAAACGAGAATTTAATTTACTAAATATCTAGTACACAAAAAGATTAAATTCTTGGTTTTTGCTTGGAAATAGGCGATGCGTTTGTTTCTCATTTTCCTTGTTTGTATAAGTTACCACCAGCAGAACTTACTGACCCTTTTATTTCACCTTTAGTAAAATCAACATACGAATATTATGGGTATTGGCAACGCCGCCAAAGCTGACGTCGATTGTCCATAGCGTCGATTCACCAGCACACCACGTGGCATTTTCGACCGACGCGCAACTCTAAACAAGTATGACCTCTGCGACCGCCAGACTGGGTCATAGGGCCACTAGGAAGTCTCATCGACGATGAAAGTTGTTTTACTTCAGAAACGGGAATGGTGTAAGAAGGAAAAAACCGATTTTGGATTAAATCTGTAGTGATAGACATAACAGTTAATGACCCGCAGGTCCTGCGGAAACGTAGACATTCGAATTAGGATGTTTGAATTGGTGAAAAAGAGTCGGCGAGAACATTAGGAGAAAAGTAGAACCTCAAGTTAAATTTAACTATTTATTATCTAATTTTATTATTATCTATTATTTATTTTCTTTAGTATTTTTGCTTTCTTTCTTCAGTAATGTAATACTTTTTTATCCAATCTTTCCTTATTCTTCCTCCATTTTTCTTCATTCTGCTTCTTCACAACCCATCGTTAAACTTTTTGTTGATTCTCTTGTCCATATCAGTTTAGTTGTTGTATAATAATATTTGCTGTACTCACTGGCGTAGCCAGGAATTTTTTTACTTACTTACTACAGGGTCATTCCATGTGAAAAGCATATCAAATGTCACTCGACCCTCAGCAATCGCGCTGCTTTTTTGATACCATAAACTTACCATGGAAATAAGTGATTTCCCAAATTTTCAGCCTAAAATACCACAAAGAAAATTTTTAGGCTCAATTATAAGTTTGTTCAAAATGGCAACGAGAAAAAAAATAAAATACGCGTTTGCTTCGTATTTCTCATTAACGATACATAAAAAAATGCAACAAAGGCATTTCTGACGTAAAATTTCCCGTAAAACACGGTCACGCCAACCGTTTTCAATGATTCCCCTCGGAAAAGTCGGAAAATGCGGAAATTTTTTTATTTTGATTTTCAAATTTCTCAAATACATATACCCCGATTTAGCTGAAATTCACAGTAGATATTCTTAGAATCATGCTTTTCCAAATCCATATACTCGTGCTTTACTCTTTATATCATTTTCATGAGTTATATACAATTTATATATATATATATGTAATCCTACGTTCCGGCACCAAAAACGACCTTATATAGACGTTGTGGCACCATATAAAACGTTGTGGCACCAATTTTTGGTGCCACAACGTTTTAAGTCATTTTTGGTATCTTGAGCACCCCAGGATGCCCCACAGCAATTTTCAGGAAGGTGCCACTTGGACCATTTATATGTAAAAACCCGATTTTAGTTAATCCGTATACTCCCCAGGGGTCACCCCGACTCGTCTATAGCATACGCTACGTACAAGCACCAGGACGCGACCGAAGCGTTGTGGCACCATGAACGAAAGTACGTTCAAGCACCTTTTAGTCGTGTTTTGTGAATGCGATGTAAAAATAAACAACTTGATATTTGCGATGTAAGCTTAAGAGGTAAATCTTGCTTTTGGATTGCGATTCATGCTTTAATAGGTAGAATTATAATTTTTCATAGGTCAAACTCTCTGACAACTGGGCTATTGGTTATTTGCTCGAATAAAAATGTACTGTTTGTATGCTATATCTAGGATTAAAAGTTTTTTAACTTTTTTTTATAGAAAATTTTGTCATAAATTATTTTATTAAAAATAATATAAATAATAACATTTGGGAATTATCAAGAATCACTAAAAAAATTTCTCCACGGCCACTACTGAATGTAGTTATTCTGAAATCACTTATAATAACAGAAAAGAAACATTCTCGCTCTTGAGATTGAAAGAAAATTCTGAAACATTTGTCTCTTATGTATTTTATACGTACTTCATTCTATCACTAGAGATACTCTTTATTCCATACTTGTTTAAAAAAATAAGGTTTGCCATGAATGTCGAATTAGTTGACGTGGTCTTAATATTGGTTTGTAAAAACTTTTAATTTATTAAAAAGGAGAAGAAAATCAAACGATTCAGATGTAGAATTTGCTACCGCAAAAATCCAAGCTTGAATATAAAAATACTACCGCCACAATGTTGAGAGATTGAGGTTTCATTTTAATATATTTAATTTCTACTTTCTGTGATCGTGGAGAAAGTACAGTCTGTTACTCTGTTGGAATGAAGATCCGACACTCGTGGTTCCTCCACTTGTGTCGAATTCTCATTCCAACTTTGTTACAGAATATACTATTATTTATACTTTATGACATAAATAAAGTCAGTCTACAAAATATCGTGCTTCTAAAAAAAATAAGATTTGCATATGAAAGTCTTAAATGTTTTTAAATTAGGAAAATGTGTAAAAGAATTAAAAAGTAATAAGGATTATGTATTATTTTACACAAAAATTTTTAATAATCAAAAACCTTTTTTTTATTTAAATGAAACAATTACTTATAATAATATCGATGCTATATCTTTAAAATTTTATTTTTTTTTTACAAAAAAAGCTTTAATTTTTTTTTATTAACTTCCTACAAATATACAATCTGTCTTTTACAAAACAATAAGTACTTAAGCTTTAAATAAATAAAATATCAATTGCTGAAGGACCTCGGTCGATGGCCATTTGACTTTGTCAATAAAGTACTATTATTATTATTAATTATAAAATATCTTTAAAAAATTTCTGAAAGTTTATAAAGAATTATGTATTTTAAGAGCAGAAAAATGTATGGAGATGAGAGGTTACGTAAAATAAATCAAATAGGGCAATTTTGTTTCACAAAGGCTCATTTTAAATTATAAACAATTATGCATTTTGTGTAAAATAATAAATAATGTTGATAATTTTAATCATTTTATTAATTTCTTAGTTAATTAAGTTGTGTTTTTACAAAATTTCGATAGAACGCCAATTCATTTCTCAAGAGTAATTTTTACATTTACACTTACATTTTACACTTCACATTTTTACATTTAAATAATTAAAATTAGATTTTAATTTTAAATTATAATAGCGGTATCCATAAATAATCAATTATTTTAATAACAACCAAACCGATTATTTTTTTTTATATTAATTAAAAAATATAATATCTAAGACCTTTTGCCATTTTTAATATTTTCAAGGTAAGTTTTTACAGTTTTAGTTTTTTGTTCGCCATTCCATTGATTATAATTATTTACTTATTTAGATCCATTGAATCTTTTGAATTTTTTGTCCTAACTTAGTAATAAAAAAATTAAATTTATGTAAATAGCCGCAATTTATAAATTTATGTATAAAAATTAGGTAATAATTTAAAAAAATTAGAAGCACTTTAAAGTAAAATTAAGTTTTTAAAAAATTGGAAAATTAATAAAAAACAATTTTTGTCTAACGCCTCAACCTCCGAGGCGAATACTTCTTTTCAAAATAAAATTGAAATAATATATGGTGCCAAAAGGATATACATTTCAAGTTATTATATTATATAAACTTTGTGGCACCACGCAGGAAGGAACGTTCAGGCACCATTTAGAAGCGTTTTGTGAATTCCGCGTAAAAACTAAAAAATTGTTGAAAAATCTTTACAAAAACTTGGTAGGTATTTTAACGGATTGCGGTGCAAGCTCTTTAATTAAAAATTATATAGATAATAACATTTGGGCATTAAAAACCCCTCTTTTATCAAGAACCACTAAAACAAAATCTTAATTTTACGAGAAAGTTATTCGTTATAAAAAAATCATGTTTGTCAAAAAAAATAAGATTCGTATATCACAATTTTAAGTTACATGTAGAAAATTAAGAAAATGTGTAAGAATATTAAAAAGTAACTAAGATTATTTAGTATTTTACTCAAAATGTTTATATAAGTAAGTTGTTGTCCAAACTAAAAATTTTTACATCAAAAACCCTCAAATGGAACCTTTACTTATATCAATATCTACGGAATCTCTAAAATTTTATTTTTTTGCAAAGAAAGCAATAACAAAATGAAATAATATAAAAATTGTTCACTTATACTTAGAATATATTAAATAGTTCAATTTTGTTTAAACAATGTGGCTCATTTTAAAATATTAACAATTGTGCAATTTGTGTCAATTAATAAATAATTTCGATAATTTTTCTCATTTAATTAATTTCTTAGTACATTTGTGTTTTTACAAATGAACTAAAATTTGGATTTGCCAATCTTATTTCTCAATAAGACTAATTTTTATGTTTTAAAAATTGAAATTTAATTTTTAATTTGAAAATTTATATTTATATTTTATTTTGAATGATGCATACAATTTTTTCAATTCCTAAACATTTTGTGAATAATAATAAGTAATGGTAGTTTTCTATTGATACATTTTTACTTTTTAACACACCGTACAGGTATTCTAAGATTTGGATATTCTGATCTTATTTTATGGACTTTAGTAAGATTTTTCTAAAGAATAAACTAAAATAATATTTTTTTCCACTTTTCGATCCATTTGTGGATATACTGTATATTCTAACCTAGAGCATTTTTTAGAATACGCGATTTTGGCAAAAATTACAAGACTTCAAATTAAAATTACTTAATAGAAATTATTAATTAAAAAGACAGATTCAACAGTTTACGAACGTTTAATAATATTTTTTATTAATTAAAAGTCTCATTATAAAATTGGAATAAATATTAAAATATGCATTGCTCTTGGTCAAAGCTCGCACAAAATGTCATCTCGATGAAACTTGGCATTTAAGTACTTGAATGGGTGTAGAAAACGAGAAAAAAATCTTGGCTGCTCTAAAGTATATGCTAACTTTACAATTTCGAAAATAAAATCGAAAACTTGGTTTTTCTTATATCTGGAAAAAAAATAAAAATTTCGAAAAACTAATAGCACCAAAAGAGCGGAAAATTGTACTAAAAATTATATTTAAAGTTTAAAAGTTAGTTAGTTAAAAAAAAATTGTATTACTGTAAAAAATTATTAAAAATAAGAAAGCAAATTCGAAAACGCGCCGAGCCGTTGAATTCAAATATTCAGGCGAGACGTTCGGAAAAACTAAATAATCTTTGTGTAAATTGTAAGCAAAAAAACAAAAAAGGAAGCATTTTAAAGAGGAGACTCTAAGCTTTCTCAGAAATCCATTAATTTTTAAAAATTTTTTTGTTTTCTCATAGAAAATTTGATCGGAACTTATAATTTCTAAAATTCTCACTGTTTTTTATAAAAGTGAAGATATATATATTAATAGAGGCATAACAAAAAAAATCCTTGTACATTTATCATTATTATACTTTTACTTTTGATTTAAATATAATTAAAATGATGAACATTATCTGGGTTTAGTAAAACTTGTTTTAAAATTTTCATTTTTTTTACAATATTCATTGGACGCAATTTTTATTTTCAAAATAGTGTTTATATAAATCAGAAATTATTTTTTTTAATAAAGTTAAAAATAATTGATTTATAAAAAATAAAATTTTTTATAGTAATACAAATTCTTTTTAAAAATAACTTATAATATAATTTTTAGTAAAATTTTCCGCTCTTTCACGTGGTGCTATTAGTTTTTCGAATTTTTGTTTTTTCGAGATATAATGGAAAAACCAAATTTACGATTTTATTTTCGAAATTGTAAAGTTAGCATACACTTTAGAGCAGCAAAGATTTTTTTATCGTTTTCTGCACCGTTTCAAGTACTTAAATGCCAAGTTTCATCGATATCACATTTTGACGAGGTCAAACTCTCTGACAACTGATGTAGGATTAAAAGTTTTTTAACTTTTTGACTTTAGGTTTTTTTTATAGAAAATTTTGTCATACGCATTAATTTGTTAAAAAATATTTTTTCAGATTTTTCATTATTCTTGTCTAAAGCCCCAACCTCCTTAAGCGTTCGAGGCGAATATGACTGTCCAAGATAAAATTGAAAAGTGTATTCTGAAATAATATATATGGTGCCAGACAGCATATACAGTCAAAACATATATACGGTGCCGGTAGAACCTCTTATATCTCTACAATTCCGGGTTTGTATACGTCGATTTAATTTTTGGTGCCAGTACGTAAGATTACCGGTATATATATGTAACCCCATTTTAGTTTATCTGTATACTCCCCAGGGGTCACCCCGACTCATCTACAGCATACGCTACGTACAAGCACCAGGACGCGACCGAAGCATTGTGGCACCATGAACGAAAGTACGTTCAAGCACCTTTTAGTGGTGTTTTGTGACTGCGATGTAAAAATAAATAACTTGATATTTGCGGTGTAAGCTTAAAAGGTAAATCTTGCTTTTGGATTGCGATTCATGCTTTAATAGGTAGAATTATAATTTTTCATAAATTATTTTATTAAAAATAATATAAATAATAACATGTGGGAATTATCAAAAATCACTAAAAAATTTTCTCCACGGCCACTACTGAATGTAGTTATTCTGAAACCACTTATAATAACAGCAAAAAACATTCTCGCTCTTGAGATTGAAAGAAAATTCTGAAACATTTGTCTCTTATGTATTTTATACGTACTTTATTCTATCACTAGAGATACTCTTTATTCCATAATTGTTTAAAAAATAAGGTTTGCCATGAATGTCGAATTAGTTGACGTGGTCTTAATATTGGTTTGTAAAAACTTTTAATTTATTAAATGGAGAAGAAAATCAAACGATTCAGATGTAGAATTTGCTACCGCAAAAATCCAAGCTTGATTATAAAAATACTACCTCCACAATGTTGAGAGATTGAGGTTTCATTTTAATATATTTAATTTCTACTTTCTGCGGTCGTGGAAAAAGTACAGTCTGTTACTCTGTTGGAATGAAGATCCGACACTCGTGGTTCCTCCACTTGTGTCGAATTCTCATTCCAACCTTGTTACAGAAGATACTATTATTTTTTATACTTTATGACATAAAGTCAGTCTACAAAATATCGTGCTTCTAAAAAAAATAAGATTTGCATATGAAAGTCTTAAATGATATGTTTTTAAATTAAGAAAATGTGTAAAAGAATTAAAAAGTAATAAGGATTATGTATTATTTTACACAAAAATTTTTAATAATCAAAAACCTTTTTTTTATTTAAATGAAACAATTACTTATAATAATATCGATGCTATATCTTTAAAATTTTATTTTTTTTTTACAAAAAAAAGTTTTAATTTTTTTTATTAACTTCCTAGAAATATACAATCTGTCTTTTACAAAACAATAAGTACTTAAGCTTTAAATAAATAAAATATCAATTGTCGAAGGACCATTTGACCATTTGACTTTGTCAATAAAGTACTATTATTATTATTAATTATAAAATATCTTAAAAAAATTTCTGAAAGTTTATAAAGAATTATGTATTTTAAGAGCAGAAAAATGTATGGAGATGAGAGGTTACGAAAAATAAATCAAATAGTTCAATTTTTTTTCACAAAGGCTCATTTTAAATTATAAACAATTATGCATTTTGTGTAAAATAATAAATAATGTTGATAATTTTAGTCATTTTATTAATTTCTTAGTTTGTGTGTTTACAAAATTTCGATAGAACGCCAATAGAAATAAGTTCTTTTCTCAAGAGTAATATTTACACTTATTTTACACCTTACATTTTTACATTTACACTTACATTTTACACTTCACATTTTTACATTTAAATAATTAAAATTTAAATAATCAATTATTTTAATAACAACCAAACCGATTATTTTTTTTATATTTATTAAAAAATATAATATCTAAGACCTTTTGCCATTTTTAATAAGAGTTTTAAATCCTTATTATTAATATTTAATGGGCTATGATGAAAAATATTATTCAAGGTAAGTTTTTACATATTTAAAACTTCACAAGTCAAAAATATTATAATATTAAAAAAACAAATAATAATTCTAAATGTCAACTAGTTGGTTAATTAATAACAGTTTTAGTTTTTTGTTCGCCACTCCATTGATTATAATTATTTACTTATTTAGATCCATTGAATCTTTTGAATTTTTTGTCCTTACTTAGTAATAAAAAAATTAAATTTATGTAAATATCCGCAATTTATAAATTTATGTATAAAAATTAGGTAATAATTTTAAAAAATTAGAAGCACTTTAAAGTAAAATTAAGTTTTTAAAAAATTGGAAAATTAATAAAAAACAATTTTTGTCTAACGCCTCAACCTCCGAGGCGAATACTTCTTTTCAAAATAAAATTGAAATAATATATGGTGCCAAAAGGATATACATTTCAAGTTATTATATTATATAAACTTTGTGGCACCACGCAGAAAGGAACGTTTAGGCACCATTTAGAAGCGTTTTGTGAATTCCGCGTAAAAACTAAAAAATTGTTGAAAAATCTTTACAAAAACTTGGTAGGTATTTTAACGGATTGCGGTGCAAGCTCTTTAATTAAAAATTATATAGATAATAACTAAAAAAATCTTAATTTTACGAGAAAGTTATTCGTTATAAAAAAATCATGTTTGTCAAATAAAATAAGATTCGTATATCACAATTTTAAGTTACATGTAGAAAATCAAGAAAATGTGTAAGAATATTAAAAAGTAACTAAGATTATTTAGTATTTTACTCAAAATGTTTATATAAGTAAGTTGTTGTCCAAACTACAAATTTTTACATCAAAAACCCTCAAATGGAACCTAAAATTTTATTTTTTTGCAAAGAAAGCAATAACAAAATGAAATAATATAATTATTGTTCACTTATACTTAGAATATATTAAATAGTGCAATTTTGTTTAAACAATGTGGCTCATTTTAAAATATTAACAATTGTGCAATTTGTGTCAATTAATAAATAATTTCGATAATTTTTCTCATTTAATTAATTTCTTATTACATTTGTGTTTTTACAAATGAACTAAAATTTGGATTTGCCAATCTTATTTGTCAATAAGACTAATTTTTATGTTTTAAAAATTGAAATTTAATTTTTAATTTGAAAATTTATATTTATATTTTATTTTAAATGATGCATACAATTTTTTCAATTCCTACACATTTTGTGAATAATAATAAGTAATGGTAGTTTTCTATTGATACATTTTTACTTTTTAACACACCGTACAGGTATTCTAAGATTTGGATATTCTGATCTTATTTTATGAACTTTAGTAAGATTTTTCTAAAGAATAAACTAAAATAATATTTTTTTCCACTTTTCGATTCCATTTGTGGATATACTGTATGTTCTAACCTAGATCATTTTTCAGAATACCCGATTTTTGCAAAAATTACAAGAGAAATTAAAATTACTTAATAGAAATTATTAATTAAAAGGACAGATTCAACAGTTTACGAACGTTTAATAATATTTTTTATTAATTAAAAGTCTCATTATAAAATTGGAATAAATATTCAAATATGCATTGCCAGAGAAGGATATTGACCAACAGCTCGCACAAAATGTGATCTCGATTAAACTTGGCATTTAAGTACTTGAATGGGTGTAGAAAACGATAAAAAAATCTTTGCTGCTCTAAAGTATATGCTAACTTCACAATTTCGAAAACTTGGTTTTTCTTATATCTGGAAAAAAAATAAAAATTTCGAAAAACTAATAGCACCAAAAGAGCGGAAAATTGTATTAAAAATTATATTATAGGTTATTTAAAAAAAAATTGTATTACTGTAAAAAATTATTAAAAATAAGAAAGCAAATTTGAAAACTCTACGCGCGCCGAGCCGTTGAATACAAATATTCATGCAAGGCGTTCGGAAAAATTAAAGTATTTTGTCTAAAATGTACGCAAAGAAAAAAAGAAAGCATTTTAAAGAGGAGACTCTAAGATTTCTCAGGAATCCATTAATTTTTAAATTTTTTATAAAAGTGAAGATCTATTAATAGAGGCATAACAAAAAAAAATCCTTGTAGATTTATCATTATTATACTTTTACTTTTGATTTAAATATAATTAAAATGATGAACATTATCTGGGTTTAGTAAAACTTATGTTTTAAAATTTTCATTTTTTTTACAATATTCATTCGACGCAATTTTTATTTTCAAAATAGTGTTTATATAAATCAGAAATTATTTTTTTTTAATAAAGTTAAAAATAATTTAGAAATTGATTTATATAAAATAAAATTTTTTATAGTAATACAAATTCTTTTTAAAAATAACTTATAATATAATTTTTAGTAAAGTTTTCCGGTCTTTCACGTGGTGCTATTAGTTTTTCGAATTTTTTTTTTTCGAGATATAATGGAAAAACCAAATTTACGATTTTATTTTCGAAATTGTAAAGTTAGCATACACTTTAGAGCAGCAAAGATTTTTTTATCGTTTTCTGAACCGTTTCAAGTGCTTAAATGCCAAGTTTCATCGATATCACATTTTGACGAGGTCAAACTCTCTGACAACTGGGCTATTGGTTATTTGCTCGAATAAAAATGTACTGTTTGTATGCTATATGTAGGATTAAAAGTTTTTTAACTTTTTGACTTTAGATTTTTTTTATAGAAAATTTTGTCATACGCATTAATTTGTTAAAAAATATTTTTTCAGATTTTTCATTATTCTTGTCTAACGCCCCAACCTCCTTAAGCGTTCGAGGCGAATATGTCTGTCCAAGATAAAATTGAAAAGTGTATTCTGAAATAATATATATGGTGCCCGACAGCATTGTAGAGAGATAAGAGGTTCTATCGGCACCTTATATATGTTTTGACTGTATATGCTGTCTGGCACCATATATATTATTTCAGAATACACTTTTCAATTTTATCTTGGACAGACATATTCGACTCGAACGCTTAAGGAGGTTGGGGCGTTAGAAAAGAATAATGAAAAATCTGAAAAAATATTTTTTAACAAATTAATGTGTATGATAAAATTTTCTATAAAAAAAACCTAAAGTCAAAAAGTTAAAAAACTTTTAATCCTACATATAGGTAGCATACAAACAGTACATTTTTATTCGAGCAAATAACCAATAGCCCAGTTGTCAGAGAGTTTGACCTCGTCAAAATGTGATATCGATGAAACTTGGCATTTAACTACTTGAAACGGTTCAGAAAACGATAAAAAAATCTTTACAATTTCGAAAATAAAATCGTAAATTTGGTCTTTCCATTATATCTCGAAAAAAAATTCGAAAAACTAATAGCACCACGTGAAAGAGCGGAAAATTTTACTAAAAATTATATTATAAGTTATTGTTAAAAAAAATTTTATTTTATATAAATCAATTTCTAAATTATTTTTAACTTTATTAAAAAAAAATAATTTCTGATTTATATAAACACTATTTTGAAAATAAAAATTTGCGTCGAATGAATATTGTAAAAAAAATGAAAATTTTAAAACAAAGATAATGTTCATGATTTTAATTATATTTAAATCAAAAGTGAAAGTATAATAATGATAAATCTACAAGGATTTTTTTTGTTATGCCTCTATTAATAGATATCTTCACTTTTATAAAAATCAGTGAGAATTTTAGAAATTATAACTACCGGTCAAATTTTCTATGAGAAAACAAAAAAAAATTTAAAAATTAATGGATTCGTGAGAGATCTTAGAGTCTCCTCTTTAAAATGCTTTCTTTTTTTCTTTGCGTACATCTTAGACAAAGATACTTTAATTTTTCCGAACGCCTTGCATGAATATTTGTATTCAACGGCTCGGCGCGCGTAGAGTTTTCGAATTTGCTTTCTTATTTTTAATAATTTTTTACAGTAATACAATTTTTTTTTAAATAACTTATAATATAATTTTTAGTACAATTTTCCGCTCTTTTGGTGCTATTAGTTTTTAGAAATTTTTATTTTTTTTCCAGATATAAGAAAAACCAAGTTTTCGATTTTATTTTCGAAATTGTGAAGTTAGCATAAACTTTAGAGCAGCAAAGATTTTTTTATCGTTTTCTACACCCATTCAAGTACTTAAATGCCAAGTTTAATCGAGATCACATTTTGTGCGACTGTGCGAGCTGTTACGTTCGTAAACTGTTGAATCTGTCCTTTTAATTAATAATTTCTATTAAGTAATTTTAATTTGTCTTGCAATTTTTGCCAAAATCGCGTATTCTGAAAAATGCTCTAGGTTAGAATATACAGTATATCCACAAATGGAATCGAAAAATGGAAAAAAATATTATTTTAGTTTATTCTTTAGAAAAATCTTACTAAAGTTCATAAAATAGGATCAGTATATCCAAATCTTAGAATACCTGTACGGTGTGTTAAAAAGTAAAAATGTATCAATTGAAAACTACCATTACTTATTATTATTCACAAAATGTTTAGGAATTGAAAAAATTGTATGCATCATTTAAAATAAAATATAAATATAAATTTTCAAATTAAAAATTAAATTTCAATTTTTAAAACATAAAAATTAGTCTTATTGACAAATAAGATTGGCAAATCCAAATTTTAGTTCATTTGTAAAAGCACAAATGTACTAAGAAATTAATTAAATGAGAAAAATTATCGAAATTATTTATTAATTGACGCAAATTGCACAATTGTTAATGTTTTAAAATGAGCCACATTGTTTAAACAAAATTGCACTATTTAATATATTCTAAGTATAAGTGAACAATAATTATATTATTTCATTTTGTTATTGCTTTCTTTGCAAAAAAATAAAATTTTAGAGATTCCGTAGATATTGAAGTAAGTAAAGGTTCCATTTGAGGGTTTTTGAAGTAAAAATTTGTAGTTTGGACAACAACTTAAATATAAACATTTTGAGTAAAATACTAAATAATTTTAGTTACTTTTTAATATTCTTACACATTTTCTTGATTTTCTACATGTAACTTAAAATTGTAATATACGAATCTTATTTTTTTTGACAAACGACAAACGACGAATAACTTTCTCGTAAAATTAAGATTTGTTTTTAGTGGTTCTTGATAAAAGAGGGGTTTTTAATGCCCAAATGTTATTATCTATATAATTTTTAATTAAAGAGCTTGCACCGCAATCCTTTAAAATACATACCAAGTTTTTGTAAAGATTTTTCAACAATTTTTTAGTTTTTACGCGGAATTCACAAAACGCTTCTAAATGGTGCCTAAACGTTCCTTCCTGCCTGGTGCCACAAAGTTTATATAATATAATAACTTGAAATATATATCCTTTTGGCACCATATATTATTTTAATTTTATTTTGAAAAGAAGTATTCGCCTCGGAGGATGAGGCGTTAGACAAAAATTGTTTTTTATTAATTTTCCAATTTTTTAAAACCTTAATTTTACTTTATTACCTAATTTTTATACATAAATATATAAATTGCGGATGTTTACATAAATTTAATTTTTTTATTACTAAGTTAGAACAAAAAATTCAAAAGATTGAATGGATCTAAATAAGTAAATAATTATAATCAATGGAGTGGCGAACAAAAAACTAAAACTGTAAAAACTTACCGTGAAAATATTAAAAATGGCAAAAGGTCTTAGATATTATATTTTTTAATATCGATATTATTACAAGTAATTGTTTCTTTAAAAAAAAAAAATTTTTTTTGATTATTAAAAATTTTTGTGTAAAATAATACATAATCCTTATTACTTTTTAATTCTTTTACAGATTTTCTTAATTTAAAAACATATCATTTAATCATATGCAAATCTTATTTTTTTTTTTAGAAGCACGATATTTTGTAGACTGACTTTATGTCATAAAGTATAAAAAAATCATAGTATCTTCTGTAACAAGGTTGGAATGAGAATTCGACACAAGTGGAGGAACCACGATCTTCATTCCAACAGAGTAACAGACTGTACTTTCTCCACGACCACAGAAAGTAGAAATTAAATATATTAAAATGAAACCTCAATCTCTCAACATTGTGGAGGTAGTATTTTTATATTCAAGCTTGGATTTTTGCGGTAGCAAATTCTACATCTGAATCGTTTGATTTTCTTCTCCTTTTTAATAAATTAAAAGTTTTTACAAACCAATATTAAGACCACGTCAACTAATTCGACATTCATGGCAAACCTTATTTTTTTAAATAATTATGGAATAAAGAGTATCTCTAGTGATAGAATGAAGTACGTATAGAATACATAAGAGACAAATGTTTCAGAATTTTCTTTTAATCTCAAGAGCGAGAATGTTTCTTTTCTGTTATTATAAGTGGTTTCAGAATAACTACATTCAGTAGTGGCCGTGGAGAAATTTTTTTAGTGATTCTTGATAATTATTTATATTATTTTTAATAAAATAATTTATGAAAAATTATAATTCTACCTATTAAAGCATGAATCGCAATCCAAAAGCAAGATTTACCTCTTAAGCTTACACCGCAAATATCAAGTTGTTTATTTTTACATCGCATTCACAAAACACGACTAAAAGGTGCTTGAACGTACTTTCGTTCATGGTGCCACAACGCTTCGGTCGCGTCCTGGTGCTTGTACGTAGCGTATGCTGTAAACGAGTCGGGGTGACCCCTGGAGAGTATACGGATTAACTAAAATCGGGTTTTTACATATAAATGGTCCAAGTGGCACCTTCCTGAAAATTGCTGTGGGGCATCCTGGGGTGCTCAAGATACCAAAAATGACTTAAAACGTGTTTGGGGGGTGGAGTCAACTAGAAAAGAATTTTAAGGCCCACCATCCTCGAAAATGAGGAAGGGGGGCTTACTTTGGGGGCGTTAAAAATGTATTTGTATTTTTCGAGGTATTTTCCGACTCACAGAATCCACTATATATATTATAATGGTATGTGATTTTTCTTTTTATATTTATTATTAAATTTTTTTTTATTTAATTTACCTTCTTCCGTAAATTTAGACAGAACGTGTTTTATAAATATTGTTATTGTAGTTGGGCGCCATCTGTCTTATTACATAGGAAATTATAGCCAATATCTATCTCAGGTTCTAGGGTTCTCTAAGAGGTTAGATTTTTATAAAATCAATCACAACGAACGCAATGAAAAATGATAAACTTTATCTGTTCAGGAACAATTGTTTGGTGTAATACGGTAAGTGTAGCTTTTATAAAAATAATATTTGCAAGTGTGATACAAAATTTTCTTAAACTTCTTACCTTATCACTTTCTAACCTAACATAATTAAACTTTTATAAGGTTAGATTGTTTTCAATCTAACTTTATTATTATGGCCTTTTATAGTTTAAACTTTTTAAATATCGATATTTAGTAATTAAAATGGCACCTTTTATTCAATTTAAGCTTTTCGTTCTTATTTTAGTTGTTCAAAATAAATGGGATTCTATAAAATCGTTTTTCCAAATAACACCAAAATCAGGAAACAGGATGGATATTTTTATGTCGAATATAGTTGGATCTGGATACTTTTATACAGGAATACAGCTGGGATGGATAATTTTGGATAAAGCCACCTTTTTCAGATTGCTGTTCTTCTTGAATTATTTTTATCGTTTATTAACCTCACTTTTTCTGACAGGTAACAATTTTTTTCTTTTTAAATCGCGTTGCTTTGGGTTTTTCTCTTGTTTTTATGATACAGAGCGATGTGAACTCTTCAAAAAGATTTTGGTAAAAAGCCTTATTTTGACACACGAAATGCTTTTTATAAAGTACAATGTCACAGCTTCCTAGATGAAAATTTGACATTTTTTAACCTAAATTTTTACAAAATTAAAAAAATTATTGATTTTATTGCAAATTTTGACTAATAACATCTTATGCTATAGATTAAAAGAAAATTTTTGATATACTTTTTATATCATTTCGAATTATATTAACTTTGTACAAAGACACTTTTTGTTCGTCATCATTGATTTTCTAAATATCATTAAACTTCATTATTGTTGTACTTTTTTGCTATATTTCTTTAATTTTATAAATCCTAAACTCTTTTTCGTTTAATTTACCATCGTTTCGTTTAACTTAAACTAATTATTTTGAATTATTATTAGAAAGTTATACGTTAAAAAAAAGGCTTTATATTCAATACCATTACAGTATATATTGTTACTTAATACGTACGTGCTGCGTGCATTTACCTAATTTTGTTGTTTTAGTGTTGTATTTTAATTTGTTTTATGATAAGTAACTTTTTATTTTATTTTTTTAAAAATTAATTTTACCTTCTGACGTATTCTTAGCCAGAACGTGTTCAATTTTGTGGGGTGGCCTTTTTCACCTCAGCCAAAAGTAAACTGACTTTCAAATTATAACCTTCAAATAATAACGACACAGTTAAACGAAAATATGTGTGCATTTATTAACAATAATAAGAAAAAAACAACAGAACTCAAATTGACGATTGTATTGTTAAATATTTTGGACAGAAGAATGTAAGTATAACGTTTATTATTATTATTAACTTTCAAATTTTGTAACTGTTATTTATTATGTACAACTCTACCTTACTTTATTCTGTCTTTGTCATTTAAATTAAAAATATAGGTTAAATTAGTTTGTTGGGTACTCCGGCCTTATTATTTATTTTAAAGTTTTAAATATCGATATTTAAGGAAAGAAAAAGGTACCTTTAATACTTTCGGAATTCTTTTAGCAAACTTATTTGCTTGATTGCAGTCGAAGCTGTAGTCCAAGTGATTCTACCAGGTTTCATTACAGGAATACGGGATTATGTTCTACAGGATACATTAACTGGATACAAATTCAGAAAAAAGTTTCAAAGAACTGGAATTACCTCAGGAACGGATGGTGAAATGTTGATTGGAACGTTTATTTTGTTTAAATTTCAAAATCTCCAAATAAAATTAATTCTAACCTCACTTTAGAAATTGACTGGTAAATTTCTACAATTATTTCATCGATCTAGAATGGCTTTGACATGGATTTTCTTTTGTTTACTTTATGAGGATCGATGTGGACACTTCGGTGGTTTTTTTCGAAAAGAGCCTCGCTTTTCCGCGAATTTGGTTTTTATGAATTTGTATGTCATAGCATTCTAGATTGGAATTTGACATAAAATTTTTAAATAAATTATTATTATATAAAAAAATACTTCTATACATCGTTTAACCATTACCAAATCATTACTTATGTTAAAAGAATGATTTTGGTGTAATTATATGTTATTTTGACTAATATTAAGAATACAGGAAGGTTTTTCTGTTTTCGTTATTATTGAAGTTATAATTCTGTTAAACTCTATTATTTTTGTTTATTTTAAATTAATAATATGATTTTAGCAATTCCCACGCTTGGTTTTCTAATGTTCATTTAATTTCCCCTAAATTTAGATTAATGATTTGTTTAAATTTGAATATTTCATTTTGAGGTTATAGAAAATTTCTTTTTCACATAGTGTTAAAAATAATAACTTCCACTTAGATGTGACGATTGCAGACTTATCTGAGACTATTCAGTTTTGATTTTCACTATTTTATTATTTGCCAAAATATTTGTAATTGTCTTAAAATCGACGATGCAAATTCATGAATTAATTGATACTTCCAGATTGATTTGATATTTTATTTGATTAAACACGTTCTGTCTAATGTTGCTCAGATTAAAATAAATAATCATTTATTGTTAATTATTTGTAGAAATTTGATTATTATTATTATTATTAGACAAAGTTAGGTATTTCACTCGTTTACACCGTTACAATATATATATTGTAATAATATTTCTAATTATTACTTTTAATTTTTATGTTGATTTAATTTAATTTTAAATAGTTATTGAAATATTAAGAAGAAGTTACAAAATTTGTCGAGTGACATTTGATATGCTTTTCACATGGAATGACCCTTTAAAGACTTTTTGTATTCGAATATGTCAAAAAACGTCAAATTCGATACAGTATACAATAACAAGAAGAAGCACTTTTCGGCCTAGGACTTTTTTCCAAATTTGATGAAGTCCCTCGAAAATATTGGATTTAGAGGAAAATCAAAAAGTTTAAATAAATAGTTATCTGAATAATCGACAGCAATGTGTACAAATAGAAAGCACCCTGAGTAACAATAAAACTATACGATATGGAGTTCTACAGGTTACTGTCTTAGGACCTATTCTATTCATACTTTATATCAATGAAATGTTTAACTTACCCATTCCTGGAGATATAACTGGATTTGCCGATGATACGGTTGTTTTTTTCAAAGATCGGGGCTGGATCACTCTGAAAGAGAAAATTCAAAATGCATTGCAGGCTTTATTCAAGTTTTTCAATAGTAAACTTCTGACAGTTAATGTTGAAAAAACAGTATACTTACCACTGACCATTTATGAACCAAACTTACCGAATTGTAGTTACAATTGAAAACCAATCTATGCTTCTGATGGAAAAAAGAACAGTTAAATACCTCGGCATCACAATAGATAGTCATTTGAGGTGGGATGCGCACATCTGTAATCTGATAAAAAAACTCCGTTTTTTTCTGAGTAAGATTAAGTATTTAAAAAGCTTTTTTGATATCCACCATCTTCGAATCATGTACTATACGTACACTTATCCAAACACACATTAATTATGGAATTATTGCATGGGGTGGAGTAACTAACAATTATTTAAAAAATCTTGAAACACTACAGAAATGGCTCATAAAAATCATACTCGGAAAAAACGTGACTATTCAAGTAATCAACTTGATAGGGAATCAGGGTTCTTTGATATACGCCAATCTTTTTAACTCACTCTTTTAGTATACCAACGGAAATCTATTTCATCAAGCAAACACGTAGATCATATATACAACACCCGATATAAGAAAGATCGCCAAAACCATTGGACAAAGATCTTATGTTTTTCTACCTCCTAAAATATTTAATAAAATTCCAACTGAAATTAAGAGTCTCAACTCATTATCCCTATTCAAGCGAGAAGCCAAGAAATGGATTAATATGAAATCAAGATATGAGATACACTGTTTAATAGACCTCAAAAACGTAAATTGAAATCTCTCCATGTTCTGAAGTCGTGTTAGCATTAATATTATGTTGACTGTGTTTAATTATTGTTTCGATTATTGTTTTAATTATTTTAATTATTATTTTATTATTATATTATATTATTATTATATTATTATCATTAAATATGTATGTCATTATTATATGTAAATTATGTAATTGTATCCACGCGCAGGTTAGCCTTTGTGGATCCTTGTTTATTTACTTGTATTCTATTCTATATTGTGCTTTATATTTTGAGTAAATAAATTATTATTATTATTATTATTATTATTATTATTATTATTATTATTTTTTATTTTTTTTTACTTCTGTGTCAACGGCATCGACTACTATGGCCATTAGCCTCGTGTTCTGTGTAGGCTTTGTTACTGTTTCCCAGCGCCACTTTAGGAACAGCACTGTTAATTAGAACCCAACAGTGAATGGTCGAGTGAGGAATCACACCTGGTATATGAAAATCAATTTTTAAATTTTTAATTAATTAAAAATCAGAAAAAGATTTCTGCCTTTGGTGTGATTCGAACCCACAACCCTTGGATTATGAGTCCAGTGCTCTACCGCTGACCCACCCACCCCCCTATTATTATTATTATTATTTTTTTTTTTTTTTTTTTTTACTTCTGTGTCAACGGCATCGACTACTATGGCCATTAGCCTCGTGTTCTGTGTAGGCTTTGTTACTGTTTCCCAGCGCCACTTTAGGAACAGCACTGTTAATTAGAACCCAACAGTGAATGGTCGAGTGAGGAATCACACCTGGTATATGAAAATCAATTTCTAAATTTTTAATTAATTAAAAATCAGAAAAAGATTTCTGCCTTTAGTGTGATTCGAACCCACAACCCTTGGATTATGAGTCCAGTGCTCTACCGCTGAGCCACCCACCCCCCTTATTATTATTATTATTATTATTATTATTTGTTAGTGGCCTTAGAAAATTTGATCATATATCCCGTGACTTCTCTAGAACAGGATGGTTAAACATTCAAAATCTATTTAAATATTTATTTCTTTCTATGATTTTTAAAATTTTCCTTACTTCAATTCCTCTCCATCTTCGCAACAAACTAGGCTTTAGGACCTCGATGCACAATGTTAACATTAGAAACAGACTAAAATTATCCATGTCTCGCTATTACACTGCTACATACAGGGTGTTTCCAAATGACACTTACAACGTCTGGTTGTAGATACCTCTCGTAAAATTGGACAAAATGATATAAGGAATGAGGGGTCCAACTCGATTAGTTTTCGAAATACAGGGCGTTAAAGTTAAAAACAAAATGTAAAAATACATACCGAAAATCTTGTGGTTTTTAAGATATTTAATGTTTTTGATGAAGTCTGTAAGATCTTTTATTAATGAAATAACCAACAATATTTTTCTTGGATTTCTTTAATAATTTTTACTTCATTTTTTATAACCAGTAGACTTTTATATAGTGTTTAGTATCTAGTGGTTATTAAAAAATAAGACAAAAATTATTAAAGAAATCCAAGAAAAATATTATTGGTTATATCATTAATAAAAGATCTTACAGACTTCATAAAAACATTAAATATCTTAAAAACCACAGGATTTTCGGTATGTAAAGGTCGATATGACTATTGGTATAGTTTGAACCATTTCCATCTTCCACTGTCTCCTAATTTGTACTTCCAGGTATCTGTACTTGGCAATCTTTTCGTTGTTCTTTTGCCTTAAGTTATTATTATTTGGTATATCCATCAATGTTACTTGCCTAGAGAGTTTATTTACTAATATAATATCTGGTCTGTTGATACTTACTCGTTGGTCTGTGTTCCCGGTTCCAGTAAAGTTTGTACTCATCATTCTCAAGAATCGCTTGTGGGTTGTACTTATAGTATGGAACATGGTCTGTTTGAAGGAGATTGAGTTTCTTGGCCAGTTCTTGATGGAGTATTTTCCCTACTGAATCATGTCGTTCCTTGTACTCATTTGCCGCAAATGCCTGGCATCCTCCTGTGATATGTTGTATTGTCTCTGGTGTCTGACATCCATATCTGCATTTATCATCTGGCACGGAGTTGTCTTTCACGATATGTTTTAAGTAGTTTCTTGTTGGGATAACCTGATCTTGAATAGCCAAGAGAAAACCTTCCGTTTCCGTTGTCCTCATGTCAACCAGTAGTTCGACGCAATATTGTCGACATAATCTTGGGTGACCTCATTGAGATGCCGTCCATGGAGAGACTTTTCAATCTAGCTGGTCATTTTTACTTCATCAGTTTGATGGTGTTCGGGTGCTTCTAGACGCCTCAGACATAGTGGTGTTGCATCGTCTACCTCACTTATTGCATGGTGTAATAAGGATGTTTCTGCCTGTTGCCTGAAATAGGAGCGCAAATTATATATCTGCCTATCTAGCTGTTTTCCCAAATCCATAAGTCCTCTTCCTCCCAAGTGTCGTGGAAGTGTTGTTCTTTCGATGGCACTGCGTGGATGATGTTTGTGTGCTTTCGTTAAAAGTGTTCTGACTTTTCGTTGTAAGTTTTCCACATCCGTTTTGGTCCAGTTGATTATACCGAATGAGTATCCTAGTGCCGAACTTGCATAAGTATTAAGAGCCTTAACAGTATTTTTACTATTTAGACTGGTTCGTAACACTTTTTGTGAACTCGTTGGTCAGTTCTCTTTTCATTATCTGATGGTCTATCCGTCGAGCCTGCTTTACTCCTAGGTACTTGTACACTTCATTTTCCCCCATGGCCTCGATTTTCTGACCGTTCTGCATTTTGTAACATTATTATTATTATTATTATTTTTTTTTTTTTACTTCAGTGTCAACGGCATCGACTACTCTGGTCATTAGCCTCGTGTTCTGTGTAGGCTTTGTTACTGTTTCCCAGCGCCACTTTAGGAACAGCACTGTTAATTAGAACCCAACAGTGAATGGTCGAGTGGGGAATCGCACCTGGTATATGAAAATCAATTTCTAAATTTTTAATTAATTAAAAATCAGAAAATGATTTCTGCCGATTCGAACCCACAACCCTTGGATTATGAGTCCAGTGCTCTAACCACTGAGCCACCCTCTCCCTTATATTATTATTATTTTTTTTTTTTACTTCAGTGTCAACGGCATCGACTACTCTGGTCATTAGCCTCGTGTTCTGTGTAGGCTTTGTTACTGTTTCCCAGCGCCACTTTAGGAACAGCACTGTTAATTAGAACCCAACAGTGAATGGTCGAGTGGGGAATCACACCTGGTATATGAAAATCAATTTCTAAATTTTTAATTAATTAAAAATCAGAAAATGATTTCTGCCGTCGGTGGGATTCGAACCCACAACCCTTGGATTATGAGTCCAGTGCTCTACCACTGAGCCACCCACTCCCCCTATTATTATTATTATTATTATTATTATTATTATTATTATTATTATTATTATTATTATTATTATTATTATTATTATTATTATTATTATTATATTATTATTATTATTATTATTATTATTATTATTATTATTATTATTATAATTGTTATATTATATTACGACTTCAAATGTACAATAATGTATGTATTGAGATAATATTAAATTATACGATTGTTACTTTTTAAATTCCTTTTATTTTTTATTTTATCTCTGACATTTTTTTTACATAAACTTCATATTCTATTAATTAACATCAAAAACAAAAACTTTCCTAACTACCATTACCAATTTTTTTTTCTTAAGTCCGTTTCACATATTTTTTTTTTAATTCGTTTCACATCCACATTTTTATAATTTTGTCCCATTTTTTTTATACCTTAACAATTTCATATCATAACAAATTCCCCCAAATTATCTTTAATTTTTAGTTATTTTCAAAATTTTTCCAAAAATATCTTAAATGTTGTTATTTTCTTTAATTTTATTTTCCATTTGTGATAATTTTGTTTTTATTCCTTAAAATTTCTTTGTGTAATTTAAAACCATCTTTAAACTGTTTTTCTAATTCTTTATAGTTATTTTCATTTTTTTTATTAAGATCTTCCTTCACTTCTTTTATATTTTTATTTAATTCACTTCCATTTGTTGTCATTATAATTGCATTTTTTCCCATATTGCTTTCTATTTGTTTTTTGTATTCTTCCCTTTTTTGATACATTTTCTTTTCTATTTCTTCTTCTTCTTTAATATGCTCTTCTAAATTATTAATTTCTTCCCCATTCTTTTTAATATCTTGTCTCATTATTTTCAAATTCTGTTCTGTATCTTTTCTTGTTTTTAATTCTCCTCTTCTGCAATTTTCCAATTGTCTTGGGTAATTTCTTCCATACGTTTCTCTATTACATTAATCTCTTTACTATTATTCATTACATTTCTTTCAATTCTTTTCATTTCTTTTTCTGTTTGTTCTGTCTTTGTTTCTTGTACTGTTATCTTCTATTCTATTATATCTCTTCTAATTTGTTTCGTCTCACTTTTGATATTATTAATTTCTTTATCCTGCTCCACAAATTTCTTGTTTATTTCTTGTTTGATTTCCCCTAATATTGCTTGATTTTCTTTTCGGTTTTCATCAAATTTCTTATTCATATCTTTACTTTCTTGTTTCAATTCTTCAAATCTTATTTGATTTTTTTTATCCATTTCTACTAATATTGCTTGATTTTCTTGTTTAGTCTCTCCATTATCTTCTTAAACTGATCTCTACTTGTTTCTTCCTTTCTTCTATACTCTGGTTCTTCCTTCATGTTTTTGGGTTCACTTAATTTCGAGCCTCACGTTGGGCGCCAATTGAGATAATATTAAATTATACTATTGTTACTTTTTAAATTCCTTTTAGTTTTTATTTTATCTCTGACATTTTTTTTACATATACTTCATATTCTATTAATTAACATCAAAAACAAAAACTTTCCTAACTACCATCACCAATTTTTTTTTCATAAGTCCGTTTCACATATTTTTTTTTAATTCGTTTCATCCACATTTTTATAATTTTGTCCCATTTTTTTTTATACCATAACAATTTCATATCATAACAGTATAGTGGTCAATAAATGTATTGTATCGTATTATTATTATTATTATTATTCTACATAAATCACATATAAAATATTTACCCCCAAATGAGTTGTGAAAAACTGTCAATCGAAAAACTGGTGAAATGTAAACTCCGTGGTTTATTCTCTGTAAACCCCGTGACCAGTTTGTTACGAGCCAGCGATTGAATCTTGCAGAAATCGGCACGTAATAGATTAGATCTTGGCTAGTACTTGTGATTGTTAAGTGGGTTTTTTTCCATTTCCAATCGCAGACTGAAAAACCGACAAAAATACGAAAATGTAAATTGGTCAGTATTCGTGGAATGACCCATATATATTTCGTGTTTCTTGCTTATTCCATTTTTTTAAAGGTTCAATACAATATAATAAAGGGAAGCTATCACATTGTTTTCTTAATTTTTTTTTATTTCTTTGCACTTTGCCTCTTACCTGGCTATACAGAGTGGCTACTTTTTGATAGGGACAGTATTGCTAAGTTTGGAGGCAGAGTTTTTTCTCGTGCACTTAATAAAATACTTGATATACAGGGTTACTTTTTGTTAGAGACACTATTGCTATCTCGTAAACGATAGACACTAGAAAGACGGTTAAATGGAGATAAATTTGCAAAATGTAGAAACAAATAAAATGGTTTAATGAAATCTAAAATATTCCTATTGATTCCGAAGATACACGATAAAATCCGAATTTATCGAAAATCGTTTTTTTTGCCATTGCTCCGTTATAATACAAAATTTTGGATAACTTTATTTGAACTTTTTGTTGTATTCGAACATCGTTATAAACTGCCATATTTAAATTTGAGATAATACGTTTTGTCTCTTTGGGGCCATCATCAAATTACCATCATCACCATGTTCAACAACAAAAAGTTCAAATAAAGTTATCCAAAATTTTGTATAATAACGGAGCTATAGCAAAAAAACGATTTTCGATAAATTCGGATTTTATCGTGTATCTTCGGAATCAATAGGAATATTTTAGATCTCATTAAATCATTTACTTTGTTTTTAAATTTCGTACATTTTTCCCCATTTAACCGTCTTTCTAGTATCTACCGTTTACGAGATAGCAATACTGTCCCTATTAAAAAGTAGCCACCCTGTATATTTCTTTTGTTACTTCTGTTATGAGGATTGGTGATGTAGTATAATTTCCCATATTTCTGCTGTCCATGAACGTTATGTGTAAATCTTCACTTTCGTTTCAATTATTTGAAAGTTTTATTCCCTTTCCTACATGCCACTTGTTTATCTAAATGTTCATCGAGGTGTTCTCTAATATTCACTTCTATTATTTATTATACAGATCTGGCAAAATTTCAACGGAACATAGGATTTTCAATGTATTTTGTACAAGAGCTCACGTAGAAGTCAACCAGCAGAATATATAAGAAATGTTCGCGACGAGGTATCAACTATTCAATTGAACCACTGTTCCCCTCCTGCCTCGAGTAACGGGCACGTGATACTTGCCACTCAGTCTACTGAAAGGCAATCGCAGTAGAATTAATTAGTATTAAGATAACGATTGAAAATAAAATTAACACATTCACAAAGCAGGGAAAGATGCAAATTTTAAAGTGGGGCCACTCGATTCGAGATACAATAAACACAGTCCACCATTATTAAAAAGTTCCTAATCGATTGATATCTACCCGTGGTACGATCAAGTGGCCTCCCAGATCACCAGATTTATCTCCACTAATTTCTTTCTTTGGGGATATCTGAAAGGGGGAAAATTATCCAACTTTGTGCCAACATTACGTCAAATTTTCTCAGCGATATGAGATTACCTCTGTATCACAGATTTGGCTATTGTTTGGCACAACCATGTGGTTTGTTTGAACCTTTATTACATTACATTCGTAGTTTTTTTTTTAGTTACATTTTAATTTATTTTTACCGTTGCTTTTTAAATCGTAGAATGTATTTTATTTTCAAAGCCGTTATGGCAAAAACGAACCAGAGCACTTATTTTCAGAAGAGAAATTATTTGTTACGTTTATTGTAGAAAATAATTTCTCACAAACAATGGAACTTCGGCGTCGCAAAATCTGTTCCTGAAAGTCTCACGTACACACCTCCTTTCATAACATTTTCATACTGCTGCCGGTCAGTGCTATTAAGCTAACGCAGATACGCACTCTGCTAGCGAAGAGTAGGGATACAACAATGTAGAGATGTTCAATTGAATAGTTGATACGTTGTCGCGTAGATTTCTTATATATTCTACGTGAGCTCTTGTACAAAATACATTGAAAATCCTATGTTCCGTTGACATTTTGCCAGATCTGTATAATTTAAGACACTATATGTATTACTATATTGCTTTGTAGTTTTCATATAGGAGTTAATATATCTTCTCCCATTACTCGGTATTTTATTTGTTACTCAAACTTTTTCTTTCATATTACTTAATTAATATTACTTTTACATTATTAATACCTTCTACTTTTCCTTCTTTAATCTCATTAATTCCTTCTCCTACTCATGAAGAGGCGAATTTTCAATATTCCTCAAAAGGAGGTAAAACTGAGTAATTAATTTTAAATGAAAAATTTTTTAAAGTTACCAATGATAATACTTTGATGTTAAGCCTTGGTAAATATACATTACAATGGAAAAACTTAGAATTTAATATGAAGCACCTGAAATATTCAATACCCAATCCAAACTGCTCAAACTAGAAACATGAAATGATAAATATACCTAAAAAAAGAGAAATGAAATATACCTTTCAAAATTATATCTGTGGATACAGGTACTTAACTTTTATAAGCTACACGTAAATATTCAACAACTAATCACCACAGGGAATATGATCCGTTTGTGACATGGAAACCCGCTAAGAAAGGAGTTTTTAATATTCTACTACTAAAGGGACCATTAAAAAAATGAAAAAAGCACTGGTTACAGTATTTTGAAATTGGAATAAAATAGAAAATAAAATATTAAGTTTTGCCAGTTTCTTTATGAAATGTTCAAGGGCGGATTTAGCTTTTGTTTATCAGGTAGTCCAAGAAAGGTAGTAAATTTTTTTGTAATATCGACCAGAAACTAGTAATTGATCAGATCGACTTGAAAGTTTTTGCACATTGCTAGGAAAAGTGTCCAGATCCCAAGTAGAAAACTTTCGTTAGTGGCGTTCTGGGTGAGGGCGGGTGACATCAAACAGAGGGGGGGGGGGGTATAAAAAAACTTGGACAATCGATACATTATCCTTTTTTAATGAATTAATGTTAAACACAGTTTTTCGTGTAAATAAACCCCACCCGAGTTATAGGGCGTAGAAAATTACGATTTTCACCACAAAAATCGTAGGTTTTGCCCATAGCTTTTTTTGGGCTGATAATATCGAGATGTACAATAAACCATTTTTCCTACGACTGCATCTGAAAATGGAGTTTTTCACACGCTAGGCAACTTCTGAAAATAGAGTTTTTCGCACACTACAAATTAGTTCTTTATATTTACCTATAACAACAATTGCGATTGTTGAGTTGCATAGTAACCCATAGTAACCGATATTCCTTTTTTATTTGTTGACTAGAAACGTCAAAGAAGCGTTTTTTCCATAGAATAAGTTTTAAAAATGTGTGATTCCGCCGAAATTTTGAAAAACGTGACCCTAATTAGTGATGAGCTGCTCCCAAACAAATCCAAGCACCGATATGAAGCTGCCTTTGAACAATTTATGAGATGGAGATCCGCAAACAACGTTGAAACTTTTTCAGAAAATGTTTTTTTGGTGTTCGACGCTGTGGTCGACATTTTCAATGCTCAAGGCAATTTTAAATACTAAGGAGAACATAAATTTGAGAAAATACAAGAAACTTCAAGCATTCCTTAAACGAAAATCAGAAAATTATTTGCCGAAGAAGTCTGCGATCCTGACAGAGGATGATTTAAGCCAGTTCCTGCAGACAGCACCCGACGAGACATTTTTACTTGCTAAAGTAAGCATAAGAACTTATGAAAAAAATCATTTAATACAACATATTTCACCATAACCCAAGACATGAGTAGGCTCGTCGTAATCGACAGTAATTTTTTTCTTTATTTTTAGGCAGTGGTTGTAGTTGGACTATCTGGAGCCTGTAGAAGGGAGCAACAGTGCTACTTAAAAATGGAGGACATGACAGACTTCAACGGTGCAATGCTGATCAAACTTACGAATACAAAAACGAAGATTCCTAGATCTTTTACAGTTTCTGGAGGCCTGTATACCATCCTGAAGAAATACTCCGCTCTACGCCCTCCCAGTTTAAAGACAGGGCGTTTTTTTTAAACTACCAAAAAGAAAAATGCACCGATCAAACTGTAGGCATTAATAAAATAGGCAGCATGGCCAAAGAAATTGCTAAATTTTTATCGCTGGAAAATCCGGAATCCTATACGGGTCACTGCTTCAGGCGATCTTCTGCTACAATTTTGGTAAATTCTGGATCAGATTTACTAGCCCTTAAGAGACATGGAGGATGGAGGTCAAGCGCTGTGGCCGAAGGCTACGTTGATGATTCAATTAAAAATAAAATGGATGTTTAAAAAAAAATTGAATCGTCAGTGTTGTGTCCTTCTCTGGAAGCCGAAGTTGAAAAACAACCTATGGTTATAGATTCGGCTAAGGAAGAACGTTCTAAAAATGGTTTGACAATTATTTCTGTTCAAAAGGAGATAAAAAATTCTGGAATTCCTGGAGTGAATCTAACAGGCTGTAGCAACTTTACAATTAACATTAAGAATTAGTAGATTTAATTTTGATGTTCATAAATACTTTGTTTTCTAATTAATAAAAATTACGTAGGTATTTGGTTGCTTTATTTTGCAGTTGTAGGAAAAGCATTGTAAAAAACACGTTTGAAAACCTTTTTCACACTCGCTCGACTTGTGGACCTCGCATACGGCTCGGTCCAACAAACTGTCTCGCCGTGCGAAAAAAGTCGTTTTCAAAACTTGTTTTTTAAATAACTATTAAAGCTTAGGATATCGCCGAAATGTCATGTCACAAACTTTTTCATTGGAATAACCGTTTTTTTCAATATTTGACCCGAAAAAATGACATTGACGGTTATAAATGGTATGCAATTTCAAACGGCCATATCTCGTTACAGACAAAAGATACAAAAAAATGGAAATTATTCGGACAAACATTTGCCTCTTTAAATTTTTTCAAAAATCAATACTTTTCACGCTATTGACCAAATATTGAAAATGTCTTATAAAAAAAAAAATTAGCAAACAGACCAAAACTTAAAAAATAATTATCCCGTAGGGCTAAAAATTACTGGACAATTGTAGAAACATATGTTACGACCACAGTCTAGACGGCGCTTAAAAAATGGCGTAAAAAAATTTATTTTGTTCATAACTTTTTTCTGCTTATGCTAAACGGTTCTGGATGGTCTTAAAATGTTCCCAATGTTATTCTCTCATTGGGATGTTATATACATTTTTTTGAGGAAGTAATATTTTTCCAGATATTTACGCTAGAACGATCTCGTTTCTTCATACACACATTTTTGAATTACCATATTTTCCTTCGTATTAATGGAAGAAAGATAAAAAAAAATCATTTTAATTGTTAGCTTAAGGCCTTAAAATTAGTTCATATCAATTTTTACATAATACTAACAGAATTTCGGTTATATTTAAAAAACTTTTATAAATGTACGATTTTTGTGAAAAATTGTATTTAACATTAATTCATTAAAAAAGAATAATTTATCAATTGCGCAAGTTTTTTTTCTTTTCCTCAGTTTTGATGTCACCTCGTCCCACCCAATACGCCACTAACGAAAGTTTTCTACTTCTGAACTAGACACCTTTCCTAACAATTTGCAAAAAATTTCAAGTCGATCTGATCAGTTATTAGTTTCTGCTGAATGATATTGCTTAATTTCTTGTAGACAACATGTTTAAAACAAAATTTTATTAATACTAAATTATAATCACAAAGAGAATAGGAAAGTACTTTGAACTAAAAATGGTTAAAACAAAAAAAAAACACTTTTAGACTGCTACTATTAAAAGTCTAGAAAAATAAGGAAGCTGCATACATTTTTCTTTATCGCGTTATAATAAGCACCCCTTTCTTTATTATGTAAAATAGTTTTGTGTGTATTAATGTTTTATAAGTTTTTTATAAATTATAATCATGGGGGAGGGCGGAATTATCCGCCCTTGTGAATGTTAAAAAACCTAAATATTTACATACCACAAATTTGAACTAAATAAATAAATGCTCAAAATTTTATTAGTACAACCATGTCGTTTTGGAAAGTATGTCATAATAACTTATGCAAATCTTTAACAACCAAAATATGAATCTTTATATTAGTGACTAATGAATATTTACTCGATATGACACTCAGCTTTTAGAAAAAAACTAAATTATGAATATATTTAAAAATTAATTCGGAAAACAATTTCCTCACCAAAAATATAGTACTTATTTAGTGCTTAAAACACGGTTAAAAATGTGTTTTTTTTCCTAATTTTTAAAAATTTAGAAAATTCCATACACCGAAGAATTTAAAGCTGGAATATTTGGCAAAGACTCAAAGGAATCTCAACATTTCATCAGGAAATCAAGCCACAATATTTTTCAAGTAGAGATACTTGCTTTAACAATAAGCATTTAAGTGAACGTGAGATATGGATACGGAAGCAAAAAAAATTCGTGTTCTTACTGACAGTCAAGAGATTATAAAAGCGCTCGAAACTCCTCGAATCAATTTCAAATTGACGAGGGAGTGCCAATGAAAACTTGAAGATTATCAGTGAATCAAATGGTTCAATAGCGAACAGTCCTTTTATATTTGTAATAGGATAATCGATAATATTGTACCCTAAATATTAATCCAAGTAACACAAATTCGACTACAAGCTAATAATGCTAGACCGCATTATAGTCTATTTTTATGTATCAGAGAGTATTAAAATAATAAAGCGTTCGTAATCCATAGGCGTACCACTTCTTTTAGTAGACAGTTAAAATATTTTGTGAAGTTATACCTCGAGTATTTTCGTATGAAATAACCTTTGTATAAATATAATAAATATATCGGGTGTACACTTATATTTTCACCTAATTAACCTGCTTATAACTTCTAAACAGCTGAAGGTAAAAAAGTGCAATTTTTTCTAAAATATTTTATTTTTCCACAAGGTATGTTAAGAACATTGTGTCAAACGGATTATGTAGGTATAAGGGTTTAAACTTTGACTTTTAAACAACGTTACGTTCATAAATAATAATTTTAATATAAAAACTACTTCTTACCTACAAATTCAAATCAGAATCGAAATCAGAAGATGAACTGTCGCAACCAATATTTACAATGAGTGGCTCGATCATTTCATCAGTAATATTGTCCAACTTCCACATTTTCTCTTCTTCTTTAATCGTATGATTTACTGCCTTTTCCCAGTTTTCAGGCTTCACATTATTTACAGCCTCCAAAAACAACGGTTTAACATCACTCATTTTAAAAGAATTATTTTTTCTTGAAACTTCTCCCTTTATCTGTGCCCATATCAGTTCAATTGGGTTTACTTCGTAATGATATGGTGGTGATCTAACCACCGTCATCCCACGATTTTTTGCAATTTCATCAATGTCATATTTTTTTAATTTCTCTTTATGAAGGGAACACAAATGATACAGTTCTTTTCTCACAGAACCGGGATGGATAATATTCTTTGAATTTAGCCAATTCTGTAAATCTTTTTTTAACCACTTGGTTGTGGGCATTTTTTCTGTAAGTCTCGAGTGATAACTTGCATTATCCATTACTATTATACAGTTCTGAGGAAGAAGATCTATCATTTGTTCGAACCACTCTTTAAAGACATCAGCATTCATGTCCTCACGGTAGTCACCGGTACGAGTAGATTCAAAAGTCAATAAACCACCTTTAACAAAACCTTTTGAACTACCGATGTGTACTATTATCAGTCTGCGCCCCTTTCCTGAAGGTGGATTTAAACCAGTAGATAAATTATTTAAAAAAGCCTGTCTTCGACTTGTAACAGTTTCATCTTGCCAAAATTTATTTGGTGTATGTCCCTCGTTGATCCATGTTTCATCTAAATAAAATATATTTCTTCTTTGGTTTCTCATTTCTTTTATAGTCCTTAGGTAATTTCTTCTCCATACTACAATATCATTTTTTTCTATTAAAATAGACTTTCTGGAATGCTTTTTCCATAGAAAACCTATTTCTTTTAAAAGTTTCCATAGTGTGCTTCGACTCATTTCAGGGTAATCCTTATCATCTCGAACCGTCGCAAGAACTTTGTCTACTGTCGGAAATTCTTTTCTAAAGAAGAACGCATGCACTTTCCTTCGAAGTCTTTCTTTCAAATGATTTTCTATTTGAAATTTTGGTTTTCCTGGAGCTTTACGTGCTGTTTGAAACTCTGTAAATCGTAGATTTCCCAACACCAAGCGTACTACTAATTCCACTGTGTCATCAACACTTTTACATAAATGTTTGTCTGTAAATGATTTAAAACAATTAAATATTAATGTTTTTTCATTAACTGTTAAAGGACCGATTTTTTGTCGTTTACGCGGTACTTCCAAATTTTCCATGATCACACTAGAATTCACAATAGACTGCACACTGCACCTTGCATGTTGCAACTAAACGACATTTAGTAAGCTGTCAAGAATACACAACTGGACCTCCTTACTAAATGGAAAACCTACAATCGCATTTTCGGTGAAATTTGTTGGTAAGGGATTTATCTACTTATAATTCGATTACTGTAAGAAATTCTTGGAATTAAAATAAAACAAAATTGGCAAATAGGTACTTATTGAAAATAATCTTAAGATACGGCTATGTTATCTTTAATACACAGGGCTTTTGGCCTGTCCAAACCTTTTTCTATTGTTCTGTACAGCTTATGGTTATAAAAGACCAATAAAAGACCCAAAACTTGTATTAGCTCAGGTACATTTATGACAATTTTAGGAAATATTTAGATTATTCCGTAAAAATATTTAAAATGACCGTACTAAGTTTTGCATTAGAACTGCTGTTTTATTACTCTCTCATACATAAAAATAGACTATAAATGCGGAATAAAACCAAGTTTTAGCACATCAAATACTATTAAACGAGCAAGGTTTGTATGTGTGTATGTACAGGGTGGCCAAATAAGAATGCGAGGTACTGTATCTGGGAAATTATCCATCGTAGAGGCTTGCGGAAAAAAAAGTTATAACTGAAACGGCCAAGAGAAAAACCTGGAAAATATTTTTAAGTTTCTGAAATGGCCGCTAGGGGGCGTAACTGCAATCTTTAATCTAAGAAAGTGATATTTCTGTGAATTCCGCTATATTAACCTAAGAAAAAAATAACTCATCTTTAAAGAAGAGGATAATCTGAACCTTTTTTGTTTGACAATTTTTGCTGTATCTCTAAAAATAAAGTGGTGGGGGTTATTCAAAGGTTTCAGTAAAAAATACCCTGTATATTCGAAACGGCTGAGCCGATTTCAACAAACTTGGGCTAGTTGAAAAGAGCTATTCTTGGGCTACAAATGTTATAATATTTGAAGTTTTGTCGCCGCTAGAGTGCTTTTTTCGACATTTCGACAGAAATGGTTAATTTTCTCAAAAATATTAAATACATTGTTATGATTTCTTTTTCATGAAAAAGTAGCTAAATGATGCCTAAACAAGCTCCCGAAAACCGCATCTCGTTATCTTGTTCCTAACCTAAAATTTAGGCCAAAGAAAATTTTACACGGAAATCCCTTAAATTTTTATTTTTTAAACTAATTAATTCTTTTATTATGTAAGTTGTCGCTATAAAAAGGACCGATTTAAAAAATAAAGCTTTTTAATGCCCCCGTAAATGCTCTAAATGCTCTAAATGCTCTATGCATTGCTGAAGCCTCTCATGGGTAGACAAAACTGCATCAATTTCGGCTCTCGGTATGTTACTTAATGCATTACGAATCCGGTTTTTCATAACTCTTTGGTCGTAGGTTGAGTCTGAAAATCAAGACAAGTTAAGTCTGGTGATCGAGCAGGCCATGGAAACAGACTTCATCTTCCATTCCACTGCTGTTGTAATACTGCATTAATATGCTCTCGCACAATAATATCACAATGTGCTGTGTAACCATCCAACTGCAAAAACAAGTTTTGACATGTTTCCAGTGGCACATCTTCCAACAACATCGGTAATTTATTGGCCAAAAAGCCAAGAAAGATATTGCCATTTAGGGATTGCTCTAAAAAATATGGCCCAATAATTCTGCCTCCCAGTATGCTACACCACACAGTTAAACTCCAACGTCCTTGGTGCTGAGCTTCACGCAACCAATGCGGATTTTCTGCAGACCAATAATGCATATTGTGCAGATTTTAAAGGGGGCTTCATCGTTCCAAAGAATTTGAAATAAAAATTCTCCATTATTTTGCGAGAGCGTATTAATGCAACAGCGCGCAGCGGTGGATTGGAAGAGGAAGTCTGTTTCCATGGCCTGCAAGATCACCAGACTTAACTTGTCTTGATTTTCAGACTCAACCTACGACCAAAGAGATAATGAAAAACCGGGTTCGTAATGGATTACGTAACATACCAAGAGCCGAAATTGAAGCTGCAGTTTTGTCTATCCATGAGAGGCTTCAGCAATGCATAGAGCGTGATGGTCAGCATTTAGAGAATTTACGGGGCATTAGAAACCTTATGGTCAGCATTTAGAGAATTTACGGGGCATTAGAAACCTTTCTTTTTTAAATCGGTTCTTTTTAGGGCCACAACTTACATAATAAAAGGAATTAATTAGTTTAAAAAATAAAAATTTAAAGGATTTTGGTATAAAATTTTCTTTGGCCTAATTTTAGGTTAGGAATAAGATATCGAGAAGCGATTTTCGCGAGCTTGTTTAGGCAACATTTGGTTACTTTTTCATGAAAAAGAAATCATTTAATTTTTTTGAGAAAATTAACCATTTCTGTCGAAATTTCGAAAAAAGCACTCTAGCGGCGACATGTGAAACTAACAAAACTTCAAATATTATAACATTTGTAGCCCAAGAATAGCTCTTTTCAACTAGCCCAAGTTTGTTAAAATCGGCTCAACCGTTTCGAATATACAGGGTGTTTTTTAATGAAACCTTTGAATACTTTATTTTTAGAGATACAGCAAAAATTATCAAACAAAAAAGGTTCAGATTATCATCTATTTTAAAGATCAGGTATTTTTTTGTTAGATTCAAGATTGCAGTTACGCCCCCTAGCGCCCATTTCAGACACTTGAAAATATTTTCCAGGTTTTTCCCTTGGCCATTTTAGTTATAACTTTTTTTTTCCGCAAGCCCCTACGATGGATAGTTTCTCAGATACAATACCTCGCATTCTTATTTGGCCACCCTGTATGTATGTGTCAGGAGGATCTCAAAATCCACTAGTGAATGAATTCAATTAAACTTTCAGGGTAGATTAATTCCTATCTAAATCGGCAAAAAATGCAGGTATCATGTCTGTAAAAATTCGATCTTCCGAAATATTTACAAGAAAAGTTAAGCTTTTAGTTTATTTCCTAGCAACGGCAGACAACACAGACGCCAACCCCACATCTCCCGACGCGACATCTGGGCGACTGGGTCCGATAAAAATTGTGTGGTATATTTTCAAGATAAAGAAAAGAGACAGTTCTAGTACACAGGGTCGCATTATGGGTGTTATAAAAATAAGTATGTAATCGATTTGTTTAATTTTCAACAACAAAATTAAACATATAATCTCAAACCGACAACATCGTATCAAATATTTTCATTTAATAACATATCATAAATTTATTTTGTTACGTAGTATCTTAAACACGTGCATTTTATCACGTAGCCCTTTCGACACAAACCGGCAACATCGCAAGATATGCAGAGAACGAATCTTGCGCCTACGATCATTTTGACACGTAGGCCACAATTTCAAAACTTTAGAATCAAATTAATGTTTGTTTCTCGTGAGAGAAAACGTGAGAGAAAAAGACGGACACAACAAACTACTATGACGGCCATTGCCGGTAAACAGCTCATCACGTACGACATAGATATAAACAGGCGGGCCGCGAATTTTTTAATTAGTGTTTCATCACCACTCAAAGGCAAAACATCTCATACGCGCATCATGAATTACATATTTTCTGAATGATGTGATTTATTTTCGTTATTTACTAATATGGTTTAGTAAATTAAACATGTACTGTTATCGTTAATTTGTGCGTTGTTTTTTGTCATTTACTAATATGGTTTAGTAAATTAAACAAATACTTTTATTGTCAATTTGTGCGTTATTCTTTCGTTATTTACTAATATGGTTTAGTAAATTAACCATGTACCTTAATTGTTAATTTGTGCGTTGTTTCTTCGTTATTTTAATAAATCGTTAACTACAAGGTGTTTTTGTATTTGTTCTTGGAGTTGGAAAGACACAAAAAAATACTAATTATACAGTCCATTTAGAAGCTACGACATAGTTTAAAAAAGCGGCATGTTCAACACATCGGCCGACTTGGCAAACTGATGCACAGCAGGGTCTCTTCATCTGATCCCTCAACAGGATTTGATAAAAAAATATAATTTTTGATTTTTCAATAATACTTTAAATTCTATTCTCTATTGTAATATGTATTATATTATTAGTTTGACGAAAAAAATTTTACTCTTTATAAAAAGTTCTGCATGGTGTAAAACCCATGATGAAATAATAGTAGTGTTTGGCATTAACACTTTGCAAATCGTATAAATTTTTCAATAACGCTAATAAAATGTCTTCTTTTTGTCTCTGTTCTACCAGTCTAGCTTCTTTTCCCACTCTGCATCTTTCCTCTGCTAACACTATGTTGCTTAGCATAACATTTTCCACCAAGTGATCAGAAGAAACATTACTGAGGTCCTTATACTCGTAGGTCTCACTACCTCTTTTTGATTTACTTTTGATGGCCATAGATTTGCCACTTCTATTCCCTTCTGATACACCTGCAACTGCATTGTTGTTCTCTTCATTGACGTAGATTCAGACCGCTGCTGCATGCTTGCAGAATACTATTCCTCCTTTGCAAGTGCAGTTTGTATCCAAAACGTTTCTGTCAGGATCAACCTAAAATCAATCAACTATATGATTTTTTTTAAATGATATGGTCGGCACATCTAGAAATGTTAATGTCTTAAGGCTCGTCCATACTCATCCGAATAAACGCAACTTTTCAAATCGGAATAAAACCGCCACATCGTTATATGTTGCAGCTTATCCATAGAATACATTACACAACAGAAAAATCATTCTTTTCATTGAACTTCATCTTACCAATGTTAACATGCATTTTTTCAGTTATAACGATGTGGTGGTTCTTTTGCGATTTTAAAAATGGGGTTTATTCGGATGAGTATGGACGAGCCTTTATTATTTCATCATGGGTTTTACACGAAGCAGAACTTTTTATAAAAAGTAACTTTTTTTCGTAAAATTAATTTTAAAAAAGTTTTCCATGTGGTGTAACTGAAGTAAACACGCTGTACATATTTCAAAGAAAATAGTATTATTGATAAATCAAAAATTATATTTTTTTATGAAATCGATTACATACTTATTTTTATAACACCCTTAATGCGACCCTTTGTACTTGCAAGATCAGTGACGTTTAAGTTTCTTAAACTTGTCATTATCTGTTATTAGAACTTATACAATAATTATAATAATTATATACATAGCTCGATTATTGGTTTGTAAAGGTTTGTTTTCGTTTTGGCGCTTAGTGCTTAGCGCAAAACAGTTCCTATAATCTCAGATGATCCATCAGTTTTTAATTCGTAGACGCCGGAAACATAATAGCTTTCGACGAGTTTCTTGCCTTTAGTGAGGCTTTTATTTCGAAAAATTCTTAAATTTACTGGCTGAACCCACATCTTAGCAAAACCGACATTGTGGACGGTTAATAACACTAAGCGAGTTTTTCAATTAAACTTAAGCGATCGATTTAAATCGACAATCAATTATTGCTTTTCTCGGCCAGTAGAGCGGCGCTCGCGTCGCGCCAGCCGATGCTGGGCTGGCCTGTAGTAAATTTTTTATTATATATTTTGTTCTGTCATTTTGAAAACGACTTTCATTCAAGAAAGACAAAACGTCAATTAAAGCCCGCTTTTTCTTTAAAATAAGTGGTTTTATTTCCATTAGAAGAGAAACTGATAAATATTAGTTTAATTTGTCAGTTGTTGGCATTGTCAAAAGTAGTTAATTGTCAATCATCGATCAGCGATGGAAAACACATCATATTTTTGTGCGAGGGGTGTTCCAAAGCAACGTTCAGTAACGTAGTCGCGATACATACTGTTGGTCTAACAGTTGCCGGTGAAAACGTTGGTGGAGTTATGATTGAAAATCGTCACAAGAAAATAACCTATTTTTGTAAATATCAACGTCAAGGTTTGCCTTATTTAATTTCGTTAAGAATATGGGGCCGGCTGGAATTTTCATGAAATTTTCACAGATGCTATAAAACATGATAAATCAATATAACAATAGAAATTTTTACGCGGAAAAATATTTTTCACATTTTTTTAAAAAAAAAATATATATATATATTTTAAGTAGAAAAAATTCGTGGGAATCAGTCAATATAAAATAAATTAGTTTGATTTCTTCGTTTTGGTCAGGCTTTCGAAAACGTTTATTTTCTTTTTCAAGACTAATAACATGAAATACGTAAAAAATTAAATACAAAAAGAAACATCGGTGTTAAAATATTTTAAAATGACAAAATGACAGTTTCCAAAAACTTCAGAATACAATTGTAACATACAGAGTGTGATTATAAAAAGTATAAGAATGTGTAAATATATATATAAAAAAAAAATAATAAATATCAATTCAAGGAGGACGAGTTGAGAAATGTTTTTTTTAATAGAAATGTGTATATTGTACTCAGGTCATTGAGGTCTGTTCTTTTATTCATTGAATTTTGATTGTTATTTATATGAACCATTTCAAGAAAGAGACGCTTATTGAGATTTCGTTCATTATCGAGAATTTTGACATTATTATTGAGACAAATAATTACCGATGGCGGCGCCACACGTCGATCAGCTGTTCACACGAAACGCGTAATTTTTGGTAAATAGTGCATTAAGTTATACTGAGTGAATGGTTTATTTGTAGTATTTTAAGATTTTTTGTGATTGTTTGAGGTTTTTGATTTGGAAATTACCATAATATACCTGTACATGTAAGTATTTAGACTCAATTGAACCTGTTTTTTGTGTCGTTATTCTAAAATTGAGGTTATTTATTTAACATATCTTACGTTTTTCAGAAATTTGTTTACTTCTGTTTCTGTGTGCTTTTTTGTTTCAGGATGAATATTGCCTAGAGGTATTATCATCTTCACCTCTACTAATATAGAATGATATTGGAAGGGAGCTAAATCATATGCCAAAGAAACATACAACAGTTTTCTGCTGATAAATTTTATTTCAATTTTTTCAGGATAACAATTGTAATTGTAAAAGTGATTTAAATAAAAAATGATTTCTAAGAACCTACTTTTGATTGATTTATGGTAAAATATATCCGATTCCTTGTTTCAAAATTATTTTTTAAATCAATATCAAATTAAAATATAAAAAATTAAGAAATTTTTTTCTTGGCTTAAAACACTTCATAGGCCATCAAATGTAAAAATTTTTATTTCGTTTATCTACTTTGTTTTTTTTCAAAATAAACACAAAATGTATATTTTTTAATCCTTTATTTTAACATAAGTTCAAAACTAACTTTGAATTATTCAGTTTTTATTTATTTATTTATTTACGGGCAAGCCCATTTAAGATAAAGATTACAATTTAAAAAGTATAAGAACAAAGAACATATAAAAGTGGCATAATCACTTGTCATACATAGTAAAAATACAAATAAGCAGGTAATATAAAGGACACGACAAAAAAGGTTCATTAAAACATTAAACGTTAAAGCTCTGTATTCAGTAATTGAGTTTTAAAATGATGAAGGGAGGTGTTAAACATCTCAAGATTACTGTGAGTATTGGCTAATCTTAACATTCTTGGGATGCAGCTATTAAACGCTTGGTTCAAATGATACAAAGGTACATGAAAAGTTTGTTGCTGTCGAGTTGTGCGGGTTGGAACAAGAAGATTTATTTTTGATAGAAGTTCACTACAGCTGCATCTGCCATTGATAATATTAAAAAGCAATGTGAGGTCTCTCTGTTTTCTCCTAGTTTCTAAGGAGGGGATGCTAAGAAAAAGCTCGATCGATTCATAATCACTAGGGGTACCCAGTTTATAAGCTATGTATCTCAGAAAATTATGTTGTACTTTTTGGATGTTCCTGCTATATGTGATATAATGTGGAGACCAGACAGAGGAACAATAATCTAGGTGGGGTCTGACTAGTGAACAATATAGGACTTTAATTGCAGTAGTGTCAGTGAAATCGTGGGTTAGCCTTTTGATAAAACCTAACATTTTCATTAATTTATGGATAGCCGTAGGTATGTGTTGGTTAAAGCTTAAAGTGGGATCTAGTTTTAGTAGTATTTAACATTTTATTATAATAATTCATTACTAATTGTAACTGTATAATTATTGAAAACAGGTGTTGTACAAGAGGGGAACATAATAATGGTATTTTTAAAATTATGATGTGACAAAGGTTCTATTTTACTGAATATTACCTTTAGAAAAATGATAAGTTGAAATATCAGTAATAATGTGCACACCTAATTAGATTTTAAGTTTACATATATAAAAGTACAACTGTACACAGTTTCGACAGTTTGTAAGGACAAGTTTACTTAGTTTATAGGCAACACTGCTGTCTTCTAACTAACCATCATTCCTTGCACATTTAATGGTTTTAACATCAAGTGGCTTACTGGACAAATGATGTGATAGCACATACTTTTTGCACTACTTGGGTGCTATTTTGTTTGAAATAATTCCTAAAAACATTTCAGTAGTAATCAAGAAATAATCTCAGAAATGCTAATCTTTATCTTACCTGATTTTGTAATATAATCTTCAGATTTAAAATTGATTACACTTTTTCCGGAATTTACGACGATCAACTTCCTCGATGACACCTTTTTTGTTGCTTCTTGGGTGGATCATAATGAAAGTGTAATTCCGGATTTTTAGATTTCCTAGAGGTATACCCATAAACGCAATAGTTTGTATTATTTTTATTGGGCATTTTTAACGTTTAACTAACAAATAACAGCAAAATACACGAAGCACAAAATCAAAACACACGTTCGACTTGCAGGTAAACAAATTAACAATTATGCTTTTCGTGAAGGTTCAAATTAATACCGGTGGTGTCGCTTCAAAGTTGTGCTCGTCTCAATAGTCAATCACATGATCTTTATCTATTACATGTTCAGCAAGGCGATAAGATCTCACATTTCTTCTGCAGTCACTTTTGTGAGAAGTTATTCTATCTTTAAGCATGCTTAAAGATAGAATAAGCAACGATTATTTAACATATTTTTCCAATAGAAACGCATAGGTACATAACTTTTCTAGAAATGCCCAAGTAGCAATTTATAACCAGAATAAACCTGAAAAGTATAAAAAAGGAAAGGTAGTTTTGACGGACATAAATAAATTGCTTGTCAAATGACAGCCATCTCATAAATTCAAAGTTGGAAATACAACGTTGCCAATTCAATTTCAGAAATCATGTGCTAAAAATATGTGTAATAGTTTTGGTTTTAATCTGGTTTAATTCTGAGTTAAATATTCGTATGTCTATGGTAGACGTTAATATTGAAACTCGGTTTGTTAAATTTAATAAATTTTCGGGCAAATATCGTTTTGGCGAAGAACATCGTAACTTTTTTTTTAAATGAAAAATGTAAATGTTTCTTATCGTTATAGAAAATGCATGGTAGAATCAAAAAATTTTGTAGGTCCAAATATTTTTAAGTATTAATCAAGGTTTTATTTAAGCATTTTTTTGAAGTCCTTAAATCTCTGCTAAATAAAAAAGTCAATTGGCAATAAGTGCTAACATTCCATAAAAAATGCTTCAATTAATAATTTTTTCTGTAGCCGTCCCGAAAACAAAATTTTCGGTATGATTTATTAAATCGAAAGTACCACTTTACACAAATCGTACCGAGAATGCTATTTTCGGGACGATTTTTTTTCACTTTCGGAACGATTTCTTTACTTTCTTGGTGTTTTAGTAGGCGGATTTGACAATAACATGAACTGTATATTTTATTATGACAGTGCTTGTCATCAGGTAACATTGGTATCTTTTTTCGCTTCTCTAATCCAAAAAATGGAATTAAGTAGTGAAAGTGAGACTGAAATGATTCCACATGAAATTAGCGAATCAGCTAAAGCAGCTACTTACGAATTATTGCCAGTAAAGTCAAGAGGGAGGTATGAATTGGTTTACAATTTATTTCAAAAATGGAGTAGTGTTAAATATGTGCATATTATAAATGAACAAGTGATTCTTGCATATTTAATGGAAAAATCTAAAATATTAAAGCCAACAAGCCTCTGGAGCAATTACTCGATGCTTAAGTCTACAATTAATATTAAGAGAAATATCGATATAAGCCGGTATTCCAAAGTTATTGCTTTCCTTAAAAGAAAATCTATTGGCTATAAACCAAAAAAATCAAAAGTATTGAATAAAGAAGAAATAGATCACTTCTTATCAGAAGCTGGAGATAATATCTACCTGATGACAAAGGTAATATAATTAAATCTAATTCCTCTTCTTCATTGTGATTATTTTTTTTTTGATTTTAGGTTGCATTAATAATTGGTTTGGCAGGATCTTGTCGTCGTGAAGAGCTTTGTAAAATGAATTTGGATGATATAGAAGATAAGACAAACATGTTGGTGATTACAATTCCTAATTCTAAAACGAATATGGAAAGAACATTTGTCGTCATTGGAGAAAATAATATTTCATTATACAGAAAATATTTGTCATTACGTCAAGAAAACACACCACATCGTAGATTATTTGTTTATTATAAAAACGGAAAATGTACTGTACAACCTAATGGTATTCACACTTTTGGAAAAATCGCCTGCATAATTGCTGAATTTCTTAAATTACCGAATCCCAAAGAATACACCGGGCACTGTTTACGCAGGAGCTCAGCCACTTTACTCGTGGAAAGTGGTGGTAGTATAACCAACTTAAAGAGACATGGAGGATGGAAATCAACCAATGTAGCAGAGGGATACGTAGAAAATTCTTTTAGAAACAAAATTCACATAGCTTCACAGATTGAAAAGGGTCGTAGTGAAACTTCGAAAACTGATACGTCTTGTTCTAATTTCAACACTGCCACTTCTGTTAATATCCCTAATAATATTAATATAAGTAATTGTCATAATTGTGTAATTAATATTCATAAGTAATGTATTTATTAGAGTGTTTGTTATATTTAATTGTCTATATAAAGTTAAAACGGCTACAGAAAAAATATTGTACGTAACACGATCCAAAAGTGATTTTACGGGACTCACAGGATTCCAGGACGAGCCGTAGGTGAGTCCTGGAAACTTCCTACTCATCCCGTAAAATATAACTTTCGGAACTTGTTACGTAAATTACTATTATTAATGAATTTAGATGTTAAATGGAAATAAAATCAAAAAGTTTCAATGGATATTTCTATCGCCACATATGTATAAATAAACATCATTTTGTGCGTTCATCGGTGTCATAGAGCAAGTAAATAAAAAAAATTGAAAAAATCGAAAAACCAGCCCTTTTGGTTAAACATTGTTTAAGAAAACGGTATCAGTAGACGCGGCTAAGTGACACCTTGATAAGCCTAGCTTGCAAAAAAAACTAATATGCAGACAGACACCTACATAAAAACGAAGTTTTATATAAACAAAAATATATTCAATCTATAACTGTACAATATGTTAATAATGAAATAAATAGGTACGACTTTGTCAAGTGTGTCTCCTACAAAGGACCTCGCACCATTTAAATGTAAGAAACGTCCCAGTCAAATTGACTGAAAATTTCGTGAAAAATTCTTCAAACCCTTTGAATATGAAATCCAAATGGCTCAATTTCATAGTTGTAGATGGCCAAAGTTATTAAAGTTAAAAAATTCAAAATTAGGAATTTATATTTTTACCCATTCTCCCAAGGTTTCAATTATAACAAAAAATTGAGTAGGATCTTATTCGGACCTCATATTCTTTAATCAGAAAAGGTTGAAGAATTTTTCACGAACTTTTCAGCACAAAGGATGTGAAATAAAATCACACAAGCTCCCAAGAACAAGGACATTAAAAATGTCCTACACTGCATCAGCGTCTGGACTTCAACAACTACTCCTTGGGCTATATGCCCCACCAGGTATTGAATTACGAAAGTCCAGACGTGGTTTGGTCCCCTACCAAGTCGGGGCTTTACCAAAAACTTCGATTTTGTTATTAAAGGAGCTTGCCATTCTTAGACCGGTTTCGGCATTATTGTGCCTTACCAGTAAGAAGCTTTCCTCGTTCGTGATACACTTGCTCTAATGCAACCACTTAAAGCCCCGACTTGGTCGGGCACCAAACCACGTCTGGACTTTCGTAATTCAATACCTGGTGGGGCATATAGCCACTGGTGCAGTGTAGGACATTTTTAATGTCCTTGTTCTTGGGAGCTTGTGTGATTTTATTTCACATCCTTTGTGCAGTTTTGTCACTCCCATGGTCCTTTTTTGGTATTTTTATGGTTCAAAAAAATTCCACCTTCATACGAACTTTTCAGCTAATTTGACCGGGACGTTTTTTACATTTAAATGGCGCGCGGTCCTTCAGTAGTATTGTTTCATTGTAATCATTATTAAACAAAATTAAATTTTAAATTTCATCTAGTCATGTTTTTCTTCTTTCAAAATATTTTGTTGTCCGCAGTTCGGGTGTCGGATTATAGGATCAGTAAGATGTAAAATAAAAGCTCAATTCAAAGTTGATTTTATTTTTTGGTGATTTGATATTTGGTGGATACCCATAAATCTCTTTTTACAAATTCTGTACATTCTTTTCTGAATCTTTTGGAAACCTAAAAAAGTATGTTTCAATAGTAACTCCTTATATTTAAAGATAAATACAATAAATTATCCAAGGCAAATAACTAAAGAGACCTTTACATACTATATTATTTTATTCATTTTAATTATTATAGGTATGCATATTTAGGTTAGAACAATCACCATCATCATCATCATCATCATCACGTAGCCTCTCTTGTCCACTGCAGGACATAGGCCTCCCTCAACGATTTCCATCTGGAGCGGTCTTGCGCTTCATTTATTCAGTTGTTTGATACTTGCTTAAGATCGTCGATCCACCTGGTTGGAGGACGTCGTCTGTTTCTATAAGCATCCTGTCTAGGTCGCCATTCAATAATTTTCTTCGTCCATCTGTCATCTCCCTGTCTTGCCACGTGGCCCGCCCAACTCCATTTGAGATTTGTAATTCTTTCTACTACATCTGTGACTTTTGTTCTTTATCGAATTACATTGTTCGTTACCCTGTCTCTCAATGTCAAACCTAGCATAGAGCGCTCCATAGCGCGTTCAGCAATTCGAAGTCTCTCAATTGATTTTTGACATAAGTCATGACAGGGAGTACACATTGATTAAACACTTTTCTTTTAAGACAGGTTGGAATATCTGATTTAAATACGTAACGCAGTTTTCCATATGCGGCCCACGCTCTAAAGTAATTCGTCGGGTAATCTCACATGTTTGGTTGTCGCCACCAATTCTTATCTCATATCCTAGGTATTTGTAGGATGTTATTTGTTCGATTAGCTTTCCATCTACAAAAATATTTTGGTAAGTTACCAGGTTTGTCATAAATTGGGTTTTGGATGTGTTGATCTTTAATCTATCCTGAGCAGATGTAGTTGTTAGTTTCGCAAGCATTTCGTTAGCGTGGTCTATTCTGTCGGTAATTAAAATAATATCATCTGCGAAACGTAGGTGGTTTAGCATCTCTCCGTTGATATTTATTCCCATGTTGTTCCAGTCTATTTTTTGTAAACAATTTTGGAGACATTGTGTCTTACTCCACGCTCGATTTTAAAGTTTTTTGTCTCTTCATGTAACTTGACACTTGCCGTTGCATTTTGGTATATGTGGCTAATGAGAGCTGTATATCTATGATCCACCCGACAATCTGCCAATGCCTTCATCATTTCGTAGTGCTTGATTGTGTCGAAGGCTTGTGCTAATCCACAAGGACAAGAACGAGAGGTGTTTTTTTCACAATTTCACCATCAATATTTTCAAGCTTACATATGTTGCTTCTTCCTGGCTTCAATTCTCGTCTCAGTATCTTCATACTTCTGTTTTATTCTATGTTTTTCGTTGTTTTTTCTGTGTTATATGTTCTGATGTCCTGTTTGATCGATTTCGAAATATTTTTATTCAGTTGGCGTAGTTCGGTATTATTTTCAGTATATTTATTCTTGAGTTCCCTTCTTTTCCTCAACTTCTCTTTTGTGTTTGTGCTAAGTTTTCCAGAATTCTTTTCGCCAATTGCGCAGTGTTGTTTGTTTGATGGTATTGGTAAGTTCTTCTGTCTCTTGATTTTCATATACACCTAGATGGTTGTCGATGGTTTTTCCATAGTCTTCTTCATTATCTGCTTCAGTCCACTTTCTGCTACTTCTCTCTTTAGTTATTAGTTCTCTTCTCTCCTTTTTTAATCTAAGAACAACCTTTCCTCTGACCGCTTCCGATAGAAAATTTGTTTAGTACGGTGACATCAGTGACTATTTCTTTCTTATCTATAATTATGAAGTCTATTTCGTTCTTGGTGTTACCGTTAGGACTGCATCAGGTTAATTTTCTATTAGGACTCTTATTGAAAAAGGTGTTCATAGCTAGGAGTCTATGCTGCAAAAGGAATTCCAAGAGGATTGTGCCTCTTCATTTCTTTCTCCCACGCCAAAATTTCCAATAGCTGTTTCTAGAGCAATATAAGTATATAAATAATTTAATTTGATACATTTTTTTTCAAACCGAAATTCGCATTATTATTAATTTAAAAAAATATATTTTAATTCACCTGTGGATGTTATTTATACTAATCTATGAAAAGTTATTCCTGTTTATTTTTACGTTTTGGAAGCAGAAGCATTAAATGTTGAACAATCCGCTATTTTCGAACGTCTACACGCATTGGGAATGATCCAAAGGAAAGAGAAATTTGAATGACGAAAAACCATTTACGAAATTTTGCTTGCAAGATAGAAGACACAACCTGTGTGCAATATATACGGAAAGACATAATTGCTGTGCATTTAGTGGGATAGTAGAGGAGCTGTGTCTTATGAAATGCTGAAAATTGGTGAAACGATTTCTGGCAATCCATAGGTGATCAATAGGTGATAAAGTTGAACATTGAATTTTAAGATTTACGTCCGCTATAAGCATTATAAAACCAAGGACCATAGCGAGGCTAGAAAACGTACCTGTGCGGCCTAGTTACGTCAGTAGCCCGCAAACGTAAATTTTAAAATTTGCAATCGAAATTTTTATCATAATTTTTATCATCATAAAATATCTCGATTTCAGTTAAAATAAAAAAATGTCGAACCAGCCCATTGGAAATTTGGCTTGATGAATGGTTGGCCTCAAAAGGCGAAAAGTTCTTCTGGTGCTGAATCCATTCTTTGACAAAAAGATGGAAAAAAGTCATAGCTAACGATGGCCAATACTTTGATCATTAAGGTAATTCAATTATAATGGAAATAAATGCTTAAATGTTTCGAAAAAATCGACATTATTAATCGAAGCATCTATTAGTTTGGACTGTATTTTATAATAATAAGGCATTATTTCATTTTAACAATTTAGCGGTGTGTTCCCCATCAATTAACATACTTCATATTTTTATAGTAACAAAATAGATTAAACTGGAACAAGTTCTACCAAGAAAGAAAAAGCAGTAATTAAAACCCAAAAATTCTAATCAACTCGCGGCACGCCCGCTATTACAAGGGTAAATTACCTCCGAAAAAAGGCCTTTAAAGGGGACAAAAGGATTTGGATCCCTTCTTAGGAAAACCGAGTTGCCATATAAAAGGAAGACTTCGCTATTTACAGACTCCTTGCTTTGGTGCCTTATTGAAAGTAACTAAATTAGTAAACGTGAGATATTCGAGAATAAGGCATTGAAGTTAATCGAGAAGGAATTACATTTTCAAGTTGCGTTTTAGATATTTTACTTCGAAAAATTATGAGAACAATGTCACGCAGTTGATTGTAATTAAAATTTAAGGAGATAAATTATGTAATATGAGGGCTGTGTTCTAGATATATATTAAAATACGGTATTTATTCTCTGAATATTTTACATTTACTAAAAACATTCTCCATTCCAGTTTATACGTTTTTGCATTTATAGCAATGAATTTACAAAACATTTTTTTTATATTTCTGGATACATCTTATTATTATTATTATCTCAAAAGTCGGTAGCATATTGTTGCTATATGGTAAATGTGCAATTAGCGTTATTCGCGACCATATATCCATATATGTGGCAGTAGTTATTTCTATCAAATTTAAACGGAGAGATGAAAATTTAAATGAATTAAAATTAATACGAATATTAAAAAACTTTGCTAAATGTTATTCTAGCAGAAGGCTTGCCATATTTTTTGGGAGTGAAACTGCGACACATTAATATGGGATGAAATATTTTTTAAAAATTAGAAGCAAAATCGTGAGTTTTAAGCCTTTTTTTAAGCCTCGCAATATACGGGAGGGGGGAATCTGGAACACTAAATTGTTAGTTCTACAAATTTTAATGAGTAAAACAAAAAGCCCATTAAATCCTTCAATTAGGGCTTTTAATTTCCATATAAAATTGCATTTAATTAGCATTTAATTAACATTTAATTGTCCGAGTTTCACATTATTAAAATTTTTATGAAAAAAACAAAAGGCACGTTAAATCCTCCAATTAGGGCATTTAATTGCCTATAAAATTACATTTAATTAACATTTAATTGCCCGAATTTCATACTACCAAAATTTTAATGAGTAAAACAAAAAGCCCATTAAATCCTTCAATTAGGGCTTTTAATTGAAATATAAAATTGCATTTAATTTCCATTTAATTGTCCGAATTTCTCATTATCAAAATTGTAATGAAAAAACAAAAGGCACATTAAATACTTCAATTGGGGCATTTAATTGCCATATAAAATTGCATTTAATTAACATTTAATTGCCCGAATTTCATATTATCCCAATTTCAAAGAAGAAAACAAAACTTGCATTACATCCATCAATTAGGGCATTTAATTAGCATTTAAAACATTTAATTGCCCGAATTTCATATTATCAAAATTTTAATGAGTAAAACAAAAAGCGCATTAAATCCTTCAATTAGGGTGTTTAATTGCCATATAAAATTGCATTTAATTAACATTTAATTGTTCGAATTTCGTATTATCAAAATTTTTATGAAGAAAACAAAAAGCGCATTAAATCCTTCAATTCGGGCATTTAACTGCCACATCAAATTGCATTTAATTAACATTTAATTGACAGAATTTCGTATTATCAAAACTTTAATGAAGAAAACAGAAAGCTGATTAAATCCATCAATTAGGGCATTTAATTGCCATATCAAATTGATATCTTTTTCATACATTTATCCCAATTTTATTGATATTACTCTGCCAACTTTGACTTAGATTCTTAAACACTTACATTCATTACGTTTTACATCTTACAGCGGTTTTCCGGGACACCGGAACAAGATACAAAATACCGGGATGTACGGCAAGCCTAGCTAGTGTAATCTGGAAATTCTCGGCTCTTGTGGCTCGATTCTCTCGGTTCCTCTCGGCAAGTCTCGCCCCACTCGCTCGTTTGATTGTCGGTTTATTAACACGAGTCAAAGGAAACCATAGGCGAGACCGTAAGCAATAAAGATCCTCCTGTTTTCGTTCACTCTCGTAATTTAATATTTACTTTTATTAATATAATTACCTACTTTAATATTAAAATGGACACTTCAAACGATTTTAAACTGAATTTTTTAGAAGCTTATCAGGGTAATCATCTATACGGGACCCTACTCATTCGCATCATAAAAATAAAAAAATAAACAGTGAAGCTTGGCTAAAAATAAGCAATTCTCTTAGGGAATAAGTTGAACATCTAAAAAAGAGTCACTGATGGCGTCTTTTAGGGACCACCTACAAAAAAAAGCGTCAATAAAATCAGGAGCTGGTGGTGCGTGGTGACGTTCATTTGGAATGAAAATGAACTGACAATATTGAAGCTGAAAATCAGTTTTAAATATTTGCTTTATTTTTAAATATAACTTATTCATATTGTAGTTACAAAATTATTATAAATTTGTTCACGTTATTACTATTTAGCTCATTGGGTTAAGCTAATTTTTCAAACTATTAAACAAGTATGAAGTAAACTCTTTTATTTTTATTTTTGTACATATCTCTATTTAGGAAAGAGATAAGAATACAATTTTCTATAATGTTACCTTATTGATCGAGTTCGACAAAATAAAAAAAAATTCAGTCACACAGGGAGTTTAATTTTTTCTGGGCGGGTCCCAACTTTGGTTTTTTAAATGGTAACCTGTATTTTTTACCACTTTTTCGGTTTCTACATGAAAAATAAAAGATACTTTATGCATGTTTATATTTCGAAAATATTAACGGTTTTCGAGATTTTTTGCATTCAAAGTTTTTTTTTCCAATATTCGCCACTCAGAATATTTGAAATTATGAAGTTATTCCAGGTCCCATTAAAATTTATTTTTTGTCAAATATTCTACATTGGTGACTCTGTCAAACGATGTATCTAAAATCGACCTGTGGTATACAGGGTATGAAAAATAGCTTGCCACACATTGTCAATAAAAATTTGCAGAATCTTCCTTATTTCAAATAGAACACCTTGTATATTATCGATCCATAAGAAGCGCCAATAAAGGCTCTATAAATTTCATCAAGTATTACCTATGGCTAAGTTTACTAGTTTTTCTTCAAACAGCTCTTTTTTGCTCAAAATCTCGAAAACCGACAATATTTTCGAAATATAAACATGCATAAAGTATCTTTTATTTTTCATGTAGAAACCGAGAAAGAGATAAAAAATACAGGTCGCTATTTAAAAAACGAAAGTCAGAAAAAATTGAACACCGTATGACTGAATTTTTTTTTTATTTTGTCGAGCTCGATCAATAAGGTAACATTGTAACATTGTATTCCTATCTCTTTCCAAAAAAGAGATATGGAACTCGACGCCACTGTATATTAACAAATAATATTATAGAGTATACTCTTTTGCGGATATAAGTAAATAACAACCTTGTAATATTAAAATTGATTTTGACTATATTCCCTTAAAAATAAGACTGAAGGCAATTGAGTAATAGATAACACAACAATAACACACCGAGTTCTGTAAACTACTATTGTTGGTATTTAAAAAAGTAGCAGGTATAATATAACTTTTTTTTCACAAAATAACGAAATCAACAAATTAATTTTTTTCGCATGTAACATATAAAACAATGTAAGAAACTGAACAACTAAACGTCAATTCTGTCATCTGTCTCATTCAATCACTCACTTTTTTAGATGTAGATTTTTAACCGAAAATTTTCACTTTTCTGTACAATTTTTCAAATGTTTTCTTTCATACAAACCTTGTCCTGACAATTATATACAGAACAAAAAAGAATTAGCCAAATAAATTAACTGAAATTTAATTTTTCTACTTTCATGCAAAAAACAAAACTTTATTGAACTATTTTCAGTGGAAACACTGGTTCTTTATTGCACTAGTGCAATAAAGTTTTTGCTGCACTCATCTGTCATTTTACAAACATAAACGTTAAAATCGACGCCGTTAGTCCATTTTCTGTGAGATTGCATTACCTTTCAAACAATTCCATATTTCATATTATTTGTGTATTACTTTCATCAGCTATAATTAAACAAACAATGTGTTCTTGAGATAATTCAGTCATAATCAAGACTGATCCGCTTTATTCTGTGGACGTACCCTCATACGCGCTCGCGGCTACTATGATTTGAATAATGCAAATGCAGTTCTAGAAACGTCTGTCAAAAATTATTCTGACAATTTGACAGTATTAAAATGAGTAATATTTTCAGAACAATTGATAATAGTGATAAAGAAGAATTTGACGTGAAAATTTTACGTCGCGTGCAATAAACACTTACTTTTTGCACTTGTTGCATAAATAACTATTTTTTAAATTCTACAATAGTATTATGTAATTTTTTATGAATTTAACATGGTTCTATTATTCTATAAAATGTCGGGACAAAAAAATCCGTTCTCAAAGAAGGTTATGTCCGTTTCGAACAGAGCAAATGTAATAAATAATTTCAATTGATTAAAAATGTATGGTAGTCCGAGAGGACTTAACATTTGTCATTCAAACGTACTGTGACTTGGAATCCTTCGTAACGTCGCGTCGGTGTCGGTCTGCATGCAAGGGGATTTGAAAGTTCTGTTGACTTAGGAATATAGCGTTTGTTTGTTTGTTGTTAACTATGCCAAAACTGAGCACGCCGTGGGCTGTGGTTACAACCTACACTGTTTTTTGTGGCGAGTAAAAAACAAATACTTTATACCAGTTGTATCAAAAACAACCGTGTTGCATTGTAAAAATAAATAAATCTAAAAAAGATTTGGTGTATGGGAATTTAGGCGGGAATTATTACCCCTTAAACCTCACCCCTTTTAAAATCCAAAGTCGACCTCTTGAAAATTTAAAGGGCAATATTTCTATTAATAAAAAAATGTTAATATTCTTAATAATACCAATTAAATAAGAACCAACAGAAACAACATAAGTTATGGTACATTCCGATATTCAGAAGTAACAACATAATATTTATCTTAAATAAAATTACTCAAAATTAAAGTTTTATAACAGGGATCAGTGTTTTGACATTTTAAACTGAACAAAAATATTAAAACATCAATTTTAAAATAAAAATCAAAAATAAACTTACTAATCGTAAAGATTTCCCATCATTTTATTTGATTCGGCTAAACTCCTAATTAATTATTATTAATAGTCACCCTTAGCCCTAGACCTGGACTAGGGTCCTGTGGGAAAGGTTGAGTATGGAGAATTTTTCTTCAGGAATGTTTAATAGGTGTCCTAATAAGTGTTTTGGACTTGGGTGGACATCCGCCACCCCGTACATTTTCCAGCTATGACGTCATCAAAGATGGCGGCCGCCGGAACACAGAAATTCTCATATTTCAGGCAATACTTGACCGATTTGCATGAAACTTAGGTAAGTTTGTTGTAAATATTATTTTTAAGGTGAATAGAAATGTGTTTTAACTACTACTATAAATAAATAAACAACAGTTTCGTTAATTGTATCATATTCTTTATAACTTAATAAAAACATAAGTATCATGAATGCATATAGATATTGTATTGAAATATGGTTAGATTAGATAGATAGATAGATAGATAGATAGATAGATAGATCTTTATTAACTACTTTTACTTTACAAAAGTTTGTAGCACGTCAAAAAAAGAAGAAAGTAAATAAACATACAAAAAGTTTTATACAGAGATATATACGTTACATTACAGACATGATATAAAAAAAAAACAAAGGAAGTAAAAATATCACAGCAGAGATACGGTGTTGTGATTGCCTCGACAATGCACAATGTAATCTTCAACAGAGTAAAAACAATATTTAAGGATGAACTTTTTTAAGTGTTTTTTAAATGCATTAATGCCCAAGTTTTTTAAATTTGACGGCAAAATATTAAAAAGCTCATAGTTCGGTGAGTTTGACTGCGAAGTATTTAAACGAAAGCGGCTGCTTCTGATATGGTGAGCACTGCGCGTGTTATAGCTGTGGATATCTGAATTTTTTGGCAACATTGACTGAATTCCATGAATTTCAATTAAAATATGAAATAAAAATAAAGATGGTAATGGCATGATTTTAAGTTTTATGAAAAACTGTTGACAATGATCTCTAAAACCCAGACCGGCGAGCGCCCTTATTGCCTTTTTTTGCATTCTAAATATGATTAACGCATGGGAGGAATTACCCCAAAGGGTGATGCCATAGCTAATGTGCGAATGAAAGAGTGAAAAATATGTAGTTTTAAGAGTACTAGAATTAGTAATTGTTTTCAACTGTCGTAAAATAAATAAGGAACTCGAAAGTTTTTTAACTAAATGATCAATATGTGCCTGCCAGCTTAATCTGTTGTCAAGAACTATTCCAAGTAGTTTTACACTTTTTGTTTCTTGGATAACTGAGAATTGGTTATTTGCTGATATTTGCATGATTTGAGTTTTATCATTATTTAATTTTAGTTTGTTTGTTGAAAACCATTCATTTGCCTTGTCGGTTACATAATCTAGAGAGGCGGCTAAATTGACGTCGTCTTTTTGTGAAATGACAAAAGTGGTATCGTCTGCAAACATAGCTGACTTCGAAGGTGACATGAAACAGCTCAGATCATTAATATAAATGATGAAAAGAAGGGGGCCTAGAACCGATCCTTGAGGCACACCATGACTTACAGACTGAAAATCTGATGTTATACCATTTGCTGTAACACATTGTTTTCTGTTGGAAAGATAAGAACTTATAAGTTTCAACGGAATTCCTCTGACACCATAGTAACTTAATTTTTCTATGAGAATGTCATGTGAAACGCAGTCAAAGGCTTTCGAAAGATCGCACAGCATTATAGCTGTACGATTGCCATGTTCAAGAGAGTCTACTACGTCACTCACAACTTTTAGAACTGCCTGAGTTGTTGAGCGGGAATTTCTAAAGCCAAATTGGGAATTATTGAAGAAATTGTTTGAGTCAAAATAGTCATACAACTGTATTTTGACTAATTTTTCAATGACTTTACTAAATATTGAGATAATACTAATAGGTCGATAATTGTCGATTACAGAAGTATCGCCTTTTTTAAAAAGAGGTAGCACTTTGGATAATTTAAAAATATCAGGATATATACCAGTATTAAACATGAGATTTATGAGTTCAGTAAAAGGTTTTACAGCAATAAAATTTGCTTCCTTCAAGATTCGACTATTAAGTTCATGAATATCAAGACAATTAGAGTTATTTAAAGCTTTAATGACTGAGGAGACATCAAGATAAGTAACTGGGTGCAAATAGAATGAACTGCACGGGGCTGGAAAAGTTTTAAAACTTAAGAGTTCGTCATTGGTAATGTTAGGTAGAGATTGAATAATATTTACCGCGATTTCGCAAAAAAAGTTATTTATTTCATGTGGTGACAATTCAGGAGTTATTACGGATTGCTTATTAGATTTATTTCTTTCATAGTTAATGACTTTCCAACAAGCCTTTGCTCTATTTTCAGATGACATTATAAAATTGTCGTATGCAGATTTTTTAGCGATTTTTAGCTCGTTATTATAGTCTTGCCTTAATACCTATATGTTTTTTGGTCGTCTGGATGTTTTGTTACATCTGCTATTAACTTCACAGAAGAAAGTTGATTTCTTAAGTATTTCTATTATAATTGTTAGAACCGCACATTATCACATAAAAATGACTTAAAACCGAAACATGGTTATATGATTGTCTAAAAAGGATTGACTCTACCCTTACTGCCACACTTGCAGAAGGAGCAACATTTAACTTCCTTTTCCCTCATCGTTCATATGTTGTTCATATATAGTCCAGGGCATTTAGCACTAAATCACCCGAATAGCGGAAATTTTGACATACCACAGATATCGAGATGCGGTTTTCTGCATTGTGTTGGGGAAGGTCCCAGAAAAGACTGGTGAAAATGTGGGTATGCAGTTTTTTGAAAAACGCCTTCTGGGCCGGAAAATGCATTTTCCAATTGCATCATTATTTGTGCCGTTATGGGAGCGATTGTAAACGCGGAAAAATCGCTCGGAAATTGTTACTCGGGGGTTTTCGGGGCTGCCGAACTCGATTCTGGCATTAGAATTACCCGCGAATGCACGGGGGCGGATCTGTGGGGGTGCGCGGGGGGTGAATTGGGGGAGGAATGGCAGCGTGCATGAGAATCGCTCCAAACTCGTTACTCGGGGGTTTTTGGGGATGCTGAATTCAATTCTGGCATTGGAATTACCCGGGGGCGCTCAGGGGCGCCTCTGCAGGGGTGTCCGGGGGTTCATTCCGGGGGGGAAATCGCATAGTCCATGTAAATGGCTCCAAAATCGTTACTCGGGGGTTTTCGGGGATGCTGAATTCGATTCTGGCATTGGAATTACCCGGGGGCGCTCAGGGGCGCCTCTGCAGGGGTGTCCAGGGGTTCATTCTGGGGGGAAATCGCATAGTCCATGTAAATGGCTCCAAAATCGTTACTCAGGGGTTTTCGGGGATGCTGAATTCAATTCTGGCATTGGAATATCCGGGGCGCTCAGGGGTGGCCGTGTGGGGGTGCGCGGGGGCCGAATTGGGACAGGAATGGCAGCGTGCATGAAAATCGCTCCAAACTCGTTACTCAGAGGGTTTCGAGCATTCCGAATTAAATTCTGACATTGCAATTACCCGGGGGTATGAATAATGAAAATTTCCATTGAAATATTAAATAATCAAATATTACACATATTATAAAAACAATTGCTTTGGGAGTCTTTTGTGCCTCGAAACTGGATTTGAGAAAGGCGCCAAAGCTATAAAGGGAGTACAGTATCGTTACCACGGGACCGGCGCGGACAGAAATATTCTATTGAGACGAGCACAACTTTGAAGCGACACCACCGGTATTAATTTGAACCTTCACGAAAAGCATAATTTTGTTTATTTACCTGCAAGTCGAACGTGTGTTTTGATTTTGTGCTTCGTGTATTTTGCTGTTATTTGTTAGTTAAACATTAAAAATGCCAAATAAAAATAATACAAACTATTGCGTTTATGGGTATACCTCTAGGAAATCTAAAAATCCGGAATTACACTTTCATTATGATCCACCCAAGAAGCAACAAAAAAGGTGTCATCGAGGAAGTTGATCGTCGTAAATTCCGGAAAAAGTGTAATCAATTTTAAATCTGAAGATTATATTACAAAATCAGGTAAGATAAAGATTAGCATTTCTGAGATTATTTCTTCATTACTACTGAAATGTTTTTAGGAATTATTTCAAACAAAATAGCACCCAAGTAGTGCAAAAAGTGTGTGCCATCACATCATTTGCCCAGTAAGCCACTTGATGTTAAAACCATTAAATGTGCAAGGAATGATGGTTAGTTAGAAGACAGCAAAGTGTTGCCTATAAACTAAGTAAACTTGTCCTTACAAACTGTGTACAGTTGTAAACTTAAAATCTAATTAGGTGTGCACATCATTGCTGATATTTCAACTTATCATTTTTCTAAAGGTAATATTCAGTAAAATAAAACCTTTGTCACATCATAATTTTAAAAATACCATTATTATGTTCCCCTCTTGTACACCACCTGTTTTCAATAATTATACAGTTACAATTAGTAATGAATTATTATAATAAAATGTTAAATACTACTAAAACTGAATAATTCAAAGTGGGTTGGAGTGCGCAAGCATTGCGATGGCAATTACTCAAACCAAAAAGACGTTGCCAATGAGGCCGAGAGTAGTGACGAGGAAGAAGATGAAGGAGGGGAAGAAAATGATGAAGGGGAAGAAGGAGAAGAACGGGAAGAAGAAGAAGAGTTTGAACAAGATGTTTAGGTCCTAAGTTGAAAATTTGAGTTTATAATGAATAATTCAAGACTAATAAAAACTTCTATTTGTTATTTGAATAAAGAGTTATGTTGATAATTTGTAATTTTCCACTTGCTGCTTTACCATTTCCTAGCCACCCCTGAGCGCCCCGGATATTCTAATGCCAGAATTGAATTCAGCATCCCCGAAAACCCCCGAAAAACGATTTCGGAGCCATTTACATGGACTATGCAATTACCCCCCCCCCCCAGAATGAACCCCCGGACCCCCTGCAGAGGCGCCCCTAAGCGCCGCCGGGTAATTCCAATGCCAGAATTGAATTCAGCATCCCCCACGCTGCCATTTCTCCCCCAATTCACCCCCCGCGCACCCCCACAGATCCGCCCCCGTGCATTCGCGGGTAATTCTAATGCCAGAATCGAGTTCGGCAGCCCCGAAAACCCCCGAGTAACAATTTCCGAGCGATTTTTACGCGTTTACAATCGCTCCCATAACGGCACAAATAATGATGCAATTGGAAAATGCAATTTCCGGCCCAGAAGGCGTTTTTCAAAAAACTGCATACCCACATTTTCACCAGTCTTTTCTGGGACCTTCCCCAACACAATGCAGAAAACCGCATCTCGATATCTGTGGTATGTCAAAATTTCCGCTATTTTTGCTAAATGCCCTGGACTAATATTCTCATAATGTATCAGTTTAAATGTTTTCTATGTATGTTTATTAGCTCACTATTTGTTTACTCAAAATGAGGATACTCGTTGGATTCGGTCTGTTTGTATCAGTGGCGTAGCCAGGAATTTTTTTCGGAGGTGGCCCACTATTTCTCGTAGATAATACTTACTATAAATACTTTTTTCAGCAGGGATGGAGTAAATAGACTGGGTGACCCATGGTTAAACCGTCAAACGTCCAGGATCGGTTTTTCAGGAAAAAATAAGATTTTTTATTCCCATAATCCTGGATTCTAACTTTTTTTGATTTTAGAACAAAGAGTTTTTTATGAATTGCTCAAAAAACAATTTGGTTGATTTTGATCAAACTTGGCACGCTTATTTGCGGCCATAATGTAAATATTATTAGAATTAAATTATTAATTCCAGTAACGTTCCACAAGGTAATTTAATTGATATTGGGACAAATCATTGTACGCCACTGTTTTTTTGTATGTTCGTTACTTTTCTTGGATTAAACAGTTGAACACACAAATTTTTTGCTTCTTCAATTTTATTCGTAGTTCGCTTAGTTTTTGAGAAAAAAATTAAAATCTTATTTTTTTCCTGAAAACCCGATCCTGAACGTTTAACGTTTAACTCTGGGTCACCCTGTACTGTAATAATTTGTTAATTATTAAGATAAGATTCCCTTGACAAGTTTAAGGGTAGATGGGATGACGAAACAGGCTGCAAGCTAGCCAAGGAACTATTACAGTATCCGAACAGCAAAACAGCCAAAAAATACATGACTATGAACAGACAGAACCTGCGTACAGCCACATATATCCTGACTGGCCACTGTCATCTACGAAAACACCTCTACAGGATGGGGTTATCTGACACTCCACTGTGTAGAGGATGTGAACAGGAAGACGAGAACACATTCTTTGCGAATGCCCGACACTCTCACAAATAAGACATTTTCTTTTCGGCGAGCAGTAGCTAACGCATGCCAACATGAGGGAGCTACCTTCAGGCGACGTCATCACCTACTTTAAACAAGTAGGCTGGCTGACGAGCTAGAAGGAAGGCTCAACCTCAGAAGGACGCACAATGGGCCAAATGTGGCCTACGTGCTGTGGGGTGACCCACCCTTCTAGATTTACAGATACAGATTGTCTTCTCTCACCAATGGTCAGCGATTGGTATTGCAATTAGATACTTCAATATATTTTTTTGAGTTTGAATGTTTGAATTCAGGCGTTTAAATTTAAAATAAATTAAAATTTTCCAAAAAAATACCTTAAAACAATGATAGTTCTTATCAATAAATAATGAAAAAGGGAATATAATTTTGATTAATGTAAAAGGTTTATTTGTTTGTCGCATTTTAAAAGCATTGAGGTTTGATGTAATCAGCTCAAAGATGGTCTTCAAATGCCTTCGGTCTAGTATTATTTACCAAGCATTTTGAAAATTTGTTTTTATCTGTTGCGAGGTGTTACTCCTCACATTACCAAAAAACAGGTAAGAGGAATAAGTCACGAAAATTTCATTTTAATGGATGTTTTGAAGTATGTTTATTGAAGGATGGATCAAGCGGAAAATTTAACAGTTATATCCAATATGACGACTAAAAAAAATTACAATATGCAACAAGCTACGCGGACAAAAATGCACAGTAGAATTTAACTCAATTGGTATTGATTGACATTATTGCTGTGTAAATATTATGCCAACAAGCGTGTGTCATGCAGAGTCGCATCGCCCAGATAAATATGTAGTTATTAGTATTAGTGTAAGGTCAGGTATTTGTATATATTTATATTACATGAGATAGGAAGGTCGACAAACCAACACGTAGAGAATTTATGTTATTAAATATTGTGTATATAAACCGGTCAATGTCAATCTTCCTATTGATTAGAATTGATTACTATTCAATTACTATTCATTAAGATTCATGTTGCAGTATTGTTATTGTTAATATATCCTATCACTAGTATGGTTGCAGTTATTTACCACTATTAGTAAACGTCCTTATCAAGGACATCACATGGCAATCCTGCCCGTCCTTTAGGACATCACAAGCGGAAATTCCTCTTTGAAAATATTACCAGTGGAACTAACAATTACAACAGTCGCTACATGTCATATGGATAGAACATTCTATACACAGGAACAACAACCAACGTTTTACTAATAAACTCATTCATAAGCAATGATAATAAAATCTAACAAAACACGATTTCGAACAATAGTACGTATATACAAATTAAACGTTCAAAACTATAAATTAACCGCTCAAAACTGTCGACATCTATCTAAAACTAAATCCATTAGATTTTGTAACAATAAATACGTCGTACAATTAAATGAGCTGTTCAAATTAGATTTTGTAAAGTTGATATTCTCATTGGAAAATCACGAAATATTTTATAACCGGTTTCAGAGTCATAATTTCGTTTTGAATGTTTACCTCAATTATTATTTTATGTTTGTGTATGCGCCTGCCCATTTCGATTTCGCTTGACACGAGCACCGCTCTAACGGAATTTTAGGTTATAACAGTTAACAGTATAATTTTTTGAATGAAAAGATTCACATGCATTTGTTGTGTGAATATTTAATGCACTTATCTTAGCCCAAAGTGGTGGAAAATCTGCATTATCGTCTACATAAGTATCCAGAAGATAATCTGCGAACTTGTCAATAGCATCGCCGTGATAAGTTGGTTTTTCTGCGAATAAGACATACTCATCCGAATGACACAATTTTTGCGAATAAAAATGGCGGCCAGACTGCCGCAATAAACTTAAAAATATTTTTTATTCGCATAAACCACGGAACTTCAGCTGTCATTTGCATTGACATTTTAAAAAGTAATTATGGAGAATCTGATGAATTTATACCAAGTTCACCAATTATACCGTCTCCGGCTTTTGCGAAAGAAAAGAAAAAGAATGTGTAGTGTTCGTAAAATATTTCTTAATAGAAAAATGCAGAGGGATTATTACAATCTCGTTAGAGAGATGCGGATCTATGATCCCAACAAATTTTTCAATTATTTTAGAATGACCTGCTCTCAGTTCGACGAACTATTGTCCACAGTGGGGTCAAGATTGAAGAGGTCGTATATCATTCTCATTGAGAAGTTCTGTTGATCTTTCTCCAATTTCCTCAGAGGTTTCCTCAATCGCTACGTGGTCACAAAGGTCACTTAATGTGATGTAACCACATAATTTACAATAAATCAACTGAAAACTCAAATAATTTAAATATGACTCCTTAACATTATCCCTTAACATTATTGTTACTTAATTCAATAAAATAATTACCTGCTCTTCCGAATCCATTTTTATTTAGAAATAGAATAACGAAAACAAACATTCAAAATCGAGAAATGACATATGTCATCATTTATTTCATTGCAACTTTTTTGCCGTATGCCGTATGCCGTATGCCGTATGCCGTATGCACGTATAGTAGAACCCACTTGTTTAGGAGAATGAAAAAACGTTATAAAAACACAAATGATACCGCTAATAGAAGGAATGCTGATGAATCTGGACATTTTTGAGCAGTTTAATGTCGAAAACACCATACACTGTCCATATACATAAAAATAAAATAATATTTTGGCTATTAGGACCACTGTGTAAAGATTCAATAACCAACTTAGCTGGATATCGTTATAGGGGAGAATGGCGTATAATTATTTAATATGAATTTACATTTTAATTTCTATAACGCATATTAGATTTGAATAGAGGTTGATATCTTCATTTTTTGATCTCTTGTGAGATTAACAAACGTTACTAATTAAAATTTTGTCTTAAATTAATTTAACTAAACTGTGGGGTGTAAGGTTACACTCATAAGAGGCGACAATGGAAGTGTGGTTATAGTTTTTACATTTTCAATTGCAGAAACAAAATTCTCAGATGTGCAGACAGGTTGCATTGGCGGCTTGTATAGATGTGCCGATAAGTGGCTTAGTCGGTATTAGCGGCATGTAGATGTGCCGACAAGTGGCTTTGTCGGTATTAGCGGCATATAGATGTGCCAACAAGCGGATTTGTCGGTATTAGCGACTTGTATAAAGCGGGATCATTTTGTTCTGCAATTAAAGTAGGAAGTAGAAGTTAGACAAATATTGTCTTCAGTAGTGGGGGCTAGGAAAATATTCATACAGTGATACACTGTGCTTGTGTTCGCACTTGATTTTTGATTTAGTGAATAGTAGGTGGTAGGTGATTCGTGGCGTTAGTTTATTTCAGTTAATATTATTCTTGGCTTCCGTGTATATACATACTTATTTTATTTTGAAACATTGTTACAGTGTACTTCTTATTTATTTATTCGGTGTCAATTTCAATATGTTTCGTCCTTGGGAAAATACAGTTTCTTTAAGTGGATCTAAAGAATCGGAACAATCATTAAATGATATTCCAATGGATTATGTGGTATCAGGTTGTAGTCCCAAAGATTCCTGTAGCTCCGATGAGGAAGAGAACATTTTTGGTGAAAGAACTTCAGAGTATCAAGAAATATCCACCTCGAAAAAACAATATCTTTGTAAAGATGCCCAAACATCTTTTTTAACAAATGTTCCCATTAGCACTCTTTATAGAATTATAAAGAATGGTCCAAAATATCGTAAAGAGAAGTGTGATAAAGGATGTGTTAAAACTTTAGATCCTTCAATCAATATCAAAATTAATTGGTAGTATTATTTATGAATCTTATACCAAAGAAATGAGTTCCCAACAGTGGATAGTATATTTTCTTTACTAAAAAGTAAAAGGCCAGATTTAAGAATTTCTAAAAGCACAACACAGCGTTGGATATCGAAAATTGGATTTAAATACCAAACTATCAACAAGAGGACTGTAATAATGGAGGATCATAAAATGGAGGATACAATATTTGGAAAAAATTAAGGCATCTCGAAATAGTAACAGAAAAATATACTATTTAGATGAAACGTGGTTCGATACCCACGATACGCCAAAGAAAGGATGGTCTGACGGAACAAGAAGATGTTCAGTAAATGTTCCTTGTAACAAGGGAACTCGACTTACAATTCTTCACTGTGGATCGGACTCAGGGTGGGTACAAAATTGCCTCAAACTCTCTGGAAAAAATTTGGAAGATTGTAATTTAGATCACCACAAAAATATGTCTGGAAAAAGTTTTGAAGATTGGTTTGAAAATCAGCTGTTAAACAATATTGAAGAGAATAGCATCATAGTGATGGATAATGCTTCATATCATTCCCGCTTAATAGAAAAAGTTCCCAATACCAACTTAAATAAGTCTGAGATTCAGGAATTTTTAAGAAATCATGAACTTTATTTCGAAGAAAATTATACAAAAAAACCATTGCTTCAAGTATTAGGCACACAATCATTTGAAAAAAAATTCTTTATTGATGAAATGGCATCAAAAAGGGGCCACGAGGTATTGTGCCTTCCGCCCTATTTTTGTGTATTTAACCCCATAGAATTAATTTGGGGACAACTTAAAAAAAGAATAAGGCGTCATAACGTGTTTCCCAAATTTGACGGGTTGGTTGCAAATTTGGTAAAAGAAGAAATTAACAAAATTTCAGCTGATGATTGGCAGAAAAAAATCAAACATGTCATCAAAGAAGAAAATTCTTATATAACGAGTCCGACCAAATTTATTATCAATGTTGATGACAGCGATTCCGATGGTGAGGGTTGAAATAGGGTGGTAAGCTTAATTAATTTATAATATTTATGACTTTATTCACCGTGTTTTTAATTTTAGAATTAAAATTTGAGACAAAATTTTAATTAGCAACGTTTCTGAATCTCACAAGAGATCAGAAAATGAAGCTATAGGACAGGTGGAGTGGTCAACCTCTATTCAAATCTAATATGCGTTATAGAAATTAAAATGTAAATTCATATTAAATAATTATACGCCATTCTCCCCTATAACGATATCCAGCTAAGTTGGTTATTGAATCTTTACACAGTGGTCCTAATAGCCAAAATATTATTTTATTTTTATATATATGGACAGTGTATGGTGTTTTCGACATTAAACTGCTCAAAAATGTCCAGATTCATCAGCATTCCTTCTATTAGCGGTATCCTTTGTGTTTTTATAACGTTTTTTCATTCTCCTAAACAAGTGGGTTCTACTATACATGCGGTGGTTTTTTTACGATTTGCGAATCGCAAAAAAATTGCGAATATTCGTATGAGTATGGACTAGCCTTAAGTCGAATGCAAAACAATCGCCTACCTCTTGTGGATTTAAATATGTCAATCCAAAAAAATGTTTCAACCAATTACCAACTTCCGAATCTTTGTTTTTAAATTTAAATTTGAAAGTCCTAAATTCAGAATTTTTCGGTACCAGGCTTGATGTAGATGGAAACGGCATCCATTAATTTTGGTTGACAGCCATGTATTATTTACTGCAGTGTAAATGGCCTCTTCAAAATCTAAATACACTTCAGATGGTTGAAAACGAATAAAGTATTTTTCCATAATTTTTTCGGTTAAATGTTTTCCCGGCGTTTAATAAATAAAAACGTTTTTAAATTTAAATAAACATTGTTACATATTAAAAAGTTATTTTTTAATCTAAACACATTTTCTTTATAACAATTTTCGATATTGTCAAAAATAAATGTACTTGATTTTTTTTTATCAATTTCCTATTTTTAATAATATGTGGTTTAATTCTGTATTTTAGATTTGTAACTGACAAGTCAAATACGTTTTTATGAATTGTAATTTTTAAAAAAACTTGACAGACGAATAAATTATCTACCTATCTATCTAGGGCATTAAACTTAATCCCTATACCTTTAACGCTGGTGCCTGAAATGTAAGATTATCGAACCCTTTTAGGAAGCAGGTACATGGGTCAGTTTGGCGCCCGATTTACACCGGCCGGACCTGTCAAACTATAATTTATTTTAACGTGAAATTCTCTATTTTTAAATTTTAAGAAAAATAATTATTGCGAAACAGAAAAAAGTCGGCGTCAAAATCTTTATTTCGACGAAAATATATACGACATTGTAAATGTAATTTATCGAATTGTTTTATAGTCGTAATAAGTGCATCCAGATATTTTTCATCGAATAATTGAATGGCATGACGGTTACAAATATTGCCAACTTACTTAACAAAGTGAATTATTTGACACAGTGGCATTCTGAAAGAACATAGTGGCATCAAATCAATAGATTAAAAATTACTACTTAGATGTAACCAGCTAGAATATTGATTCGATTTTGAACTTTGTGCAAAAACTTTCACTCGTATTTACAGAAAAACTTAAATGAAATAGGTAAAGTGGAAAATAAAATTGTTTATATATTATAACGTCTTACAATAACCAACTCAATATGAAAGGATATTGTATAGAAAAATAATGACTACGTCTCTGAAAAACGAGTGTAATTTTCGCTCAAATTCTTCAGGCACTAATCTTAGCTGCCAATAACCACCTACTATCCAAAGGTCTCATAATTAACAAAATGCCAGTTACAAAATTTATCGAGAGTCAATACATGCGTTCGCTTAATTTTCTGTGGGTATCTATAAATTTTAGTAAATCAAGTCGGCGGCAATCCGAAATGTCCCGACGCCCAAAGCTAAAGCCTTTCGGGGTTTGCACGGAGATATCAACTGTCCGGATGGATTGATATAGTGGAGAACAGGTCGACCTCCTAATTGGAAGACCCTTGTTGTAAACGAGAAAAATCAAGTCAAGAAATAAATCTTCAGAGGGATTTTTTTTCGTTTTCAGAAAAAAAGGAATCTATAAAAATATAGGGTGCATGTGGCAGTTATTAGATATTACTTTTTATAAGCTCCTGACATATTACCACCTACCCCTAGCCAGTGATTCATATTTCACCTTTCCCATTGAGTTGATGAATAATTACTCGATCACTCAATAAAACAAAAACTTTTGGGCAAAATTCGATTTTATTCATCAACTTAGTCATCTACAAGAGTGTCCTCTCTACCATTTCAATGCCTTTTGGAAGAACAATTTATTTTTGGCCTCAAAATAGGCTTCAGTTTCCGCAATCACTTCTTCATTGAAGCCAAATCTCTTTCCTTTGAGCATTATTTTAGGTCTGTAACCAAGCAGTAGTCGCTAGAAGCCGTATACGGCTAATACTTTGGATGGGGGGAAGCAACTAAAACTGCAATTTTGCCATTGTTGCGAACATTATCCTTAGTTTTTAACCCATATATTCCGTCTGTGTATAAGATGGTTGCTGCAATGATGGGTGCTCCTCCCTCCCAGTGTTTTGTCTCTGTATTTCGTATTTCCTAAATTATATTTGATTACCATGGTGTCGCTGGGCATTCCTGTAATTGGATCCACCCTTAGCTCTTCTTCTAACCTTTGGTATTCCGTCCCGTGGAGTTTGGTGATGAGTGGTGATCCTTGCATGAGTCTGTAGGTGACGGCTCTCGCCTCTCCCTGTAGGTATATGTGTATTGGTGGTAGGTTCAGGAGGACCTTCATGGCCTTTGTGGCACTGAGATGCTTGTCTCTGTATGCCTTATGATTCCTGACTGAAAAGTCTTTGGTCACCTCACAACTGACCCATATGATATGATACGCCTAATTACAATGATTACCATTGTGTATAACCATATGGTTATTTGGGGGTTGAGTCCCCAGTTCTTGTCACACATCCTCCTACACCTGCCTAGTGCTATGGATTCTAGTTTGACGATTTTTGTCGTGTGGGCATTCCATTAAGCCTTTGCTCGAAAACTACCCCTTGGTACTTCGCTTATTTGGCCCATGGAATTGTTGTGCCCTCGAGCACTGGTGGTTTCAGGCCTTGCAGTGCTCGTTTTTTTGTGAATACGACAATTTGTGTTTTCTGAGCATTGACTGATAGCCGGCCTAGCGGACTGAATTGTCGACGCGTTGTTGTTTTTTATATACTGTGAGTAAACACGGTATCCAATTCGAACAAAGCTGGACAACTGTTCATACAAAATAGTAAATACCTTCTTATTTTAGCTGTCAGCTATCTCACGCAACTTCAATTTAAGCTCGACCAAAAGTATTTTGCGGACTTTTTGTTTTCGATAGAACAGAGTCTGAATAGCAATTCATTGCTTTGTTTGAACGGTATTTTTCTCATAAAAAAGCAATGCACAGGTGTCTGGAAGGCATAGAAAGTTTTCGCACGAACACGATCTGTGATATTGACGGGGAATCGTTAACAAAGTCCCCAGGAAATAGAAAAAACTTACCTCCAAATCATACCTGTTCCTAAACGTGATTTTTTCGTGAATCCGTAAATATAAATTTCATGGTTGAATAAACACAGTGAAAATTTTTCTTCATGGCTCAAATTCGGATATTTTGAACAAGACACAACATTTTTTGGCTCAAAAATAGTGAAAATTGTAGCCAGAAAAATTCTCTTTCCGAATAATACATTGAAAAATATTAATTTTGCCATTATATATGAGCAGAGCCACAAAATATATACTCATACTCGCGTTGCTTAAAAAGCAGATTTTATTCAAAAATGCTAAATATCCGACGTTCGGTTGGGTCGAAATTGGGCAAAAACATTGTCTCCGAATTTCACAAACTGGGATTAAGTAACAAGTGTCCATAAACTAATTATGTTGGCAACAGTACCTGCGATCAAGGAGAGTTATGAGAATGTGAAGATATTATTTAATTTGATGAAAATAAACGACATTCCGTTCAAATTTGTGTCTGACCTGAAACTCTTGCTAATTGTCAACGGCCAACAAACAGCTACCTCCTCGTTCCCTTGCCCTTATTGCTTCGTGAAGCTGCAAGATTTAAGGAATCGCACGGACATTAATAGAGTTGATGCCCCCACAAATGACGAGAATCACGGAGATTTTGCCGATGAAGAACTTCTGGCGAAGAAAACTTACGGTGATCTGCACAAAGATTATCAAGAATTCGTATCTTTGGGTTGCGATAAAAAAGTTGCGAACAAGTCCAGGAGTACCATAAATACACCTCTATTCGTCGAGGATGGTAATGTTCCAGTACTGCAGAAGTGCATTATCCCCGAATTGCACATTCTCCAAGGGTTTGTGAATCATTTGTTTTGGACAGTTCTCGTACCTCTTCTCGGCAAGGAAAAAGCTCTGCTCTGGCCCCAGAAATTAAAATTGGTATCAAAAAACTATCATGGAGAGGCGTTCGAAGGGAATGCCTGCAGAACTTTACTTAGGCGAGCAGATGTGCTATTGGACCCAGAAATCAGTGAACACTTGGGCGGATCTCTAGATCTTCAACCATTCATTACAGCTTTTAGAGCTATGGATAAAATTGTGCACTCATGCTTTGCGGTCAGGAGGGTTCAATCTGAATTGAGTCATCATATTAAAGATTTGAAGACAGCTCTTCTCGCAAAAGACGTAACTGAAACTCTTAAAATTCACATTACTCTATGCCACATTGAAGAAAGTCTCGAATTCTTGAACGATGATGAAGGTTTTGGTTTATGGTCCGAGCAGGCTGGAGAATCCATACATAGAGAATTCCTAAAGTTTTGGAATAGACGTCAAATTAATAATCTAGATGATCCAGATTACCTGCTTAGATTGAAAGCAGCTGTTGTTGATTTCTCGTCAAAACATATTTGAATTTCCACAGAAAAAGAATGAATTGTATCAAAGTAGACACACTTTTGGAATATATTCGACCAGACTGTTATTTGATAATATCTTCACTGAGTTGTATCAATTGAATAAATGTGCAATTGAATAAATATGCAATAATAATCATGTGTTGTAATGAATTAAATATGTTGTCATTTCTAACAATGCTTTTCACTGATCTAAGTATTTCATAACCTTTATATCCCTTATTTCATCCCTTAAAAACTGGACATTCTCAACGGAACGTCGGACATTTAGCATTTTTGAATAAAATCTGCTTTTTAAGCAACGCGAGTATGAGTATATATTTTGTGAACGGAATGTCGTTTATTTTCATCAAATTAAATAATATCTTCACATTCTCATAACTCTCCTTGATCGCAGGTACTGTTGCCAACATAATTAGTTTATGGACACTTGTTACTTAATCCCAGTTTGTGAAATTCGGAGACAATGTTTTTGCCCAATTTCGACCCAACCGAACGTTTTTGAATAAAATCTGCTTTTTAAGCAACGCGAGTATAAGTATATATTTTGTGGCTCTGCTCATATATAATGGTAAAATTAATATTTTTCAATGTATTATTCGGAAAGAGAATTTTTCTGGCTACAATTTTCACTATTTTTGAGCCAAAAAATGTTGTGTCTTGTTCAAAATATCCGAATTTGAGCCATGAAGAAAAATTTTCACTGTGTTTATTCAACCATGAAATTTATATTTACGGATTCACGAAACAATCACGTTTAGGAACAGGTATGATTTGGAGGTAAGTTTTTTCTATTTCCTGGGGACTTTGTTAACGATTCCCCGTCAATATCACAGATCGTGTTCGTGCGAAAACTTTCTATGCCTTCCAGACACCTGTGAATGCTTTATTAATACACGAAATTCAGATTTTTCCATTGTTTTAAAAATTACAAAAACCACTGTAACTTGTAAACCAAATGTCAGACTGTCATGAAAGGACCCCGCAGTTTTTGATAGGAAAATGGCTTTCGGTGTCACGCTTTTGCTGGACATATTAATTGTTAAGCGTTCTCTTACAAAAAATATTTCTCCATTGAACATTTATTTAGTTTTTTAATTTATTTCAAGGTGACTGGCTGTGTTTAACCCTGTTAATGAAACGGCCATGTCGGACATAGTCATGGTAACAAAAAAGTGATTGATAAATGAAAAATGTAATGCCAATAAAAAATAAATTCTTAAGTAATACCTAGTTTAGAAATCAAAATAAAATCTTCTAAAAGACGCTAAATGTGTGCGTGTGTGTGTATCTGGGTGTGTATGACATATATCCATCATATAAACCATAAACGTAAAGAGGTGAACGCCTAACTTGCCGATAAATGCCCATATATCGAGTTCCCCCTAATCATTTTAAACTCGCGCTAGCTCGAAATTTGTACATAGGATTGAGTTGGGCCCGTGAACACTTTTGATCGGGATGGAATGAAGAATAAATTTCCGAAGTTTGAGAGAAATCCACCGAAAGCCATTTTCCTATCAAAAACTGCGGGGTCCTTTGACGTATCTAACACTTAGCATAGCATATGCGCTCTCAGAAAAAGTTTGGGCGGGAAGGCGGACTTAGCGAGCTTAGTGAGCGTTGCAGATTTACAACGGTTTTGAAAAGAATTGCAACCATTCTAGTTATTTCTCTGTTCCGAATTCACCACACTGACTGGATGACCAGCCTGGCCTGGAACAGGTAACTAATCTTTACTTTTACTAGATAATAAAGTGAAAAACTCCCATTATCATACGGGATCAACCATAAAAATTGATGATGATTTGAAGTACAGATTGTTGAAATCTCCATGGATGCCAGAAAAGACATTCAAGTTTCCAGTAAGTGACGATAAAAGAAAGGTAAAATTTCAAATGCAATGTCGTGATTGGTTTACACGAGTATATGGCAACAAGGTGCTTTATGCAAATACTGCGTATTATTTGCCAGAGATTGCAAAGGTAAAGGCTCTCATCAGCAGTTGAAATCCTTAGTTACTCAGCGGCTTACTAAATGGAAAGATGCCGTACATGATTTCAAACATCACAGTACCACAAATATTCTGAACTAGTTAGACCATGAACATTTGCTATTGAGGCTCTTGGAGAATGCAACTAGGACTTATTTCCAAACATTCACAAACTTTTAAAGATCTTGGCGACACTGCCTGTCTCCACATGTACCCCTGAGAGGACTTTCTCTTCTCTGAAACGTCTCAAAACTTATTTAAGAAACTCCACAGGCCAGGAAAGACTAAACGGTTTGGCGTTAATGTCAATCCACCGCAGAATTGACATCGACACCGAGGAGGTAATCGATTTGTTCGCTGCAAAGAAAGCGTTAAAAAAACAACTTTATGTTCTTCAATTTACGCACTTTTGTATATATTTAATTATTTGTTTGGGATTTGGGTTATTTGTTGTAATAAATCGGTGATATATTGGAGTTTTGTCTTACATTTACCCCTTTTGTTGATTTTCAGAGGTAAATTAGGTCAGATAAGCTAATTTAAATCAACTGGCGCCTCCCGAGCACTTTAAAAAAAAGTAAGTTTTCGATCAATATTATAAATTGGAACCACGAACGTCTCCACTTCAGAGCTACGCCGATAGGCATAAGGTTGAGATCGACAACCCACCTTTATATGTAGCCCTATATTGTTTTATAGGCGTATAGGGCGTTAGATATTTCTACTAATCCATCAAACCAACCCCCTCCCCGAAATTGTTTTCTGGCTACGGCCTTATTTTGTGTGTTAAACGAAATGAATCTACATGGTTTTGATGGTGGTGAAATTGTTTATATTCCTAATCAAAGAACACATACCTTCAAAATTCCGTAGGGGGTTTCGGGCAGCTTTTTTTGTCTTTTTGTCTCAATGCATCTGTCGTTTTTACTTCTATCGTCTTCAATTCATAGAAGAAATTTCATTAAAACATCAGTTTCATTCAAAATTACAACCTCTCTTTTTTTTCTCGTTCATTCCTAATATCTTCGAAAATGTGAACGAAGTAAACAAAATAAACTGAGGAAATTATCATTTTCACGTATAAAACAAGACATGCTACGGCCTTGCATGCTAGTATTCCAAGTCTTGGAATTATTGGCAACGATCCAATAATTCTGATTAAGCATTTTAATTGATGGGAAAAGATGCTGGCCTCATTATATCATGAATAAGTTGTAATCATTGCATAAAGTATCGAAATTCTCCGTTAAGAAATTTTCTGCTTTTCTGTTAAATGAATTTATCAGCTAACAAAGAACCGGGCCTAACAGAAAAATAAAATTCAAATCGAATATAATTTTTAAATAAAACATGATATCATTAACATTTTATATACTTCAAAATAAATTTAGTGCGCCACTGGGTACGTGAATAACCCACGCAATATTATTTCGATACCCAAAGTTTTTCTATCAAAGGACAAATTGGTTCACATAAGTATCCAACCAATCAAAATTGTTTGCAGACAAAGTCCTTTCTTGCAGAATTACACCATTTTGCAACGTTTACTTTACTCACAAAATTTGTACAAATTTTTCGGTGTGACCCTCACAGCAACAAAGTTTTATTTGTAATTCTGTAGCCCATTTTTTAGGAAGGTAAAAGTCTCGTAAAAATCCAACAACGTTTTAAACCACAAGTTACACAGTGTGAACCCCGAAAACTCCACAGGGACGAGCCTTCCAATTCCTTTTCAATCAAATTCTCCTTTCATCTTTATCGAAAAAGTCCCTGAAGGAAAATTGCAAGGATTTAAACAATTTAGAGCTGAAAACTATTGGCGAGTTCAGACTAAATGATGGGGTATATAAAAATACTGAAACCTCTCGTAAGAATTCGTAGAGAAAGAAATCATGATTTGTAGCGGCCACTTCCACATCCGTTCCTTGTCAAATTGGTCAGTCGGGAGAAATGAAAATGCCGAAAGGAGAGATATAAAAACCTTTAGTCGGAGAGGCTTCAAAAAGCCGAATTGGTGATAATTATGGCAGTAATCTTGGATCTTTTAAGGTATTTTAAGTTTTTCTTAATTTTCTTACAAGCAGGAAAAACAAACAGTATTTCCATGCTATGGTTTGCTTTTCGTGACACGTAAATAGTACACTGTAAATCTAGTAGTAAAAGCAATACATTCCCGGACAACAATGTAAGCATTGAAGTTTGGGAATGTGCTTTTACTATGAGGTACACATACTATTTTTTCTGAAACATTATCATAAATTAAGGAATTTTTATAAATGCAACAATTTTTGATTACCATCTTATAGCCTATGAAATCATTTCCTTGACAATCACTGTTTATTTATTGTTGTGACAAAAGACAACGATTCAAGGCCGTAGCCAAGGGGGGATCAAGGGGGATAGATCAACCTCTCAGATTATTCCCATTCCAAACAATTTTCGTAGTTTTCCATGGTATTTTATTTATTTTCGATTTACATTATTAATTCCCATTTTACTGTAACCTACATAGAAGTCACTCATTCCTTAGAAAATGAAATTGAAATATGTGTTGTATAAAATATATTACACTGTACCAAAATATTCCAAATGGTATGCCACTGTATCCTAGTACGCTATTGTCCCATCACCCCCTCTAGAGCCAAACGAACACTATTGAGACGAGCACAACTTGGAAAGCGACACCACCGGTATTAATTTGAACCTTCACGAAAAGCATAATTTTGTTTGTTTACCTGCAAGTCGAACGTGTGTTTTGATTTTGTGCTTCGTGTATTTTGCTGTTATTTGTTAGTTAAACGTTAAAAATGCCCAATAAAAATAATACAAACTATTGGGTTTATGGGTATACCTCTAGGAAATCTAAAAATCCGGAATTACACTTCCATTATGATCCACCCAAGAAGCAACAAAAAAGGTGTCATCGAGGAAGTTGATCGTCGTAAATTCCGGGAAAAGTGTAATCAATTTTAAATCTGAAGATTATATTACAAAATCAGGTAAGATAAAGATTAGCATTTCTGAGATTATTTCTTGATTACTACTGAAATGTTTTTAGGAATTATTTTAAACAAAATAGCACCCAAGTAGTGCAAAAAGTGTGTGCCATCACATCATTTGCCCAGTAAGCCACTTGATGTTAAAACCATTAAATGTGCAAGGAGTGATGGTTAGTTAGAAGACAGCAAAGTGTTGCCTATAAACTAAGTAAACTTGTCCTTACAAACTGTCGAAACTGTGTACAGTTGTACTTTTATATATGTAAACTTAAAATATAATTAGGTGTGCACATCATTACTGATATTTCAACTTATCATTTTTCTAAAGGTAATATTTAGTAAAATAAAACCATTGTCACATCATAATTTTAAAAATACCATTATGTTCCCCTCTTGTACAACACCTGTTTTCAATAATTATACAGTTACAATTAGTAATGAATTATTATAATAAAATGTTAAATACTACTAAAACTGAATAATTCAAAGTTAGCTTTGAACTTATGTTAAAATAAAGGATTAAAAAATATACATTTTGTGTTTACTTTGAAAAAAACAAAGTAGATAAACAAAACAAAAAGTTTTGCAACAGATACATTTGATGTTTGTTTGACAGTGTTTCAAGCCAAGAAAATTTTTTTTTAATTTTTTATATTTTAATTTGATATTGATTTAAAAAAATGATTTTGAAACAACGAATAGGATATATTTTACCATAAATCAATCAAAAGTAGGTTCTTAGAAATCATTTTTTATTTAAATCACTTTTACAATTACAATTATTATCCTGAAAAAATTGAAATAAAATTTATCAGCAGAAAACTGTTGTATGTTTCTTTGGCATATGATTTAGCTCCCTTCCAATATATTAGTAGAGGTGAAGATGATAATACCTCTAGGCTATATTCATCCTGAAACACAAAAAAAGCACACAGAAACAGAAGCAAACAATAAATTTCTGAAAAACGTAAGATATGCTAAATAAATATCCTCAATTTTAGTATAACGACACAAAAAACAGGTTCAATTGAGTCTAAATACTTACATGTACAGGTATATTATGGTAATTTCCAAATCAAAAACCTCAAACAATCACAAAAAGTCTTAAAATACCCTAAATAAACCATTCACTCAGTATAACTTAATGCACTATTTACCAAAAATTACGCGTTTCGTGTGAACAGCTGATCGACGACTGTGGCGCCGCCATCGGTAATTATTTGTCTCAATAGGATGCCGTATCTAGCGAAGCATATCGTCGCTGCAGAGTGAAAACCACGTATGTTCGAAAAGGTAAATTTTACAGGAGGCAATAAAAACCGATTTACTTATGATACGTTAGCAATCTAAACTTGTTTATCAAGTAGACTATTAGATGGTGTTATAGGTCTTTTTAAATTAAAAGGTTTCGTGAGGAAGTGCGCTAGGAGGTTTTCAAGCTTATTAAGCAATAAAATCATTTTCATAAAAAAATGACATTCGTGGTTTTCACTCTGCAGCGACGATATATGATCTAAGATTGAGAGGGCCGAAGATTACGATTTATATCCTGTCGCAGTCGCACCCTCTCAGTGTCAAGTCAACTTCTGGTATAACCGGAAGTCGCAGAAAATCGAGACTATTTTCATTCGATAAACCAATTCCGGAAACCTATTATTACAAATTTTCAGATTTTTTAATGAGCCATCGAGAAAAATCACCCTGTATAATTTTTGTACGGATTTTGTGTTTTGTTTTATATTTGTAGTTATTACATAGGTAAATCTAAATAGGAAAACCGTGTTTGACTGCTTATCTATACACATGCGGAAAGTACTTTCCACCCACGTGTGAATATAGACCACTTTCCCTCGGAGTAGAGAGTGCGATATATACCGGGTGACAATGAGACTAGGGCCATGCCTATATCTCCTTCACTTTTCAACCGATTTGTATAAAATTTGGTACATAGATATGAGACACCATTTTGGATTGACAGACGTATAAAAACAATATGGCCGACTTCCGGTTTCGCCCAGAAATGTCACCAACTTCGATTTTTTAAATGGAACAATCTATATATTTGATATTTTTTGGATTCTATGGCTCAAATAACATACGACAGTGTTGTCAAATTTTTTATTTTTCAATAAAAAAATTCAAATTCTTAGATTTTTTTTAGCACAGGAGGCCTTGATTAGGTCAAAATCTAGTATAATTGATATCAGTAATTCAAAGTAATCATCATTTCATCGATAAGATAAATAGCAAAACCTACAGCAGAAATTTAAATTTTCTGAATTGATTTTTAACGAATAAATCGTTTTTTTCAAATGGTACCTACTGAGGGCCATCTTTCCATTCGATAAAGAATTTAATTACCAATTCAACGATATACATTATGTACCATTTTCTTTTTGTTAAAACCTAAACATAATCATTTCTTGAAAAAAAAAATCTGAGAATTTGAATTTTTTTATTGAAAAATAAAAAGTTTGGCAAAACTGTCGTATGTAATTTGAGCCAACGAATCCAAAAAATATCAAATATATAGGGTGTTCCATTTCAAAAATCGAAGTTGATGACATTTCTGGCGAAACCGGAATTCGGTCATTTAAGAGGGGCCTTGCCACTGCCGACCTCGTTTTCAGTTGGCAATACTGAATATGCATAAAAATTTGACGATTTTTTGGAGAGTTAATCTCGAGAACGGAATTTTTGTTTGTGGAAATATTTATACCCGTTATAGCTTATACCTTGGAATAGGACATCTCCTTTTTTGAGTCAATTTTAAGGATTAATAAAAAAGATATCAGCCATTTAGTGGAGGTGTGTTTTTGACAGTTTTGACAATTTGTGATCACCAATTTTAACGTGAAAAGGAGATGTCCTAAATGAAGGATACAGAATTAATTTCCGAGAATACCAATTCGCAAAACTTTATAATTTTTGAGATTAACTCTCCAGAAAAAAAAAATTTATGTAAGTTGCCTATATCCCAGTAAGATTTTCTCTTTCCATAGTTCAGGCGTTTTCCGCCTGACACTTTGAGACGGTGGCGCTTTTTGGTTTTATTTTGAACGATGTATGCAACCAGTTTTACGAATACGAAGAAAGTTTAGATGTTTAGAACTGACATTTTAGGTTATGTTGGCTAATTTATTCGTTTTGCAATTTTTTTTAATGAATAAATTAGTATTAACTAAAACCAGTTCTTCAGTTTAAAGTATTTCAATTAATGGAGATGTCCTATTCCAAGGTGTAAGCTATAACGGGTAAAAATATTTCCACGAACAAAAATTCCATTCTCGAGAGGCTGTTCAAAAAATCTTCAATTTTTATGCATATTCAATGTGAAAAATTAGTGATTAGTAATATGGAGAATGTGCAATTCAACAGTTTTTTGTGATTTTTATTCGTGCATTCAAAATAGTGTCTGCATAGTTGGGAATCACAGACATTTGCAGAAATTAATATTTACAGTATGTCTCACATATTAACCCATCCATGGGACTCTTGATATAGGTTTGTTACACATTTTATTTGCTATTATGTCTTTTGTCCATTGCTAAAAAGCAATGCAGTTTTTTCATAGTGTATTGTTTTGTTTTTGTTTTAGTGAATAACTGTAATTAGGTACTTTTAAATAAAGAAATAATTATTAATTATTCAATTTATTTTCTTACAAAAATGATTTTATAATATTTAATGATTTACAATAAAGTTAACATTAAAGAAATGAGTTTACGATTAATACATGCAAGTATATTAGAACTAAAAATCTGAAATAAATTTATGATTAATAAATGCAAGTACTAGCACTTATTTATTTATTTATCGTATCACTGCATATGGTTGGATGGTTGGATTAAATGTCGCGTCAGGCATCATGTGCTTTAGCCGGGAGATCAAAAGATTGTCCGGCTGCCAAGTTTGTTAGCTCTTTAGCGTTACCCAGGGTGCACCACGTGGAGGCGAGCTAACTTTACACACCCCTGAATCTGAAATAAATTTATGATTAATAAATGCAAGTACTAGAAATAAGAATCTGAAATAAATTTATGATTAATAAATGCAAGTAGTCGAACTGAAAATCTGAAATAAATTTATGATTAATAAATGCAAGTAGTCGAACTGAAAATCTGAAATAAATTTATGATTAATAAATGCAAGTACTAGAACTAAGAATCTGAAATAAATTTATGATTAATAAATGCAAGTACTAGAACTAAGAATCTGAAATAAATTTATGATTAATAAATGCAAGTACTTTACACCATGCATCTCTTGGCTAGAGTTAAATCCTTCGACAACCATGTCAGATTCCATGGCAGGAGCCGATTGATCCCAATTTTTGTAGCAATTGTGGTTTTTAGCAACAATATTGTGCTTAGCAGCTCTAGCGCAGATAGCACAAAATTTATTTCTAATTGCAATAAATAATACGTGGCCAGTATTTTTTCCTATTATTGCAACCATGCCAGATAGTGAATTGAAGTTTGTACCATATGACCGTTTACTCCATGATCCATCAACATAAACCGTTATCCAAGGAGTACCATCCATACAAAACTGCTTCTTTTGAATTGCAATCTCTTTTTCGGTTTCTCCAGCTCTTTTCATTGACCTGAGAAGAGAAGATTCCCATTCCTAAAATATGTATCATTTCATAAATATTTGTTAATTCTGTAAGTTACAACTATTTACCTGTCCTAATTCATTTTCAATCTTATAGAACATGTTCGAACTCATGGTGGGTATATCCATGGATGAAAGCAGTTCACTAGTATGTGAATATGTGCTTCCAGATGCAATAGTTCCCCACACTGCACCAATATTAGCAACGGATTTTATTTTATTTGGATTTTCAGTTTCATATTGATATTCTCTTTCGCAGACAGAACATTTGTATACTATTGTACTAGTCAACCCCTTGCCCTTTCGGCGTTCTTCTTTAACACTTAGTTTTCCGAGAGTACATATTTTGGAATGATCGTATTGTAGATTAGTAGCCCAATCCAGTACATACCCAAGTTCTACAATTCTCATACCTGTTATCGGGTTCTCAGGTTTCGGTACTCTCTCATATTCTAGCTCATGTTTGTTTATGCTAGAAAATTAATGAAATATTAAATTATACAGGGTGTATCATAAGGAATGGTCAATATTTTAATCATAGGTTCAGGACCTCGAAATATTAATATTTTACTAAATAACTCTGGGTCAAATGTTATCTACTACTAAGATACAGGGTGTTGAAGATAAAATGTATTTTTCGTTTTTTTGCAATAATTTCTTTATTATTTAATATATTGACTTGAAATTTGGTATGGTTATATTTTTAAGAAATTATTGCAAAAAACGAAAAATACATTTTATCTTCAACACCCTGTATCCAGGCCAGGATTCAGAGCCGTGATTTGGGGGGGGGGGGGGGACCTTCCGGGGGGTCCAGAAAATTTTTGAAATAATGTATTTATTACCTTTTAGTTATTTATTTGTATATGTGATTTTTTGCGTTTGACGGGGCGGTCGCCCCCATCGCCCCCCTTGTATCCGGGCCTGCCTGTATCTTAGTAGTAGATAACATTTGAGTTATTTAGTAAAATATTAATATTTCGAGGTCCTGAACCAATTATTAAAATATTGACCATTCCTTATGATACACCATGTAGATAGCTAGCTGGCCAAGAATTTTCATTATGGTTTATAAGTCTAAAGATAGATATAATGTACCCATGCATTAAAAATATTAATTCACCTAATTAGAATGCCTTGGTCAATACTGTCAACAAAACGGACACAAGAATTTCCTTGTTGTTATCTAGTTAAATTCTTGGTATGTAAAAACTCTATTTATGCAAATATTCTAATATTTCTTACCTGTCATATTCATCTGAAGAAATTATTCCAGGTTCTGAATTATTATATGATTTTAAATTTATTTCTTCTTGGCTCAGGAAATCCTCTTCTAAATTTTCTTGTGTGAAATCCTCTTCAATATCTTCTGTATTTCCTTCTCGTGGAAAGACATTGAGTTGGATGACCTCTTCTAAAATATCCTCTTGCAGAAAACTCTCCTCTTGATTGTCGGCTTCTTTCTTTCTTTCTGTAATTCTTTCTTGTGGGAATCCCTCTTTTTGGATGTTCTCTTCTGGGACACTTTCTTCATTAAACCTAAGAAAATGTACATAATCAAAAAATTGAAATAAAAAGCTTAATAACTTATAAAAAATATGGCTAAAATATAACTTTAGAAAACTTACGATTCTTCTAATATTTCTGTGGAAATGTCCCTGTTTTCTCTATTTCCCCAATTCAATCGCGAAGCTGCAGTGCGTTTGTTCTTCTTTCTAGTTTTACGCGAACTTCGAGGCATCTTTTGGATATATATAAAAAATAATAAAAAAAAAAATTGTGTCTTTTTTCACAAAAATGAAAATGGTGTCCTTTTTCACCGAGGAGGGTAAACAATCAGAATCTAAAACCTAAAACCTAAAAATACTGTTGTGTCCGTTTCACACCACTTTTGTACCGTAATAATATAGCTCTAATGGAGATAAAAGCAAAAATGCAATATGCGTTACTCAATCAGAGACCAACCAAATCACGACTAATAACTAAATTGTAAAATCACGTCACAAAACGGATGGAAAAACCGCCAAAATCACAAAACATTAGTTGCAAACATTTTCAAAGAATCCCCGCTCGAAGACACAATAAGAACTGCTGCCGCTCTTTGTCTAATCATTAAAATTAGTAGTGTTATCTTATTGTAATGAAAAAACACACCAATGTTGCCGTAATGCCCGCACCTCTAAATTATCAATGACTAAAAAGCTTTTTTAAAATAAATGTACATATTATATTTTCCATTTAAAATATTTTGGAATGTAATATAAAAACGCTTTTCATATAAATTCATATCGTATATTGATAATAAAGAAATATCTAGGTAGGTATTTTCGACACTGTTCTGATGCTGCGGTAAATAAATAAAGTATAAAGTTTAGAATGGATACTAAATACGTGTCACTGGTTTTTTGGGTAAAATTTTAAAGTAGGTTTATTGTTGTATATTATTCTTATATGAAAAATCACACTGAATACAATGGTGACATTAAAAAATTTATAAATAGCCGTCTTCATTGTTAAAAGCGATCGTTTCTGAGCATTTTAATTTTTCAACCCTATTTTTTGGACTTTTTAACGAAAATGGTGACACGGACAAAAAAAATTTCAAGGGATGAAACATGAACAATTTATCATAACCCATGGTTTAAGACTTGCAGCGATTTTTTATCTGTAACCGTTCAATTGTTATATACAAATTAATGCTCCAACATTAACAATTTTTTTTTATAAAAGGACTTGCAGATAATTTATTGTGGTTACAATGTTGCATTTTGTTCATAGAACGCAGTTTTTTGTGTCGATAACTCATGTATTCTGCAATTGTTTAAACAAATAGATATTGATAAAAACATTTTGCGTTTGGGGCCGCCAATTATTTATTAATTCATTTTTTAAAAAAATTCTTGCTTCACCTTAAAGATTATACATTTATATAATTCTCAATTTTCGTATGAATCCATTGATGTTTAAATATTTTTTTTATGTTAGAAATATTATTTTCCGAGCTCCATTCCTATCTGATGTATTTAGAGAGATTAGTCGCGTGGCAGCGCTATTCATATTAAAATAAACGGATTTATTCGAAAATAATTGAAAATTAATTAAATTATAAAATATAAACTCTATTTTGATGCTAGAAAAAAAATAGTAAACAAAAAAAATGACATTTCCTAAAAATAAAAAATAATATTTCTGTCGTGGCTGAAGCCGGTATCGAACTCATGACAAATGGATTATTAGCGCTCTCTGCGATAAAACCAATCGTGAAAATAAAGAAAATTTATTCTCTCAGATTCCTTAGATATCCCAAATAATATATTATATTTTAATACTAGCAGCGCCACCTAGGATACAGGAGATTCACTGAAGTCTTAAGATATCTATCTCTCTTCATTATTGCAGAAAGACAGTGATAAAAGATAAAGATAAAAATGGGGATTTTTGGTGTTTGTAGTTTGGCATACCTGTCGCGACGCCCCTCTTAAGGTTTGTTCCAACATAACACAAAACCAGTTTGCGTACTGTCGGGATTCTGCGCAGTCTAGATTTGGTGTTCCAACAAACTTCGGACTCAAACCTGTACAAAAATGTAGTGTTCCAACACAACCAAAACTAATCACAAACCAGTTTATGTACTGTCAAATCTGTTCCTGGGTTTGAGTAGGTACAAATTGTCAAGACTTGCGCAAAACGAGTTTGTAAAACGTCATCCTAACCTGAAAATTTTATGATTGTATTTTTATTATGTAAACATTCATATTATTTAATAGGTACACTTGTGTAAACACATAATTATTATTTAGGATTGTAGACATCCAAATTTATAAATATTTTCATTAGTTTTTGTTATTTCCCAAATTCAAAATTTGACATTGGTTGTGACGTTATTGACAGTATAAATTTGACAAAAAATTTGTTGGAACACTTCCGAATTGAGTGCCCGATCCTCGACAGGTCATCGACTAACAGTCGTTGACATGTCTTCGACAATAAGTTGTGGACGAGTTTACGTACAGTCACAAAATTGTTGTTGGAACAAACCTTTTGTTTTTATACGTCTGTCAATCCAAAATGGTGTCTCATATCTATGTACCAAATTTTATTCAAATCGGTTGAAAAGTGGAGGAGATATAGGCATGGCCCTAGTCTCATTGTCACTCGGTATACTTTCCTATGTGGTCGTAAGAAAATGTAATTTTCTTACTAACGTACTAAAAAATACAAACGTACTAAATCTAGTGCAATTGTACTAGTTTTGGCTCCTGTGATTAGTGTGGTTATGGGTTAAGCAGATACATAAATATTAATCTTATTAACGTAACTAGCATGACTTGTGAAAAACAACACGTTTTTATATTTAGTTATCTTTCTAATCAACTGCTTAGTTGGTTAAAACAGTCAACAGTACTTTAGACACATTTTAATTTTATGAGCACTAAAATGTCTGTGATAGTCGTAGAAAATAAAGAAAAAGTAATAGAAAAATTATCAGAACTAATAGAAAAAACAGCTGCAAATAGTATAACCAAGAACGGTAAATTTTTAGTAGGTTTCTCTGGTAAGTTGAATGTTTTTATCTTATTTTAACTTACATTCCTTCAAATGACCCCTAAAAATGGGAATAATTTTCATCAAATTTCATTAAAAAAATAATTTTAATAGCGTAAAAAATCAACCTACCTATTATATGATTTTTTTAGGTGGCTCTTTAACAACATTCCTAGTAACTGGTTTACCAAAAATTAAAACTGACTTTTCAAAATGGACAATATTTTTCTGTGATGAGAGGGTGGTGCCTGTAAATGATCCTGACTCAACTTTTGGTCTTTACAAAAAAACATTAGTAGATTCTGGAGTAGTACCTCTAAAAGATGAACAATTTGTTCAGATTAAACAGGGTGTCACAGGTAAAATTATATTTACCAAAATATGTTTTTACATCTGTTATATCTGTTCTTAATTTTCAAGCTGAAGAAGCAGCCACAATCTATGAGAACAAAGTAAAAGAGTTTTTCCCTAATGCAAAACCCAAATTTGATTTGCTTTTACTTGGAATGGGACCTGATGGTCACACATGTTCCTTATTCCCAGGTCACAAGCTATTAAACGAGAATACTAGATGGATTGCACCAATCACTGATTCACCTAAACCTCCTCCATGTAGAATAACAATGACATATCCTGTTATTAATAATGCAGAAGTTTGCGTTTTTGCTGCATCTGGGAACGAAAAAGCTGAGATGATTAAGGTAAGAGCCATGTATGGTTATTTTTTATTCATACCTATTTAGGGCTTGTTTCTTTAAAGTAGTTCTTAAGTAAAACATGTTTTGTTGTGTCAATATCACTATACAGGGTGAGTCACGGTAGACGCGGCGGTCCATTGTGGCTAAACGGTTAATATTTTGAAAATTTTGTTTATTCATGGATATGTGGGTTGATAAAGGCTACATTTTAAAATTATTTTCAAATATACAGGTTGTCCCAAAAAAGTGTGGCGTATCAAAGTTATATTATTTCTTATGGAAGACCCTATATTTTATTGCATTTATAGATTATACGTTAAAAATAAGATAAACTTTTTTAAGTATTCTCTATACCTAAACTTTTTAGTTTTCGAGATATTTTGAGATTTCTATAAATCGAACCACTTACAAGAAAACCAATAACTTCGAAACCTATGGAATTAGCCAAATCCAATTTTAACTTAAAAAAATTAGACTACTAATTGAAAACAATAGTGTATTTAGAGTTTCTCTCTCTTTCCACTGGATTAAAACCACTTAGTTGTAGAATAATTGAGATTGAAGATGTCAAAATCTGTTTCAATCATATTTTTGTGACGTTTCTGGGAACGAATGTCATATTTTTGCAAGATTATCAAGTGTTCTGTTTCTAGTAAATTTATTTATTTTATGTCATTTTGATAACGGCTTTCGATCTGGAAAGCCGAAACGTCAATAAAAAACCTTTTTTAACAACTAAGTGGTTTTAATCCAGTGGAAAGAGAGAGAAATTAAAATACAAACCACTATGAGCTTCCGAAATGTATTTAGAGTTGTTTAAAATTATACAGAGTGTCCAAAATGGGGCCATTATCTAATGGCATATTCAAACGAAAATATCGTTCTTATTTTATAATCCTATTATGTAGCAAGTTCCATTACCTTTTAAAAATTATAAAGGTCTACTATGCCTGAATCTATTAATTTTTGTTAAATTTTACATTATTTTTCCACCGTAATGCCTAAATATAACACTCTGTATTTGAGCAGCTTAAACTATGATCTGAAAAAATTATCTTTGAAACTATATGTTTGTTTTTGACAATATTAAAAATGTTTCGAGGTGCATCAAAATCTGTATGGTTAACCGTCATACTAATATTATGAAAAGTGGATTCATCTGTAAACAGCAGATTCTCCAATGCCCATAAACAAAAATCTATCCGTCTTTGAAAATCTGTTCCATACAGATTTTGATCCATCTCGAAACATTTTTAATAATGTCAAAACCAAAAACAAAGATAATTTTCGGATCATAGTCTAAGCTGATCAAATACAGGGTGTTATATTTAGGCATCACGGTGGAAAAATAATGTAAAATTTTACAAAAATAAAAATAACTCAAAAATTAATAGATTCAGGCATAGTAGACCTTTATAAGTTTTAAAAGGTAATGGAATTTGCTACATAATAGGATTATAAAATACAGGGTGTCCTATTTAAAATAATAACGATATTGTCGTTTGAATATGTAATTAGAGAATGGCCCCATTTTGGACGCCCTGTATAATTTTAAACAACTCTAAATACACTATTGTTTTCAATTATTAGTCTAATTTTTTTCAGTTAAAATTGGATTTGGCTGATTCCATAGGTTTCGAAGTTATTAGTTTTCTTGTAAGTGCTTCCATTTTTAGAAATATCAAAATATCTCGAAAACTAAAAAGTTTAGGTATAGAGAATACTTAAGAAAGTTTATCTTATTTTTAACGTATAATCTATAAATGCAATAAAAATGGGGTCTTCCATAAGAAATAACATAACTTTGATACGCCACACTTTCTTGGGACAACCTGTATAATTCAAAATAATTTTAAAATGTAGCCTGTATCAACCCACATATCCATGAATAAACAAAATTTTCAAAAGATTAACGGTTTAGCCACAATGGACCGTCGCGTCTACCGTGACTCACCCTGTATAAGTGCATTTTGTCATAGTAAGTAAAAAGTTTAGAAACTAAATTAATCAAAGACTTTGTTACAAAATGTCAACTGTTCATTGGCTTATAATTTTTAATTTATTTTGGAATTTGAATGAATTATTTAAAGATTATTACTTAATATTAGATAACCCACAAGACAAAAACTTTTACTATAAATTTCGGTTTTTTTTTTCAGAGAATTTTAGTTGATAAAGAGGATCTTCCAGCAACTAGAGTACAATGTGATTCTGGAAACGTTTATTGGATTGTCGATAAAGATGCAGGAAGGCATTTATGATTTTATTTTTAAAATTTTTTAAAAAATTGTACAATGAATTAATTTTTTATTTAAAACTTCAGACAAATATTGGCCTTTCTTGAATGATCACAACTTGGACAGCATTATTAAATGGTTAAACACTGATTTAATTTCTTGTTTAGAGTTTGAATTTGACTACCTACAAATCTGGAAAGGGAGGTAAATTTCTTATGGTATCAAATTCCAAAAAATGTCAAATAGTCGTTTCGGGAGGTTTCTTGGGGAGTGTAGTCAAAGCGTTAACCAGATTTAGTAAAACTCCTTTATTATAGTCAAGCTTGGGAAATGTGTATTTCCGTTTTCAAGACATAATAGTGAGGTTAAAAATATAGTTATAGTGAAGCTAAATGAAATTGGAGTCTATCCGGCCGCAAAAAAATAATATCAAGTGTTCTCCTTTAGTTTATACAGGGTGTGTCACGTAGATGGACCATTAGCCATATATAGAGAAGTATAGATATTTGAAAATTGGGTTACGGCGCTTTGTCAGTACGATCTATTCAATGAAAATATTTTAAACTTCCGGTTATACCGGAAGTAGACATCAACTTTGTTATTTCAAATGACATGTACCATTCTTCTTTTTATTTTTGGATTCATTTTTTTTGTGTGTTATCTGCACGAATCATTTCTTTTATGCGTTTTGGAGCAAAATTTTTTTTTTTCCAATTTTTAGGTTAGGGGGGTTAGGACATACCCGACCTACCCCAAAATCAATAGGTGTCATCCTTGTATCAGCCCCAATTAGGATCTGTCTCGACCCGATCGGTTCCAATACCTTTTAGGGCTCTTTGACACTTGGCGACACGAGATCAATGTAAATTCATGCCCACTCCATGTTGTGTCGTCAAGTGTGAAAGCGCCCTTAATCGAGTTATCGTGCTAACAAGAAAAATTTGCCGACGACGATACACTCACTGACAAAATTTCGTAAAAACCATTTTTTGAAACGATTATATTACTTTTCCTCTATGATATAGTGCACGACGGAAAAATAAAATATTCAATAGGCGGCCCATTTCTGTTCGAACGCACTTTAATAATAATAATATTAATAATGTCTTTATTAAATAAATTAATGTATTACACATTTGTACCAAGAAGGTGAAGATTAGCTGAAGCTACTCTTTAACTCTTAACCTTCTTGGTTTACAGAGAGAGAAAAAGAAAAAAATAATAAAATAGTTTGAAATAGACAAACATTATATCACAAAATTAACATAGATTTCAGGCAATAGAATTTCAATCAAGAATATAAATTACATGAAGAGTTCAAAAATTATTTATTGTCTACAAATGAGAATGTTTTTAACAGTATGACGAAAATTGTTTACCGAAGAAAAAGCCACAATATGTTGATACGAATTATAAAATTTAACTAAATTATAGGTGAAAGATCGTTCAAACAGAGCAGTAGAATGGTGTGGCATAGTAAGAGTATAAATAAACCTACAAGTGTTTTGTACACGCTGTAACTGGTTTTGTGAAATTTTATCAACGCAAGGGTAATAAACTATGATGCAGTAATTTAGAGAATTGAGAGAATCAAAGATTCACAAAGTTTTTTTCGCGTTTTGAAGTTTAAGATATGTTTGTTGGCATATAGCATACGTATTCTTACATAACATCTTTGAAGTACCATTTTAATATGTTCTTTGAATCTAAGCGATTTTTTTTTTTTTTTTTTTGCGGAGGTGAAGGAAAACCCTTTATGGGGAAGTTATGAGCCTAAAATCTCAAGGTCTACTGTGAGACTCTCCTTTCAAAGCATACTCACTAAAAAACTTCACCCCCTGGTTGGGTTCGTCTGACCGAAGCCTCCGGTGACACTTAGGCCTGTCGGCCCATTGTATCTTAATCTAAGCGATTGGTCTATAATTAATCCTAGATTTTTGGCTTTTTTAGAAAAATTAATTTTTACTCCATCCAACTCGAGCCTTAATGAACCTTCACATATATTTCTTTTGGGTTTACTACAAAATAAGATTGCTGTGGTTTTAGATGGATTGACTGTTAAATTATGTTCTCTGGAAAATTGAAAAATTGCATCTAAGTCCGTATTTATATTATTATTGGTATTTAGAATATCAGCAGGGTCAAAACAATGGACGATCTGTGTATCATCAGCATATAACTGTATTTCACTATTATTTACTACTTTTGGTAACTCTGAAGTATATATTAGGAATAGTAGGGACCCCAGGAAGGATCCTTGATGCACTCCCAATACAATAAACTTATAATTTGAAAAGTTACCATTAACACATACACGTTGACTACGTTTCCATAGATAGGACTTAAAAAATGATAATGCAGTGTCATTTAAGCCTTAGTATTTCAGTTTGGCACAAAGTAAGTCATGGTCAATTAAATCAAAGGCTTTGGAATAAATAGTCTATTGTAATTAGTAGAACGCCCAACTTTTTATCAATAGATCTTATAATATTGTCAGTTAGATTTGACAAGGCAGAAGTAGTACTATGGTTTTTGCGAAAACCAGACTGCTGTATTGGTATGATATGGTTGTTTGTAGCATAGTCATATAACTGTTTATACACAACTCATTCAAGTATTTTGGATAAGACAGGTAAAAGACTTATTGGACGTAATTCACACACCTTATTAGGATTAACTATTTTAGGTATGGGACAAACTAAACAACAACCAATAATGTGGGTAATATGATCAAGGATCTTCGGCATACAAAGCTTGATCATGTAAAGTGATATTTGATCATTACCAGCGGCATTTGATTTAATCGAATTTATAACTTTGAGAATTGTATTCTGATCAACTGGAATTAAAGTTAGCTTATTATTTAAGTAAAAATGTATTTTCTGCAAACAATTATCAGATTTCTTAAATACACTAATAAAATAGTCATTGATATCATTTGGGTTGCGTAAATTAGAAGGTAACTCCTTATTAGTGGTAGAACATTTAATATTCATGTTACTTAAACCGTGCCACAAAGCTTTTTCATTTTGTTGATTTTGAAGTTTATTCAGATAGGCCGCCTTTTTTCTTCTTGCAAGAGCAAAATTACGACACTCCTTGTAGCGATTCCAGTTTTGAGGAGTTTTCGCAGATTTAAATTTCATTATTTTTATAATGGAAAAAATGACAGAAACAAAAAATGAATCAAAAATTTTTATTTTTCAATTTTTATACAAATACATTCTACAGTATAATTAATACCATATTTTCATTTTAATAAAATATTAAGTACATCACATTTCCCTTTCTTTCTGGAATATAATATATATATTATATATTCATAAATATATCTTTTTTGTGTAATTACAACATTCAAATATGTTAAAATTGGAGCAAAAAACACGAAAAACGCTTATTGAAAATAGTAACATCAAAAACTGTTAAGAGAAAGGTTTTTTAAACGTCTAAAAAGGGTTCACTTAATGGGTATTTTAAATTTGCATTGAGATTGGATTTGATAGTTTTCTAAAAACAAAGCTATTAGGGTATGTAATATAAAAATAGTACGAGTGTTCACGATCAGAATTTTCACAATCCCTTTCTTCTATAATTATTATCCAGTCAAATTAGACCTAAAAATAGTAGTGCAGATACAATAATTTGCATAGAGCTAAAAATTGGTAGGAATGTTCGGAGCACCATTATATCGATAACTCATATAAAGTTGGTTTCGAGATAATTGCAGTTTTAAATTTTGTAATCTATAGCATTTAGTGTAGTTAACTGGTTTTGCTATGTTTATTTTGGTTACTTATAATGGGAATATCAAATAACCAGATATACCATTAAATAGAGCGAAAAAATTAAGTCACCTGCAATTAAAAACCAAATTTTTGAATTTTTCAGAGTTATCAGGTTTTCGCACTACACCCTCGATATGCGAAATCTGAAAAATCCCCTGGAAAAAATGTATTCAAGGTCAAAGGTCACAAAACGGGTTTTTCGCGTTTTTCAACAAAATTGTAAGTTTTATCAAAAAATTAGTTCAAACAAACATTTTAGATCATAAAATTATCTATAAAAAAATATCTCAATACTTTTTCCTAAGAGCCACCGGTCCAAACCGTTGAAAAAGTTGTATTTTTCATAACATGCTTAAGTACGCCACGTATATACATCACTGAAGCGGTAATACAAGGAAATAGTATATTACGTAACAAGTGTGGAAAGTGATCAATTACGCATGAGTGCGGCAACGTAACGAGTGCAAGAAATGCACTTTTCAACGAGTTATTTACACTCTTCTTCCTACGACCCCAACATTTTTAATATTCCAATTTTATTTTTTTAAATAAAATATTAATCATTGGGTATATTAATTTTAGGATTTAAAAGTTGATCGACAATATGTTGGAACCAGTCCAGACTTTACTCCCACCTGTGCCGGAGAAATAAAACAATTTTTTGCAAGGGTAAAAATGGATGTACTGCTAAATACGGCTGCAAAAAAAGTTGGATTGTTTTGTTCTCTAGCATGTACTAGATGTCAAGGACAGTCGTGCTCCAATGTTGGATGACCAACAGCACAGCAATTTACTTGCACCCAGCAAGAAGGAGAAGAACAGGGACCGGATGAACGAGAAGAAGAAGAGGAAGTATTAGACGATTATGAATCTGAAGAATAATTTTCCCCAATTTTTTAAAAGTTACACCGATTTCATCATTTTTAATACTACTTTTTTATTATTATTCAATATTTTTCAATTAAACAGTATCACGATAGACCGTGGAATAGGCATACCGGGGAAACCACATTAAAAAAAAGCGCTACCTCAAAGGTGGAGTGGAAACTTGTGCATATTATGAAAAATAACACTTTTTCAACTGTTTGAACCGTTATATCTCAGAAACGTTGGCTCTTAGGAAAAAAGTATAGGCACATTTTTTATAGATAATTTTATGTTCTACAATTTTTATCTGAAGTAATTTTTTAATAAAACTTACAATTTTGCTAAAAAATGCGAAAACCCAGTTTTTGTGACCTTTGAGTTTGAATACATTTTTTTCCAGGTACGGGATTGATGGGGACTTTTCAGATTTCACATATAATGGTTTTCCGAACATTCCTGCCGATTTTTAGCTCTATGCGAATTTTTATACCTTTGCATGTCTAAATTGACCGATTATTATTTTTATATTAAGTACACAATGCTAGAGTTTACAGAAGTGAATTTATGCTTCAAGAAACTTAGAAATAGAAAACAAAAATGTATTCTTAAATTAGAGATATCATTTGAACTAAGTTTATAGTTGAAGTAAAAAAAAATGTGCTACATTTGCGAGATGCTAATTATTCAAGTTTTGTTATAAAGAACTAAAGTTAAAGTAGTTGTAAATAAAAAAAATATATATTCATACCAATTCAGTAAAAATACACTTCTGCAACCTCGAATATCAACAATTGTAAAAAAAAATGACCTTAGTTATCATATTTAAAGCCTATTTATATTAAAAAAAATAAATAAATTTAACTAGGGGGACATAAATTTGTCCAAAAGTAAATTATTTCGACAAAATTATTCCAAACACATTAATTATGAAAATTTCGTTTGGTAAAGTCGGACAAACTTAAGAATAGACCGGTAATTGTCACCGCCTACTTGTGCGCGTGTGTACGTTACCTAGCAACGAGGCAGTACCGAGTGATGACAGGAGCGTCGCAAGAGCAGAAAACAATAACTACCCTGACATGATCACTTGTAAAAATCTTTCTACCTGTGCTACTGAGCCTTTGCGCATTGGCAGCCATATTAGCGGTCTATTCTTAAGTTTGTCGGATTCTAACCAGAATTTTATTTCCATAGCAACTGATTATGTGGTTAATCATTTGTCGCAAACTTCAATTTTCTTCAAAAAGATGCTACAACTTCGTTGGCGAAGTTCGCGTCGCATGTATAAAAATCGTTTTAGTGAATTATAAAAGTGTTTCTAGTAATTAGTTACCCTATTACTACATCAAAGGACGTGACAACCAAATTAATCTTAAATCCTAAAACTGTTGACAAATTTTTAAACGACGAATATATCTTTGTTGCTATGGATGATTATTGCAAGATTTATCAAATATTAGTCGATATTGTGCTAAAGATCAAACTTATTTACAAAAATTTTTGATTTTCTGCTTTCAATTGTGACCACATTTTATCTTATTGGAATATATTAGTAAACAGATTAATACATAAACAAGTGTCTGAACATTGTCAAAATAACTGTTAAAACATTTAATATCTTAATGGAACGAGTTTGGAATGATTTTTTTCGAAAAAACTAAGATTCTACAGAGAGATGATTCGCCGTGCCACAATCGTCACGCCTCCACGTCCGCCCCACTCCATCGCGAGGCGGAGCCTTCTCAATATAAATGAATTCGTTGCTAAGCGATCGAAGCGACATCACGTCATGTTAACGCCCAGCAATCGGCTAGAGTATTCGTACACTACGTAACTAATGCTGACGGCGGGCATAACTTTAATGAAGTTGGGAGTTATCCCCCTGTAGAGGCCAAAAACGCCCTCTTTTTCCATTATAGTACGAAAGACGCCTGTCATCGTTGCCGATGAGGGGTCTATCGTATGATGGATCACTAAAAAGAAAGAAAAATCTATTAGAAATGCGTCTTTGGAATAGCACAAAATCTGCAATATATGTCAATTTTACATCAAAGTCCCAAAATTTCCAACAATGGTCATATTTCAATTTACAAATACAGGGTGTTCACAGCGTGCTTACATGTAAAATTTGAAATTAATAGCTTAACAACTAAGCCAGATACGGAAATTAAAGTAAATGCGTGTTTTTCAAAAAATTTTACAAAAATCTCAAATATCTCGGAAACTGTTAAACTTAGACCTGTGGTATGTTGATAATTTTTTGTTCAAAATTTGATGATGAATCCAAAAATAAAAAGAAAAATTATACATGTCATTTGAAATAACAAAGTTGATGTCTACTTCCGGTATAACCGGAAGTTGAAAATATTTTCATTGAATAGATCGTAACCCAATTTTCAAATATCTATAGTTCTCTATATATGGCTAATGAGCCACCTTCGTGACACACCCTGTATAACTGTCATTAAGCCATGTAGAAAAAGGTAGCCGCGGCCTGAAAATTTCTATACCGGTGGGACTGAACCACCCGTCACACGAACTTTATTTTATCAGACGACAAAATATTTGATTTCAATTAAATTCATAAAAAGAATTACAAAAAATCATATTCTCAAATGATATTAACACTTTCGTCTCCGGTAAAATTTTGTTGCAAATATTAAAGTCTCTAAAATAGTTGTAAATATTTTTTTGTCTTTAAAATTATATTAAAAACTGAACGCCCTTGGTGCGTTGATGGCATATAGTTTAAAATTTTATTCGTGTGCCACTTTGTATAAAAAAAACACCAATCGGGATTCTCGCTTCGAAACTGAACGCCTTACACATTTCACTCCTATCATACTTTAAAGCCAAAATGATAAAGATTAGTTGGGAATCTGAGGTGCTGAATTCGACCACCTCTATACAACGCGCGAACATCCACCTAAAAAACATGAAATCCTATGTAAAATGACCTGCCGGATTCGAATTTTTTGTTCGCCCTTTGATCCGGAATTGCAAAATGTGTCAAAACATGACATTTTTGAAAAAACTGAAAATTTTCCTTAAAATAATATTTATTGCAAACTATGTAACGTTTAAATTCGGCATTAAGACCTTACTACATTAATTAGTTTTTCGTACCTTGTAGATGTGAGCCACTGTAGGGAACGAATTATATTATTTAGGAACCATATATCACATAAGATAGCCTCAATTTTTTTTGACTCAATTTATATCCATTTGAACGAGCTAGTTAGTTTCAGATAAAGTATTTCGAACATTAAAATAGATCGTAAAATTGATTATTTACTTTATTCTTATCGATGTCATGTTTCGAACTGTCGGTTCGTTCATTTCTTCTGTTAACTTTAAGGTGTTGTACGGCTGTGTTAGCCAGTCACCAGTTATTTCATTGGTCAAATCACAAGTCGTATTAAGTGACCCGTGGCGATTATTAGGTGAATCTCTTTCTGGTCTTGCGTGGTGAGATTCGTTCGAGAAGGATTTCGAAGGAAATTTTGGGACGGGCCTGGTCTTTCTTTCTTGTGGGTGATAAGTATAACGTGGTTTAGACAAAATTTTGAGGAGTCGCCCAGTGTTTATGAAGATTATTTCGTACCATTGATTGGGATAGACGAGCGATTCCCGTATTGTTGGACGTGCAGGGTGCCTATTTGATTTGGTGTGTTTACCCTGGTCTGAATCTCGTGAAGAGGAATTGATATTTTGTGCCGAACCACGCCACGTCCGTAACGCCGCCATTTTGTCAGGGGTAGTATCATCCACGTTAGACGATCTGATTCTCCGAGGATTCACCTTATACGGAAGCATCTGTCAGGGAAGTTTGCCGAGAATTCCCCTTCACTGTATAAAGGGGTTCTCGTGTTGGGCTGATTGTCAACCAGATTTCCGGGTTGAGCTGACCTGACCGGACGAATTAGTAGCCGCAAGTTGCCGCCATTTAACTTTGGACAACCGCAAGTTTTTTTTTCTTTTTTTTGTTATATATTGGTACATAGACATTATTCGTCAATTTGTAATTTTCTTACAGGTCTCTAAATTAGCATTTATAGATATTTTCTCTAATTTTTATTTGGTACTTGTAAGCGACTTATAGGGGAGAGTGGTATTTTATTTTACGCCCAATACCAACGACCTTGAGAGCTCTCGCGGACGGTGTAACACCCCTATTATTCGTGATTTAATCAATTAATTGAATAATTTAAAATATTTTTTTTAACTAGCGAAACTTTAGTGGGATCATTTGGATTCCTTTGTCTTTTTATTCTTTTTGTGTGACCTTGACAGTTTGTATAAGTAAAATTATTAAACCGATATTGAGAAATTGATTACTTTTCTTTCTATCACTAATAGTCACAAATAGTCTTGACCCGAACGAAGGTAAGCAAATTTTTTGTTGCGACGTAGTTTATTTTTTTTTATCAGTGGGCTCAATTTAGATCCATTCTGGAGGTTGAGTGACCAAATTGACTGAATTTTGGATGAGGGTAAAACAATCTCCTGGCGCCCATTTTCTTTTTAGTTAACACCTTATATCAACCCACACCCCACTTCACTGTGGTTAGCCGGCATCCAAAGCGGATTACATAATCCCACGGAGGAAAATCGTTAAACGAGATTAACTCGTGGCAACTAGTGCTTAACTTTGTTAATTGGTGTCCGATCGTTATGAATTTTGGAAATGATATTTTTCAGTACTTCCCTGTCATAACAATAAAAAAATGTAAAACGTCAAATAAAAGCTACGTCATTTTTTTTTCGCAAAATATCGTCATTTTGCAGAGTAAAATGGTGAGTCGAGAAAACTTTTTATCTTTACAGATAGTACTATAAGCGAGAAAACTGTTGCAAATAGAGCAAGGAAACTTTTTTACTTTAACTTTTTTTTCATACGACGTTTAGTTTGTGTACTTTTTTAAAACTGAACGAAATTGAATCGGCGCGCCGCATCTCTTGGATTTATCTCTGTGGGTGCGAATAAAGCCATCAGTGTGTCAAAGAGAGTAAACACCATAGCCTTCTTCATACGCGCAACAAAGATGACGCGCATTACAATATTAATATGACACTATAGGGGGATTTATGAGATTGAGAAATGATAGGAATAATAATAATAATTTTTTACAAGTATAAAACACAATATTATTATTATTTAATTGAAATATTTATTTTACAATGCATTTTCCCTCACACTGGAAAATCATATTGCATCTTACATTTGCTTTCAGGCATTTGCACTGAAAAATATATCCAAAATTCATAACGATCAGATACCAATTGACGAAGTTAAGCATTAGTTTGCATAAATATTATTTTAAGGAAAATTTTCAGTTTTTTCAAAATGTCATGTTTTTTAGGTGGATGTTCGCGAGTTGTACAGAGCATCTTTAAAACGCTTCCTAGAAAGTCTCAGATTCCCAACTAGATTAAAATAATTAGGTACGGAAATCCGCTAGGAGCAAACTTTAAGCCAACACGTTATCGAAGATGAAAATGTTAAATGAGTAATTGATGAACCAAGTAACCTACAACACAAAATAACTTTTTAAAGGATTTAAAACTCACCTTGGGCTTGTAATCGAGTTCTAATTAGCGCCAACGGATAGGAACACATCTGACCCAAGGTACTGCTTGCGCTACCACAAGCTAAGAGCATCCAAAAACTGGGCTGCTCGTTACTAGAATGCGTCATAAAATACTTTTTTTTTAAAGTTTCATAAACTGCAAGGTCTATACCTGCGTATGGAATAATACCTGTAAACAATAACAAAACGTTATTAGATTCTCAAAGATTTCTGCAGGATTTTACGAATGAAATTAATCATAAGTTGTGGTTAATAGGTGAAGGTGAAGTAGTTTAAATTTCAATTATTTATTATTTCTTATGGATTCAAAAATGTTCTCAAAGTCGCGTACCATAAAACTCAATAATAATAAAAATTATTATATCAAAATGCATCGCGTCCAAATCGAAACAACTACTCCTGGGACAAAAGCCCCCACAGTCGTTGAATTACACGATTCAGACGCGAGTTGGAAGGTTGTTTAACCAAACCAACACTCTGATTTCGTTATTTGAGGAGATTGTCATTCCCAGATCGGTTTCGGCATTTTCGTGCCTCATCAGTGAGAAGTAGACAACCTCGACATCGCATCTCGAAGCAATGCCTGAAGAATGCATTGGATCCACCGGGTACTTATAGCCACTGATTGTGACGAAGTCGGTGTATTTTTATCCAACGCCCTCTTACTCAAATAACGAAATCAAAGTTGCAGGCAGTAGGCAGCCCAACACACAGTGCAGGCTCGGATAATAATGGCCAGACTGGCAGTTTTTAAAAACTAAATAAATCAGAGTGTTGGTTTGGTTAAACAACCTTCCAACTCGCGTCTGAATCGTGTAATTCAACGCCTGCGGGGGCTTTTGTCCCAGGAGTGGTTGTTTCGATTTGGACGCGATGCATTTTGATATAATAATTTTTATTATTACTGAGTTTTATGGTAAGCGACTTTGGGAAAAAAAATTTAATCTGTAAAAAATGTCCCGGCCATATTAGATTAGTTTATTTATTTATTATTTGTTTATATGAATTCTATGTATATTTGTTCTTACCTAAAATATTTGGAATGTAGCCTCTATAAAAGCTCATCAGCCCTTCAGTAAGGTAAATTTTATAAGCAGCATCTGCTATACTTTTGTACTGACCGGTCTTCCTTAAAGCTAACCTAGTTTTGAGTACTTCTAATGGATAAATGGTTGTTTGACTAATACCACCCGCCAAAGCACCAGCACAAAACCTAAAAATAAGTTAAAGTAAGTAAGAAACTTTGTTCAAAAGATGTTTTACGATAAGCAAACTTAAAAATCGACCACTAGAATGTATATGAATGAATAATAAACAAGGATTTTGGGGGAAGCTGATTAGATTAATAAAATGATTAAAAAAAGTAAAAGCAGATAGAAAAAAAATGTATCACGTGTCAATTTAATCTTTAGTTTCTGTACAGGGTGGCCCATTAAGCGAGGTAACCGGCTGTATCTTGGAAAGTATTTGTCCCAGGTTGTGGCCAAGAGAAATTGCTGGAAATTACTTTTAAGATCTAAATTTCGCCTCTAGGGGGCGTTACTGCTATGTTCAAATCTAAAATTACTATTATCTCAGAAAATCGCAGAATGAGCTATTACTTTGATATCATCATTTGAAAGCTCATTTAATATTAGATAATTTTTTCTAGTGACATTTCATTGTATCTGTCATAATAAGCGAGAAGGAAGACCATCTATTTTTCATTTTTTAAATTTTAATATTTCGTTAACTATTCAACCTAACCGACTGTTTCTGGACTCATATGAAAGAGAATTGTGTGGACTTTGAAGACCGTTCATATACCTTATCGATTACTTTGAAACAGATAAACTAGAGGTCGCTTTATGCAGCGATTAATTTTTACGAAGCAGCTTTAAATTTCTTATATTTTAGTGAAAACCGCATCTCGATATTCCTATTCGTTTTTGACTTATCGTAAGAAATGTGAAAAACTATAATGTAAATGTAGAAGATCAAAATTAGCAAATTAGCTAATCATAAGCAGGCTTTGGAATATATCGTATGTTTTTAATGACAGTATTACAAAGAAGCGTCAAATTATTTATTTTGTCTTCGGTTAAGCATTCAAAATGCCTTTGCCTTTGATGAAGCCGTCGATATGATTCAAGTTTACTTTTCAGTTATTGTCAGGCAACACTTGAGTGAATCATATCCAGACAGATGGATAGGAAGAGGAAATCTCGTTCCCTGGCCAGCAAGGTCACCCGACCTCACTTGCCTAGATTTTTATTTGTGGGGGCGAGTATAAGATCTTGTCTTCCAAACGAGACATACGACAAGACCAGATATTGAAGAAAGAATTAGAAATGCTATTCGCAGCCTAACACCAGCGGAAATAGAAGCGGCCGTTTTTTCTACTCGAGAACGTCTAGAGCGATGTGTCAATAATAATGGCAGGCAATTTGAACATTTGCCGAGGCAATAGAAGGAGTTAAAATAGATCTTTTTTTGAAGCTAACATACTTATGTTACATTGCTTACGATAAGTCAAAAACGAATAGGGATATCGAGATGCGGTTTTCACTAAAATATAAGAAATTTAAAGCTGCTTCAGAATATTTTACTAAAATGGTAACGTTGCATTTAATTTTTTTAATAAAATCGTAAAAATAAGTAATTGCTGCATAAAGCGACATCTAGTTTATCTGTTTCAAAGTAATCGATAAGCTATATGAACGGTCTTCAAAGTCCACACAATTCTCTTTCATATAAGTCCAGAAACAGTCGGTTAGGTTGAATAGTTAACGAAATATTAAAATTTAAAAAATGAAAAATAGTTAGTCTTCCTTCTCGCTTATTATGACAGATACAATGAAATGTCACTAGAAAAAATTATCTAATATTAAATGAGCTTTCAAATGATGATATCAAAGTAAATATCTGGTCACCGAGCTTCGCTCTTAATATTCAAATCTACATTTTTAAGCAGTCCAATGAGTATATAATTTAAGTATATTTATAACCTGACAAATTATTAATTAATTCGTGAAAATCACGGAGTGGGCGACATCTACTTGAACTACAGAAAGGTAGATAAATAGAAAGTTGATTGGCGATTGGCTTGAAAGTAGGCGGGAAAATTAAAAAAGCTGTCAGTGTTAATTTTCAATTTGCTGCAGGTGTTGTTGACGTTTATCAATGCTTGTCACAGAGGTTAGTTAAATGCATTAAAAGTTGCCTAGTTTCTGGAGATTTCACCCTTTTAGGGCAACATCTACTGACGCTTGATCTTCGCGAATAGTCACGGCGGACAGGCCCCGTTTCCGGGACGGGCAACATCAGCGTGTAGGGCATAGTGGTTTCAGTGGGGTGGTTTTAGTGAGTAACCGTAAGGGGTAGTCTCACACTATCGGGGAAGGGAAGAACCTTTACCCGATGTGCATAAAGCATTTCCACCCGCCAAAAAAAAAAAGATTAGCTTTAGGTTAGGTTAGATCTGTGTAATAAGTGTCCATTTTAACAGTTTTACTCAACGTTCCTATAAATATTTACCTAAACCCGTGATTTCTGAAATTGAATTGGCAACGTTGTATTTTCAACTTAGAATTTATGAGATGGCTGTCATTTGACAAGCAAATTATTTATGTCCGTCAAATGAACCTTTTCTTTTTTATACTTTTCAGGTTTATTCTGGTTATAAATTGCTACTTGGGCATTTGTAGAATAAAAAAATGTGAAAAATATTTTTCCGCGCAAAAATTTCTATTGCTAAGTATATTGATTTTATGATGTTTTATAGCATCTGCGAAAATTTCATGAAAATCCCAGCCGGTCCCATTTTCTTAACGTTTAACCAGAGATGTGCGTGTCAGTAGTTGTCAAAATTTGTAGGTCATTATGGATAAAAAGCGGCAAATTTAAAATTGAATTCTTTCAGATTTAAACGCCAGAGATTAAATAAAGTCAAACCTTTTTACTACTATACTATACAGAAGAAAGGAGTGCAGTATTTAATTTGCAGAACGTAGTACAGGTTCAAGAGGTAGAAATTTTATTTTTACCTCATCCTTCAATGCTTATTTGTAGTTAAAATTTAAATTTTAATACATCTGATCGGCCTAATATAGTTTTTGTCTAGATTTAATCTTGTTTCCATGGTTTTTACTGTAATAAACCTGTTCTTTTGACAGATAAGTCAGACTTTATTTACTCATAGCCGTATCGTATGTATTTTAATTGATTCGGAATTTTGTATTAATATATATTTCAAAATGGCTTCATTCTAAAAATATTATCAGTCTTCCTAAATCCTTGAAGGCAGAATTATTAGTAATTCAAATTCAAAATTCAAAAAATATATTATAGATGAGATGGCCAGAGAAAAAGGAATTAAAATTCTCAGATTGCCTCCGAACCACGCAGAGTTCAATTCCATTGAACTGATCTGGTCACAATTATTAAAAGGTTATGTTTCTCAACACAATAAAACATTTAAATTTCCTGATGTGCGAAATTTGTTTTTGAAGGCAGTTTCAGATGTAAATATTGGGGAAAGTGCATTGGTCATGTTAAAAATGTGTAAAATTCATTTAGGAAAGTGGATATATCAATGGATAATTTAATAGAACCGATAATAATAAACCTCAGAAAAGACAATTATAGTGATACCAGTAGTTTTAGTGAAGACAGTGACTTTTAAAGATAGTTCTTGAACTAACTTTTTTTTTAATCTTTGAGTTTAGGTAAGTACTAAAGCGTTACTTTTAATGCCAAGAGATTAAAAAAAGTTTAATCCCAACATATAATCCTCCTTGTTATTTATTGGTTAAATTCAATTCGTTTAATGTTAAAGTGTCAGATGCATAAGGTTTATTTTTATTTTTTGTAAATAATATAACTTCAAAATTTAATCTACGAAGTGGGTATATATATTTTATATGCTGTGACCTTATTTATATTATAGAAACTTATTTTGCAAAGTACGCCTATGGAATGTGACGTTATATCCTCTCTCCTTATAGTATATTACTATAGAAACAAGTTGCCGTTGCTAGGAAATAAAACTAAAAGCTTAACTTTTCTTGTAAATATCTCGGAAGATCGAATTTTCACAGACATGAGACCTACATTTTTTGCCGATTTAGATAGGAATTAGTCTACCCTGAAAGTTTCATTGAATTCTGACGAGTGGATTTCGAGATCCCCTGGACACACACACACACACACATACACACATACATACATACATACAAACCTTGCTCGTTTAATAGTATTTGATAGGCTCATTCTGCTATTTTCTGAGATAATAGTGATTTTAGATTTGCACATAGCAGTAACGCAACCTAGGGGCGAAATTTAGATCTTAAAAGTAATTTCCAGCAATTTCTCTTGGCCACTTTTACTATCGATATTTTTTTCCCCACAACCTGGGACAAATACTTTCCAAGATACAGCAGGTTACCTCGCTTAATGGGCCACCCTGTACAATTAGGAATTATAAGACAGAAAATTTGAAATTTATATTTTATTTGGTAGTACCAAAAGTTTATTACATTAAATAAAATTTTACGACTTGTAATGCTTTGATTGTGATCATTTTTAAATTCTAGACGAATTTTACTTGTTAATAGTTTAAACTTATACTTAATTTAGATTTGTTTAAATACTGAATTTGGTAATTTCAATTTTACTGCATTAGAACCAGAATTAATTTTACAACAAATATTTTATTAAAAAATATACAAATACTTAGTATTGTTTATAGTAATATTTCATTTCAAGTAAAGTGAAGTGTGAGTAAGATCAAATTTATGGTAACAGGCAATACATATAGAATAAGCAAACACAATGTCAAAATCAACAAACAAATAAACTTTAAAAAACGTAAATAGTCGCATCCAAAAAACTTTGTCTTTTAAAATGTTTAAAAGGTTTACCAAACAATTTAATTTGTTAATTCATTTCAATTATCTTGATGGTTGAAAATCTTGAATGTCACTTAAGATGTCGAAATCACTCTTAGCAACAATTAAAATAATCTTGACTAACCTTTCATAAATGCTCAATGCTTCTTTCGATTCTCCTTTGATCAGTCTTTTTACTTGCTCGTATGCCGCGAATTTTATCGCCGATTCGGGTGCAATTTTAAGTACGTTAATGCCGTTGCCCCTCCACAACCCCTTCACTCCGCCCTCGCGGAGCATGTTTTGAAAGCAGTCGTTTATCTTTTGCTTTTGGGAGTCAACCTATAAAAAAAGTTAATTATTTGATCATTTTTTATAAAACCTAACGTTGTTTGGCGATTTATTTTTTAAGGAAGAACACAGGGGTGACTGGTAAAAACAAACAATTTTTTTCCTATAAAATTTGATCATTTTGGCAAGTCTACGTATTAATTATAGCTGGCAGTAGCGTAGCCAGGATTTTTTTTCGGAGGGGGCCCACCCTTTCTCGTAGATAATACTTACTATAAATACTTTTTTCACCACGGATGGGGTAAATATACAGGGTGACCCAGGGTTAAACCGTCAAACGTTCAGGATCGGTTTTTCAGGAAAAAATAAATTTTTTATTCCCATAATCCAGGGTCCTAACTTGTTTTGATTTTAGAACAAGAGTTTTTTATGAATTGCTCAAAAAACAATTTGGTTGATTTTGATAAAACTTGGCACGCTTATTTGCGGAATAATTTAAATATTATTAGAATTAAATTATTAATTCCAGTGACGTTCCACAAGGTAATTTAATTGATATTGGGACAAATCATTGTACGCCACTGTTTTTTTGTATGTTTGTTACTTTTCTTGGATTATACAATTAAACTCACAAATTTTTTGCTTCTTCAATTTTATTCGTATCTCGCTTAGTTTTTGAGAAAAAAATTGAAAACTCGGAAATAAAAATCGTATTTTTTCCTGAAAACCCGATCCTGAACGTTTAAGGTTTAACTCTGGGTCACCCTGTATGCAATGTAGGCTATTTAAATACATTATTTTATTTAACAACAATTTGATAATTATTAAGATAAGATTAAAAAACAACTAATTATTAATATAAGATTGAACTTTGAATGAGCATTATTCAAAGGCAATTCTGCGAGTTTGACATCAAAGCTAGACCTGTTAATTAATTGGTAGATGTATTATTCCGAAATATGATTTCAGTCCTTTCATCATTGAGAAACTTCGTTCAGTTCGTTCTACAGAGGCAGTGGTAACGTGGGGGGGGGGGGGCTTGGCTACGCCACTGATAGCTGGCAATATTTTGAAAATTGTATCAAGGAGACAAAAAAAATACCTATTGATAATAAAAGTAAATTTACAAACATTATGACGGTTCAATGATGAGAGCATTAACACTAAAATCCCTAATAGCAAATAATCCCCTTAAATTTGCATAACGGAAACCTTTTTGACAGTATGGAAATGTACAATCAACGATAACAATGTTTTCGACGGGATTGAATAATCTTTTTCACTTTTACCACTTGTCAAAATAAATTTAACCTTATAAACCTTTTTGATAATTATTGGTACAAAGCATGAACAAATATTTTAATTAAAAAATTGTTTTTTATATTACTGTTAATATCTAAAACTGTCGGTCAGTGGAAAAGTTCATTTAATTGAGATTATAAAAACAAATTGACATTTTTTTTTATTTTTTTTTAATTTAACACAGAAACAGTCATGTAAAAATACTTAAATTCCTAATATTGAAAACAAAACAAAATAATGATTTTAGAATTTTCTAATGTTTGCAAGTTTTATTGAATCATAAATATTTCATGAAAAATCGAATGAAAATATGGGGGAAATAACTTTTTGGTAAACCAATATAGTAATTTATGTATCAAGGGAATTATAAGGGCCTTAATTCCCGAAGGCAAAGTTTGCATCCCGAGAGCATCTGGCCCGAGGCACTGCAATTGCCTGAGGTAATTAAGACTCATTAATTCCCGAGGTACATAGATTATTTTATTTCTGATCGATTTTAATAAAATAAGCAGCAATGACATTCACTAAATATAATGAAACGCTGACAGCAATATTCAACAAACGTCAAAATATCTTAACAACGGGAATTAAGCCTGACAACGGGGAATTAAGGCACCTCTAATATCCCAAGGGAGTTATGACCCTGTTTATTGATAGCGTAACTATGATGATATAAGCTTATAACAGCCCGGTCAGGAATAAAAGATTTTTTTCTCATCTAAAAGCCGTACGAATTGTTTGATGAAAGTTACGATTTTGGAGAATCACCCAAAATGACTTATTGGACATAAAACCAAAAAATGATCTTCGAAGATGAACAATGTACACCAACTTAGACAAAATATTTTTAGAAGTTTCTAACGTATTACTGCATATTTCAGAATACACTATTTTTGTAGATTAAAACTTTTGCATAAAACAAGGTTATATGTTATAATAAAAACTCAATAAACTCAGTAGTAAAGCAGGATGGTGAATAATCTTATCAAAAAATCTATTCAAAAGGTTACCTCCTTAGAAGTGTAATCTGATAAGAAAAACAAACACCGGATATTTTTGAAGAACAAAAAAAAGTACAGACTAAGTTTAATTTACATTTTTTAAATACTAGAGTTGTAGTAATTAAAAAATCAAGATTTTATTTACTACTTAGGGTTGTGAAATAAATCACACATAATGTCTTTGTTCTTGGGAACAAGTGTGATTTATTTCACAACCCTAGGTAGTTTTGGTACGCCCATGGGCCTTTTTTAAGATTTTATTTAAAAAAAAAAAGAGTATATTCGAAGTAAATGTTCACATGTTTTTTTAAGGAACTTAATCTTTGGATTTTATTGTTTAAGCTAAGATTCTGTACTTTCTCCATACTTTTTAAAGATATATTGATCAATACTGTTCCTTTATTCTTTCACTTGACAGTAATAAAACTACAATAAGCAACCTTATTAAAATATATGAAATACTGATATAACGAAAAATGTTATTATAGAAATATGTAAATATTTAAAACATTATAAATGTCTCTAGACAAATTGTAGCTTGAGTTACCAAGTACAGAGTATTATTGTCCTGAAACGCCTTGAAAAAAAGAATTTATACAGGGTGGTCCTTAAGTAATTGTACATAGAAGTATGGTAGATTCCTCACTTTAAAATATTACGATTTGAACCAACTTGCTCTAATAAAATGTTCCTAATAACGAATATACAGGGTGATAAACGTTAAATTTTAAGATTTATTTTTTGCAATAACTTCAGCGTTTTTGGATATCGTCCCTGTAATTGCAAAATGTCGTATGTCAAAAAGGCCACTTTTCAGGAGAGCAAAAAAAACTTAATATCTTTTTACTTTTTTGTTTAATTATTTCAGAAATCAGTTTATAGATTATTTTTATGATGTCACATCCTGTTATATGGCATTTAAGGCGTGTTTGTGTTTTATACGCACATACGGAATTTTTGACATACGACATTTTGCAATTACAGGGACGATATGTATACATAAAACTTTAGAACTGGGGATTTTTGGGCACGAGAACTCATAATCTGGTACCTACTTCGATGTAATTTGTAGAGGGCGCTAGTTAGGCCACATTTGTGGCATACATGACGATAAACTTTTTGCTCTTTAAGATAGCGCTATTCTTGTAAAAGAATATTAAAGCCACATTATTTTAGTAGAAAAAAGTATACTTGTTATTAACCTTAAAACTTAACGGTTTACGAGATAATCGCATTTTAGGGATCAGCTGCAAGATTACACTGGTCGGTACTTTTTATTTCTTCCTTGACACCATACTTGTTGATTCTTACGTAAACTGACTTCCTGAATCCGAATATGACCTCAGTTTTCCCCCATCGCCTACTGTTTTTGGGGAGTGACCTCCCACCTATTTTTATCACCTTTTCATGGGATGAAAAAAAAACGGTGGGTGATGACGCAAAACTGAGGTCATATTCGGATTCAGGAGGTCATTTTACATAAGAATCGGCAGGAATAGTGACAGGGCCAGAAAAAAACATTTTTTTGCCGACCAGTGTAATCATGCAGTTGATCCCTAAAATGCGATTATCTCGTAAACCGTTAAGTTTTAAGGTTAATAACAAGTATGCTCTTTTTCTATTAAAATAACGTGTCTTTAATATTCTTCTACAAGAATAGCGTTAACTTAAAGAGCAAAAAATTTTATCGCACATTTATGCCACAAATGTGGCCTAACCAGCGCCCTCTACAAATTACATCGAAGTGCTCAAAAACCCCCTGTTCCAAATTTTTATGTATACATATCCAAAAACGCTAAAGTTATTGCAAAAAATAAATCTTAAAATTTAACCTTTAACGCCCTGTATATTCGTTATTGGCAACATTTTATTAGAGCAAGTTGGTTCAATTACTTAAGGATCACCCTGTATATACAAAATATATAAAGATAGGTAGAACCCGAACACGACGAAAATATCACACCGCGTCATAGGCCCAGTTGCACCTCCTCTTAGCAAAGGCGTAGCTTCCTTAACAACCGCACGTTTTTCGACAGGCATAGGCGGGCGTGTTCATTCTGTTTTGTATTGCTGAATTCACTTGTGAGTATTAAGGTAAGACCGCATTATAGGCGGTATTGCACTTGAGCTCAGCTTAGCGTCGATGCAAAATATATAGGGGTACCGCACTATTAAATGCACTTCAGCGGAACGGAGCGAAATATTGTTTATATTTTAGGTTAGTTTTGTTTACATTTGACATAGAGAGAGTAGTGTTGGTACTGGAAATCAGTTAATCAAAATCATACTTGATATATTTTAAAGTAAATTATTAATGTATTTTTTTAACGCAATAAAGATACTTTTTTGTGCTTATTGTTGTTGTCGATCAACATTAAATTTTTGTTGAACAGTTATATAAGGTGTCTTTTGAGCAAGATGGCTGATAGGCTGATTTCAGGTTATTCACTAATTAAATTAATTAATTTTTCTTCATCCAGCACCATCTTAACAGCAACAAATCTTAACAACAAATAAGTTTTTCCCCCCAACACGAATGACAAATGAAGTATTGTGTCGCGCTGCTGCCGTTTGCTATACCGTACTAGCACCAGCGTATCTGAACCGAGATGGTCAGCGATGCAGAGTTGGTAGAAAAGTCAACTTTGCATCGCAGCGACATCGCAGGTGTCGTGACGTGAGTCTAGTGCGGGTTAGGTCATATAGATTCTATTAAAGAATATTTTGCATCGACGCTCCGCTCAGCCTAGTGCGGTCTTACCTTTATTTCAACGTATTCATCTAGGTATGAGTAAATATAATTATTATTTTATACTATCATTAAAAGTAGAAACGCACAAGGAGCAAAACAAAAAGGTTTTTAACAAGGTAAGTCAATAATATGATTTTCTAGAATTTTTAGTACCCAGTTAAATGGTAATACATATATAGTCCAGGGCATTAGCAAAAATAGCGGAAATTTTGACGTACCACAGATATCGAGATGCGGTTTTCTGGATTGTGTTGGGGAAGGTCCCAGAAAAGACTGGTGAAAATGTGGGTATGCAGTCTTTTGAAAAACGCCTTCTGGGCCGGAACATGCATTTTCCAATTGCATCATTATTTGTGCCGTTATGGGAGCGATTGTAAACGCGTAAAAATCGCTCGGAAATTGTTACTCGGGGGTTTTCGGGGCTGCCGAACTCGATTCTGGCATTGGAATATCCGGGGCGCTCAGGGGTGGCTAGGAAATGGTAAAGCAGCAAGTGGAAAATTACAAATTATCAACATAACTCTTTATTCAAATAACAAATAGAAGTTTTTATTAGTCTTGAATTATTCATTATAAACTCAAATTTTCAACTTAAGACCTAAACATCTTGTTCAAACTCTTCTTCTTCTTTCTTCCCCTTCGTCATTTTCTTCCCCTCCTTCATCTTCTTCCTCGTCACTACTCTCGGCCTCATTGGCAACGTCTTTTTGGTTTGAGCAATTGCCATCGCAATGCTTGCATGCAAGAGAGCACTCCAACCCATTTCGGCGGCACCCGCACCTCGGGCCACAATCCGTTTGACAAGAACAAGAAATTTTGCTGAACGCGCACACCCACACGGCCACCCCTGAGCGCCCCGGATATTCCAATGCCAGAATTGAATTCAGCATCCCCGAAAACCCCCGAGTAACGATTTTGGAGCCATTTACATGGACTATGCGATTTCCCCCCAGAATGAACCCCTGGACACCCCTGCAGCGGCGCCCCTGAGCGCCCCCGGGTAATTCCAATGCCAGAATTGAATTCAGCATCCCCGAAAACCCCCGAGCAACGATTTTGGAGCGATTCTCGTGCACGCTGCCATTCCTCCCCCAATTCACCCCCCGCGCACCCCCACAGATCCGCCCCCGTGCATTCGCGGGTAATTCTAATGCCAGAATCGAGTTCGGCAGCCCCGAAAACCCCCGAGTAACAATTTCCGAGCGATTTTTCCGCGTTTACAATCGCTCCCATAACGGCACAAATAATGATGCAATTGGAAAATGCATTTTCCGGCCCAGAAGGCGTTTTTCAAAAAACTGCATACCCACATTTTCACCAGTCTTTTCTGGGACCTTCCCCAACACAATGCAGAAAACCGCATCTCGATATCTGTGGTATGTCAAAATTTCCGCTATTCGGGTGATTTAGTGCTAAATGCCCTGGACTAATAATATAAACACAAATAAAAACTAAATTTCAGTAGATACAAAATATTGAATATTTTAAAATATAAGCAGTTTTATTTTTATGTACCACACAACACGCCACTGGGCTCGAGTAGGTTGAGACCAAGAACGGTGACGTCATACAGCTATGACGCGGTGTGATATTCTCATCGTGTTTTGTCAAGTACCTATTTTAAATTTTTAAATAAAAATGCATTGTCATTAGTAATTGATGCTTAAAGTAGTTAAACGTATTATTTGATAACAAACAGTCCTGAGTTTACAGTTTTCGAGTAATCCCATAACAATAGTAATTAATTTTGTTATTAGTTGAAGATTACAGAGCCAATCCACCTTAATTTCCGAATATATTTTACTTAATTTATATTTTCAAAGAACAAAAATGTGGTATTATAAATATCGAAAGATCATTCTGATGGATGCATGAAGATGAAAATAATGACCATGCTATCAGAATCACATGTTTTGTTATAAGAATTTCCTAAGATAAAATTCTTCCTATAATTAAAGAAAATTCCGATTTACCAAGAGTAGGTCGCACGAAACTTTTGAAAGTTGATAAAAAATAACGAGAATCTATTGTTATAAAGAATACTGACCTGAAGAAATACTTTCAATCGATCCAAAGGAGCAGTACACGTCCTGGATACAGCACCGGCAACGCCGCCAGCAGCTAGATGCCTCCACCACATCCCGGTTTGCATTTCTTTCTGTGTGAAGTCATCGGGGACATTCATATCCTCCCCAATGTCCAAGTACTGTAATCAAAAACGAAAAACAAATTTAGGTAATAGGTAATTTCATGTTTTTTAAATTGGAATCGAAAAAATGTTTTACTTAAAATTTTATTAACACTAAAAATGTTTTTCGCAAAAATTCTGGTTAACTAGGACTTTTTAACGTTTGAAAAAACTGCATTACGTAGTACGATGTTTAAATTCACTGGTGGATGTCATAAATATATTACGAACTCACAGTGGCGTAGCCAGGAATTTTTTTCGGAGGGAACCCACCATTTCTCGTAGATAATACTTACTATAAATTCTTTTTTCAGCACGGATGGGGTAAATATACAGGGTTAAACCGTCGAACGTTCAGGATCGGTTTTTCAGGAAAAAATAAGATTTTTTATTCCCATAATCCTGGGTCCTAACTTGTTTTGATTTTAGAACAAAAAGTTTTTTATGAATTGCTCAAAAAACAATTTGGTTGATTTTAATAAAATTTGGCACGCTTATTTGCGGCAATAATTTAAATATTAATAGAATTAAATTATTAATTCCAGTGACGTTCTACAAGGTAATTTAGGTAATTTAATTGATATTGGGACAAATCATTGTACGCCACTGTTTTTTTGTATGTTCGTTACTTTTCTTGGAGTAAACAGTTGAACAAAATTTGTTGCTTCTTCAATTTTATTCGTATCTCGCTTAGTTTTTCAGAAAAAATTAAAAACTCGGAAATAAAAATCTTATTTTTTCCTGAAAACCCGATCCTGAACGTTTAACTCTGGGTCTCCCTATATACAATGTAGGCTATTTAAATACATTATTTTATAACAATTTGTTAATTATTAAGATAAGATTAAAAGACAACTAATTATTAATATAAGATTGAACTTTGAATGAGCAGTATTCAAAGGTAATTCTGCTGGTTTGACATCAAAGCTAGGCCTGTTAATCAATTGGTAGATGTATTATTCCGAAATTATGATTTTAGTCTTTTCATCGTTGAGAAACTTCGTTCAATTCGTTCTACAGAGGCAGTGGTAACGGGTAAAACGGCTAAAATTTGGAATACCGTAAAAATGTTCGGAAACAAACAAAGATCTGCTACATTTAAAGTATCGACTGCACTTTGAGGAAGACAGGAATCTACTTTTTGGCATTTCACTGTCCAAACATCCCATTCACTGCGTAGAATAACCGTGTATATTGTTTGTAAATCATCTGAATATAACTTAATCGCTGGCTCAAAAACGTAAAATAATTATGATTTATATAGTTACCACATTTTCTTATAAACTTAAGTTTCGCCACTGCGAACTTATAATGAGAGATGTTTTCAAAAAAAAAAGGTTGCTGCCTATGGTAAAATACAATTTTTCTTATTTATGTTGAAAAGAATTAGGCTAAACACTTTAACAGATAAACATTTATTGTGTCATGTTTTACTATAGATGTAATTATAATTGATTGTATGCGGGGTTTTTTGAATAAAAAGAATTGTACATTTGGAAGGACTTTAAACAAATCAGATTTACTTATATTATTAAATGATGGGTCAATTTAAGCAACAATTTGTGATTTGTCAAAAATATTTGCGATATACCCAAAATATCGACAGGTTGCAAATATTTTGAGTACCTAATGAGTAAAAATTCAAAGCCCTTACTATATCACCAAAATTATTTTTCTAGAGCTTATCAAAATATTGACAGTTTTATGTTTCATAACTTATTGTTAAAATGTTCTCGTAAAATAACAATAATAAAATGAGAAAACAATAACCACTAAATTATAGTCGAATGTATCTATGACAAAAACAAAAACTTCATAAAATGTAAAAACAAAATATGCATTGACGTAAATTGCGATAAAGAAAAACCATATATCGTTTGGCTGTTTAAAACGTAATGATCCATTTATAAATAAAAAAGTAGGATTAGGTTTGATGAACATTAAACAAGAAAATATATGGAATTAATAAATCTTTTTACTTTTAAAAAATACGGGAAAATGTCTAAGAATTGAGGATACCCAACAATATGAAAAAAAAAATACATTAAAGTTAAAAATATCATGTCACTTTTTATTTATGCAAATCACTTGATGTCATTTTTTTTGTGTACGCTGTATTTTAATAAATTTACCTCCAACATCCAAAAACTGAAACTGATGACATGTCTCTCCTTTGAGGAAATTTTTATTAATGGAAAAATTGTTTTCACAATCATAATTGATGAAATGTTCTCGCAGATTTAGATTAAAAAAAATCACAATCACAACTTTTGGAAACTAACAGCTTATTCATATTTTGCACAGTTCACTAAAATTCTTACAGACTCTCACTGTTATCTCATTCATTGATTTAAAATCACGAAATTCTGAAGTGCAACTATTGCAAAATTAACGTCACAATCAAAGGTTACAATTTTATAAAAGTTTCATGTGTTTGTTGGACTTAATTCTGAGCGCGCCCACTTAGTTTTTCAAAAGTGTAATATTGCAATTTCTTTCTTTTTTAAAATTTACAAAACGAGATAAACATAAACCAAATTAAATCCGCTATTAAGTAATTATTTACACAAAACTGTATTTTGATACACACCACCCCATTTTTTAAATTAATATTTACTTATTATTATTATTATTATTATTATTTCATATTCAAACATGACTAAATTTTATTTACTTTACGGCATTAGAAGATTGTTAATTCCATCCGCTTTGTTTTTGTAAAAACCAAATTACCGCTTTTTGCCATTTTCAAACATTGTAATTATATTCAGGTACGAACTCAAGACATAATTTCGAAAGGGAAAGCGTTATTTTTTGGTCAATTTATATATCTCACTAGACGTAAATTGAATGTCAAATTCGGTAGACTTGACCTCCTAAAATCCGCGCTTGATCATATCCTAAATTCAATCGAAAGTTAGCAATATTGAATGTATATATAGAGTGTGTCCAATTAAGTCAGCACCATATGGAAAACTTTTTTATTATTTCTTTTAGGAAAAAAGTTATTCTTGATAAAAAGTCGTGCATGGTCTAAAACCTAGAATGCAACCATCAGATATCAAATTTTTACAGTCGTATACGAGGTTTGTTAAGAAAAAAGTACCTTCATTTTTGAAGTATGAAAAAGAGTTATTAAAAAAACTTGTTTCTAATGATATTTTACGTCAACCTACCGATTTTGAACAAGATATTCGGACTTTAACAAAATTTTTATTTTTAATATTTCTTGATACACATAAAACAAATAATAAAAAAAGTTTTCCGTATGGTGCCGACTTAATTGGACACACTGTATATATATTAGTAAGTACTACTTTTAGTACATTTAAAATATTGATAACAATTTAAAGAACAAAAGAACTTGTATCAGTTTTACGAAAACGTTTGTTTTTCTACGAAATTAATTAATTAATTAATTAATAATAATAATAATTATTATCTTATACATTTTAAATTCGCTTTGTGCTTTATGCCCCAATAAACAGTTTTTTCTTTATTCTAATTATTTGAACCTATTTGGACGTCTATGCCATTTTCGTTGTCAATATCTTTCCCGAGAGGTCTAGAGATTAATTTTCACCAGTTATCACTGGATGTTGGTAATTTATTGTAGCATACACCAAATGCATGATTCACTGACGTAATTTAGTATACATAAACTTTATAGGAGAATTACGCTTTTATTGAAAAATGAAGAAATTGACATAAAAATACGTAATTGTGGAAAAATTTCTCGTTAACAAATCCAAATGATAAAACAAAATAAAAATTTTCAGATTACAATTTACAGCACAAAAAATATGTATGGTTATAGGAAACAAACGTTTCGCATATTTTTTAAGTAATCTTGTGATTTTCCTTATTTATGTGTATTTCCAAAGACTTTTAACATTATCAAAACGAACACCTAAATGGCGACATAAAAATTTGCGAAGGAAATTTTTTCGTGCACTTATCAACAGCCCAAAAATTCCGTCGAATTAACAAAATAATAAATCAACTTTAATAAAATAAGACGTCTAATTGTGATTGTCATCTGTTTATGTCATTTTTTTCTCTTGTTTAATTATTTTTCTCTTTTTTTCTTCACTGGATTAAAACCACTTATTTGTTAAAAAAGTTTTTAATTAACGTTTCGGCTTTCTCTATCGAAAGCCGTTATTAAAATGACATAACAAACTAAATAAATTTACTATAGAAACAGAACACATGAAGATCAAAATTTAAATCCCCCAATAATTCATTCAAATATAGTAAAAATCCCTTATATTCCAAAACTATCGGAAAAAATTAGAAGGATTGGCAATAAATTTAATTTAAAAACAGTTTTTCAAACTAATAATACATTAAAATCTTTAATAGTAAATACAAAACCTTTTAATGAAATTCAAAACACAAAAAATTGTATTTACAAAATTCCATGCGAATGTAATAAATTTTATATAGGAGAAACATCTAGACCTTTTCATATTAGACTTAATAAACACAAATCATACATTAAAAATAAACAATTCGAAAAATCCAAAATGCATGCATGGGATTTTGGTCATAAAATACAATGGAATTCTTCAACTAGATTATTAAAAGAACCGAATAATTATAACCGCAAAGTTAAAGAAGCAGCATTGATATGCTTAAATAATAACGAATGTGTTTCTAATTGTTCGGTCGATATTTCAAAAATTTGGATTCCTATTTTACAAAAGAGTTAATTGCAAAAAGGATACCCTTTATATCGGGATAGTATCATAAGTTTTTATCTGGATTTTTCTCGTGATAATATTAATAAGAAACCTTCATTTATGCTTCATTCTCTTATAATATGCAAATGCGCTATCCTTTCAAAATTCGTTCCCAGAAACGTCACAAAAATATGATTGAAACACATTTTGACATCTTCAATCTCAAAATCTTATTCTAAGTGTACTATGTTGATGTCATATTTTTGCAAGATTATCATGTGTTCTGTTTCTATAGTAAATTTATTTAGTTTGTTATGTCATTTTGATAACGGCTTTCGATAGAGAAAGCCGAAACGTCAATTAAAAACTTTTTTAACAAATAAATGGTTTTAATCCAGTGAAGAAAAAAAGAGAAATTGAAATACAAATCACTATGAGCTTCCGAAATGAATTGTTTAATTTTTATTCTTACGTAGGTATTCTAATTGTAACTGATAACTCCACAATAAGTTTTGTACAGACTTGTGTGAAAAATTTCTTGGTTGCAAACTGGGTATATAACATCTTCCTGTGATCAATGGGGAATAGTGAGCGATTATTGAATATTCTCTTTTTCGTTCAGTCATTGTTTAAGCAATAATACAGAATAAAATTTCCCTAACTCATTGATATTGTCAAAAGTTTGGCAACGTGGTAAATTAATTCAATTGAACTGACCTCCACCTGCGCGTCTACTCTACAGACAATCTAGCAGCCGAAATCAGTCCAAGGAACAAGGTTATGTGACGTCATAGTGATGTAGCCGTACCACGAGGAATTCCGTTAGTTTAGTCATGTGCTGACGTAACATAAAGCACATGTTGTGAAATTGAAATTAATAATTTCCTGTATTTTACTTAACTTTAGGATGACTTCTACGGTGATTTCCACTCCTATGGCATCCATGTTTTTATAGTATTCTTGTTTAGTTGAACACTTAGGTATGTTTATTTGTTGATAGATAGGTCTACACATTTGTCAAAATTGACATAAAAAATACCTATTGAATAAACTTTTTAGAAATGTTTATTAGAAACCAAAATAAACATATCTACATTATTGAATAATAAGCCATGTTGTGTTTTATCTAACATAAATTTTTATTTGGTAATTATATTAGGTAAATACCTAACTTAAATTTTATGCATGTCCGTAAAAAAATAATTTTTAGGGGTTGTTTTAAGTATTTTTTTGATTCGTTAAATTTAAAAATGAAATTTAACTATAATGAGCTAGTTTTCACCGTAAGAATAACATTTTGTTCAAATAGATAAAGATCTAGTACAGAGCGATTGTTATATATGCCCAAGTCGTAACAGGGTCATTCCATGTGAAAAGCATATCAAATGTCATTCGACCCTCCGCAATCGCGCTGCTTTTTTGATACCATAAACTTACCATGGAAATAAGTGATTTCCCAAATTTTCAGCCTAAAATACCTCAAGGAAATCTTTTAGGCACAATTTTAAATTTGGTCAAAATAGCAACGAGAAAAAAATAAAATACGCGTTTCCTTCGTATTTCTCATTAACAGTACGTAAAAAAATGCAACAAAGACATTTCTGACGTAAAATTTTCCGTAGAACTCGGTCACGCCAACCGTTTTCAATGATTCCCCTCGGAAAAGCCGGAAAACGCGGAAATTTTTTTATTTTGATTTTCGAATTTCTCAAATACATATACTCCGATTTAGCTAAAATTCACAGTACATATTCTTGGAATCATGCTTTTCCAAATCTATATACTCTTGCTTTACTCTTTATATCATTTTCATGAGTTATATACGATTTATATATATATATATATATATATATATATATATATATATATAGTGCATTCTGTGAGTCGGAAAATACCTCGAAAAATACAATTAAATTTTTGACGCCCCCAAAATAAGTCCCCCTCCCCATTTTTGGGGATGCTGATCACGATAGTGGGCGTTAAAATTCTTTTCGAGTAGTCCCCTCCCCCCAAACAGCCAAAAACCACCCCCCAAATGGTGATTCGCGGATTCCGTGTCTTTCATCGGAAAAACTAGCGTAATCCTCCATTTTAGGGGATGCCGAACACGAAGGCAGTCGTTACAATTCTTTTAGAGTTGACCCCATCCCTCAAATTGCCAAAAATTACCCCCGAAAAGGTGAAAAATTTGTTTTTCGCTATATACGAGAAAAAATTATTTCACCCTTTTGGGGATGGTTTTTGGATCATTTGGGGGTGGTTTTTGGGTCGACACAGTGAGAAGATCCAACAGTACCATCGCGTTCAGCATCCTCGAAAACAGGAGATGACGCGGGTTGTCTCGTTTATAGCGAAAAACAAATTTTTCAACCTTTAGGGGCTGATTTTTAGCCATTTGAGGAATAGTAACCACTGCCTTCGTGTTCAGCATTTTCTAAAACGGGAGATTACGTTAGTTTCCCGGTTAAAGACGCGGAATCCCCGTATCACCATTTGGGGGTTGGTTTTTGGCTGTTTGGGGGGTGGGGCCAACTCGAAAAGAATTTTAAGACCCACCATCGTGTTCAGCATCCTCGAAAATGGGGGCGTCAAAAATTTATTTGTATTTTTCGAGGTATTTTACGACTCACAGAATGCTCTATATACAGATCTGGCCAAATTTTACCGGAACATAGGATTTTCAATGTATTTTGAACAAGAGCTCACGTAGAAGTCGACCAGCACAAAATCTAAGAAATGTGCGCGAAGGCATATCAACTATTCAATTGAACCATTGTTCCCCTTCCTGCCTCGAGCCACTGGCACGTGATACTTGCCACTCAGTGTACTGTAAAATCGCAGAAATAGTAAGCCAATAATGATTGAAAATAAAATATTCACGTTTACGAAGGAAGAAAAGATATAAATAAAGTGGTATTTTGGGGACCACTCGATTCGAGATACAATAAATTTATTTATAGTTGCATTTGAAAGTAGGCCAATTCCCACACAGTCCACCAATTCTCGAATTATTAAAAAGTTAGATATGAGATTATCTCTGTTTCACAGATTTGGCTATTGTTTAGCACAAAAAGGTGGTTTATTTGAACCTTTATTACATTAGATTCGTAGTTTTTATAGTTACATTTTTGTTTTTTTACCGTTATGTTTTTAAATCGTAGAATGTATTTTATTTTCAAAGCCGCTATGGCAAGAAGGAACCACAGCATTTATTATCAGAAGATAAATAAATTATTTGTTACATTTATTGCAACAAATAATTTCTCGCATACAATGGAACTTCGGCGTCGCAAAATCTGTTCCTGAGTCTCACATACACTAGGGATGTGTAACTGGAACAGTACCTGTTCCTTTTGGAACAGGTTTTTTTACAAATATTTCTTGGAACAGGTATTATTAGAGACATGGAACAGGTACGTTGGAACAGTCTGTGACGTCACTGTGACAGCGAGTACCCTGTTCCAGTGTCACATGTCACATCCCTACTCGTAGAAGAGGCCTTTTACATTTCTTAAAAATAGCTACTTTGATAATATCGGCGAAAATAGAAGAAAATGTTAGGTTATTAAAAAGTCAGGAGTTAAGGGTATACAACTTGCAATACGTTGGAACTGGAACAGGTTGTACCTGTTATTCAATTACGGCTGTTCCACCCATCCCTAACATACACACCTCCTCTCCTAACATTTTCGTATTGCTGCCGGTCAGTGCTATTAAGCTAACGCAGACACGCGCTCTGCTATTGAAGAGTAGGGATACAATAATTTAGAGTGGTTCAATTGAATAGTTGATACCTCGTCGCGTAGATTTGTTAAATATTCTGCTGGTCGACTTCTACGTGAGCTCTTGTCCAAAATACATTGAAAATCCTATGTTCCGTTAAAAATTTGCCAGATCTGTATATAAATCGTATATATCTCATGAAAATGATATAAAGAGTAAAGCACGAGTATATGGATTTGGAAAAGCATGATTCTAAGAATATCTACTGTGAATTTCAGCTAAATCGGGGTATATGTATTTGAGAAATTTGAAAATCAAAATAAAAAAATTCCGCATTTTCCGGCTTTTCCGAGGGGAATCATTGAAAACAGTTGGCGTGACCGTGTTCTACGGAAAATTTTACGTTAGAAATGTCTTTGTTGCATTTTTTTATGTACTGTTAATGAGAAATACGAAGGAAACGCGTATTTTATTTTTTTCTCGTTGACATTTTGACCAAATTTAAAATTGAGCCTAAAAGATTTCCTTGTGGTATTTTAGGCTGAAAATTTGGGAAATCACTTATTTCCATGGTAAATTTATGGTACCAAAAAAGCAGCGCGATTGCGGAGGGTCGAATGACATTTGAGTTGCTTTTCACATGGAATGACCCAACAAATATTACCCAAACCCAAAGATGGCAATAAAATAATTTGAACAAAACCGATGTTTGACACATCAACGTTGGTGATTAAAAGTTTAATAGATTCCATATTGTTCAAAGAAACCGTGTCAGATAAAGATCTTAATTTTGAATGACTTGGCTTGATTGGTCGGTGACAAACTATCTGTTTTTGAAAAGAATGTTGGCAAGAAAAAATGTAGTATGGTGGATGCACTAAAGGATCATTGCCCTTCATACTCAATCATAAAAATTACATACCTCTTCTATAAATCGGACTTTATGATTTAGCCATGAGAAAAATAGCCAAATAGACTCGTAAATTAATACTGATCAAAAAAGATTCATAGCTTTTCACAATCACCATCCACAAAAATAATTACTGCCAAAGAAATGAAAAAGGAAATTTCGTATTAAAAAGTAACCAAGAAAGGTTTTCGCATCAGTTTTTCAGGGCCAAGAAGCTATAATTGTAGCCAATTACTCAGAAAAGTAGCAGTATTATTCTAAATATTAACTAAGCTTCACAAAAAAAACGAAGAGAAACAAAGTGGAAACAATTTCAAAGGTGTGATTTTTGCTATGCACAATTCCCTGATTGCACTGCAAACATTTGATAAATATGCTTTTTAATTGACCTATACGGGGTGATACGTCAGTTTAACCACTTCAGATTATCATTTTTGGAACAATATTGTTAAGGCAGAAAATTTATACGAAACGTAATACTGTGGATTCATACAATATTTATTTTCTGCTAGATAAAAAGTGGGGACTTGAAAATTTGCCAGAAGCATGCATTTTCTATATTTTTACTGTTAACAAAATAATATATGGATATTTTACAATGGAAACTAGCTCAATGACGGATTGTGATTGTATTTTTTTACGGACTAATGAAGAAACGAAAGTATAGATCGTAGTAAAGTAAACCATTTTTAAAAGTAGTGAATTATCAAAGTGAATATTGTTAGTTTTGATCAGCCTATACAATCATACCATAACTACGCGCTCGACGCGACATCGCGACTTGCACTTGCAGCCGGTAAGGATGTTTAAATAGAACTGGCGGCTTTATCATTCGCCGGGATTATTATAGTATACACTAATTATTTGAATTGATCTTTAATTAGGTGTATTCAACATTCGTTATGTACATAGTGGTAAAAGTACCAGCAGAAAAAAAAGTAAAATTTTCTTTATTGATTTGGAAATATAAGAGGATACAATAACAAAAATATTACCTACTTTTTATTAGGCAAGAAGTATATTATAACTCAAAAATTTAAAAAGTTCATAAATAGGTGGTTTTCATACCATATTTGCATTGTCACTCACTCATGTTTCCGTTTAAACTCAGAGAACCAAATTGTCTACACTTACTTTTATGTTCCTAGAGTAGTTTCTAGGGTTGACGCTTCATTTTACCACGCTACCCCTCGAACAGATGTTTTTAAATTCTCACCACTTCACAGGATGTGTTCAATTTTTTATACAGTAAATGCACAAATGATGTGAAATAAAATCACACAAACTCCCAAGAAAAAAGACATTAAAATGTCATACACTGCACCAACGTCTTGACTTCAACAACTACTCCTTGGGCTATATGCCCCAACAGGTATTTAATTACGTAAGTCCAGACGCGGTTTGGAGCCCGACCATGTCAGGACTTTAACCCAAAAAATTTGATTTTGTCATTAAAGGAGCTTGTCATTCTTAGAACGGTTTCGGCATTATTGTGCCTCATCAGTAAGAAGCAGACAAGGTCAACATCCTATTTCTAAGGGATGCGTCAAGAACGCTTTGGACCCACCATCTATTTAAAACAAACGGTTAAGTCGAAGTAAGAGGAGGAGAGCCCAACGCCATCTTCACTTTAATAACAAAATCAAAGTTTGCAAATATATAGAAAACTATAGGCACGAAGGTGAAATTTTTTTGGTTCAAAAAATTTCACCTTCGTTCCTACCAGCTTGATTTTCCAGTCGTTTATCTGCGATTAAAGCATATTTCTTCCAAATCTGATATTATTATTCTAGAACTTACTTAAATCTCTGTTCCATTTTGATATCTAAATTACAATGACAAAAACTCCCATATGTCCAACACTTGCGTTTAAAATTCATAGTGGTTTCTATGTTTGCAGATTCTTTCTTTTTTTAATCTATTAAATAAAAAATATTTTAATTTATAATTTATAAGTTGTTTCATTGATCCAAAACAAATGAAATAATGTGTATCTAGTTTAAACATACCGACCCACTTATTTCTCAATAAAATGATGTAAATTAATTAAATTCATTATTGTCTATATTCCATTAATAATTTTCTCCACTTTGTACTGGTTGATTAATTAAACAAAAAAATCTAAACCATAAAGTATTTATTATTTCGATCTGAGTGTTATCATTTAGAGCGCTGAACTCATTTATTAACAATGCAACTGAGCTTAGATGTCATATAATGTTCAATCGTAATCAACAAAATGTTATAGGTACTTTGTTCTCGGATTTCATCATAGTAGCCATATTGAGAAATTAGTAATGATAATGAATTTCAATTATTATTTGACACTATTTCGTGTCTTTATTTTCGTTCTATTTGGATAATTAACAATAAAAACGAGATACTTCCGATAGTTTGAAAATACAATAAAAGTAAATAAAAAGTGTACATGAAACAACCCAGTTAGACAGCAAATACATCGTTGAGAATCTATTTTCAGCATTGTCACTTTATTTTATTTTTGTAACCAGTTCATACCATTTAACACCTCACTTCCGCATAGCAAACAGTTTTTTTATAAATGGTTCATAGGAAATAATCGATAACTTTTATAAGTAAACTTATATGTTCAGTGGAAAAACGGCGCAGAATTTATATCTTATTAATTTCAGACATACATAGTTCGTAAAGGCGCAAAATTTAAAATGTCAGATTTATTTTACGTAGTGTTAATATATATTTTGTCTAGGTATGAAGTTCACTTTCACTTTGTTTAATGTCAGATGAATGAATTTGAGCCAAATTTATTGAATTCACTGCCAAGTATGTCACAGATATTTACTCTAGATATTTATTATCAACTATAAAAAAGTGATTAAGTATGTTGAATAAATAAAAATGTATATTTTGTATGTCTTAACTGTCTCAATTACAGGAACTTTTTTTTATTTTGTTATATTTTATCATATTTTAAAGTCCATTCAAACGTGTTTAAATATTTTAGTATCCATCTATACAGGGTGTCTCATTTATCAAGGGATAACATTGCTATATCAGAAACGGTACGAGATACAAAGATGATTAAATGGGAAAAAAGTTGCCTATTTTAGAGCCCATTAGAGTTCTACAAAAACATTCACTGTATCTCTTGCCGTTACCAAGTTATAGAGGGTAAACCGAAAATGTCACTTTTCGTTTTGTGCGTCTACCAGGCTTATTTCAAAAAATATTAAAAAATGGAAAGGAAAATTTTTTTTGATTACAAATTCTAAATAAAATGCCATTCTCATATCTTATCGGCGACGTTTCGTTTCTTTAGGGCTACCCTCTACTTCATTTTTTTATTTAAACGGACCTGTATTTTTTTATTAAAATTTCGATAAAGCATTAAAAGACCAATTCATTGATATATCATACAATACGATGTATACAACGTTTCGTGACAAAAATAATCATCAATTTTAAAAATACTTCAATACGGTCCTGCTTCTATTTGGGGTTGTGCGTTACTTGTGTTGGGTTAAAGTCAGTTACAAATAAAGAGATCAAAAATAGAAATAAAACGTGTATAAAGAGATGTCGCAATTGTATTAGAAAAGTAATGTAAGTGTAGTTCTTGTGTAGTATTTAGGATTTGATGCTTTTATTCTTCGTATTGGTTGTAAAAATACAGTGTTATTTTTCATTTTTGATCTCTTTATTTGTAACTGACTTTAACCCAACACAAGCAACGCACAACTCCAAATAGAAGCAGGACCGTATTGAAGGATTTTTAAAATTGATGATTATTTTTGTCACGAAACGTTGTATACATCGTATTGTATGATATATCAGTGAATTGGTCTTTTAATGCTTTATCGAAATTTTAATAAAAAAATACAGGTCCGTATTTAAAAAAATGAAGTAGAGGGTAGCCCTAAAGAACCGAAACGTCGCCGATAAGATATGATAATGGCATTTTATTTAGAATTTGTAATCAAAAAAATTTTTCCTTTTCCATTTTTTAATATTTTTTGAAATAAGCCTGGTAGACGCACAAAACGAAAAGTGACATTTTCGGTTTACCCTCTATAACTTGGTAACGGCAAGAGATACAGTGAATGTTTTTGTAGAACTCTAATGGGCTCTAAAATAGGCAACTTTTTTCCCATTTAATCATCTTTGTATCTCTTACCGTTTCTGATATAGCAATGTTATCCCTTGATAAATGAGACACCCTCTATATTTAGCTCAAAAAATGGATAATGATTTTTCAAACTAACGAATTTAAAGTTCTCCTCAGTTGTTCCTAAAAAGCTAATTTAATGTTCCGCCATAAAGTGAAAGTTTTTGATAGTTATTATAATTTACATTTTTAAATAGTCATTTCATGTAACATTTTAACATGCAACGTTACCTTTCACTGAATAATACGAGGTTTTAAAGGTGGTACCTATTAATAAACTCGTCCACTCGTTGCATAAAATATGTTGAACTTTGTGCCAAAAAAAATTCTGTGTTTTGCCAAAATTAGATAATCGTTTAAGTACAATCTCCAATATACAGTGCGGATCATAAGTGTTACCCCCCTATCTAACTCGTTACTGGACTCTTGTTAGGAAAATCGCCGAGACACGTCGACTTTTGATTTCTACAATGTACATTTTTGTATGAATAGTTTACCCCCAACTTCATCCCTTACTGGAGGGGAGCAACCCTTTCGAAAAATTTAAATAGCATGGGGTGGTGAGTGATAGATCATTTGAAAGGGGGTTTTATTCTCCATTCAACCGTGCAAAAAATTTTAGATTTGCTTTATTACGTGTTGAGTTATTAATGTTTAAAAATAACAAAACACCACAAACAGGAAGGCAACTAAACTACAATTACAGTAACAATAAATGTTCAAAATGTTCCCCATTGACCTCCTGGCAATAATAAAGTCTATTTTTAGTTTCAGCTTTGACGTTTTGCAAAAAAAAACATTAAAAAAATAAAATAAAATAAAAAATAAATAAAAATAATAATAAAAAATAAAAAAGAAAAATAAAGTAAAAAAATAAGAAAAATAAAAAAAAAACACGCGTTGAATAGAGAATAAAACCCCATTTCAAATGAGCTATCACTCACTACACCATGCTATTAAAATTTTTCGAAAGGGTTGCTCCCCTCCAGTAAGGGATGAAATTAGGGGTAAACTATTCATACAAAAATGTACATTGTAGAAATCAAAAGTCGACCTGACCTAACAAAAGTCCAGTAACGAGTTAAATAGAGGGGGTAACACTTATGATCCGCACTGTACATATTGACAAAATATTCTATTATTAATTCGAGATTCTTTCAAGTGGGTAAAATGTAATTTAGGATTTAATATTTAATTATTTTAATCGATGAAATGCATCTACAGTAATTACATCTATACCAGGGGCGGATCCAGACTTCCGTTTTGGGGGATCACGAAGTTACTTTTATGGTGGAGGGCGGGGGGCGTATGGGTATAACTGAACATAGAAAAATACTTTTTTGATTCAGATGGTCCAGGCTTAAAAAAATTAGTTCGTTTGGTTCATATAACCTACAAACAGATGTAAAACGTACAGTTCACCCTCTTGAAGAGGTTTTATCAATTTTATTTTACACATAGTCATGTTTTTCAATATATTGGAACTCCTTTTTGAGGGATCTCAAATTTTGACGTAAGTTTTTATAAGTTAATTAATGTCTTGTATTTTATATAGAAACTTGTAAACCCCTTTATAGGTTGCTGCTCTGATGATGACCGTTACGGTCGAAAGCGCTTAGCTAATTATTAAATTAAAAAATTTTACACACTTTAAAGAGATTTTTAATTTCTTAAAATTTACAAAAGTTTTTCTTCGATGCTACATTTAAGTGCGTACAAGTCATACAGTCTTTTCTTATTTTTTTTAAACCCGGACCCGATTTTTTTTTCTAGCTTGAATAAATCAGTTAATTAGGTGAAGTGTAACGTTTTACCAAACTATGAGCCAAATCGAACTTACCGTTCAAAAGTAACCACCAAAAGAAATTTCAGTCAAAATTCACAACTCTCCCTGTATTCCTAGCGACAAAATATGTACTTATTTTCGTTTCTTTACTTATACAAAGTTTAAATTCACATCAGACATTTTTCGAATAGCAAATCATACAATAGTTATTAATTGATAATTAAGATGTTTTTAATCATATTAGAATTTAAATTCTTGTTTAATTTCTTAATTTTGTTTTTTAAATTATTTATTTTAACTATTAATTTTAAAAAAAGTACCTATGTTCGTGCTTGGGGGAGGGGTCATGAACCCCGTGATCCCCCTTGATCCACGCCTGATCTATACAGCACAAAATCTGGAATTTTGTGAACAAGACTCATTTAAGATGAAATTGTTAAGGTATCGAATACTGTCAACAGAAATATTAAGGTGCTATTGACATCTAGTTCTCCTTGGATATCTACCTTGAACAAAACCGATTTTGAAAAAGATGTCTGGCAAGAAAATTTAGATAGGTTGGTCCAGTTTATACTAGATTGTGAAATTTAAAAGAGAAACACCCTCAAGGATAAACCTTATGTATTTCTGTGTCCAACAATTCTATTTACTGCGTGGAATAAAAACATTTGTTCCTATTTTATTAAAATTTATCGTGACCGACACATTTTTTCCGATTAATAAAAAAATCAATAAAAAATATATAGATAGATGGCTATTGGTTAAGATTTAGGACTTGTATTCGTAGAACTGTTACGAATTCGAATAGCATTGTAGGCGAAAAGAGTTTCTATAAAAAAAAAAATGAAAATTTGTTTCCAAATAATAGATTTTGAATTTTCAGAAATAAATATAATCTTGCAAGAGTATTTAATATACCTAACGTCCTGCAAAATTAGTTTTAAGTTTCACTGAGGTTTATTAAAAATACCCTGATATAGGTACAGGGTGTTTACAAATGACACTTACAACGTCTCGTAAAATTGGACAAAATGATATAAGGATGAGGGGTCCAACATGATTACTTTTCGAAATACAGGGCGTTAAGGTTAAAAAAATAAATGTCTTTATTTAAAATTTTTAAAACGGATTAAAATATTAATTTGAAATTTAGCAGGTCGTTTTTAATTTTAAAGAGACATATTTTAGTAAAAAATCATGTTTCATATCTAGATCCTGTGGCGTGCAGTTAGAAGAGTATGTCCCCTTTTTCCCACCATTTTCTATGCCCATGGTATTTGAAACTATTTTTAATTTTTTTTGTATTGCTTAAAGTTTTCACGTAAAAAAGGAATAATCTTTAAATACCGAAAATCTTGTGGTTTTTAAGATATTTGTTTTCCTGAAGTCTGCAAGATCGCTTTTTATTAATGAAATAATAATATAATATTTTTCTTGGATTTCTTTAATAATTTTTTCTTAATTTTTTATAACAACTAGACTTTTAATGATTAGAAAATGTAACAGTACCTAATTTTGGAAGGGCTTCTGAAATATTTAGAAAAGATTGTTAAAAAATGTTTTAGTGTTGAAAGAGTAACTTTTCCGCACTAGTGCGGAAAAAACTATTTTCCGCACTAGTAAATTTGGTAAAGTTTTTGGGGAGTAACAAATATTAAACGCCTCGGAGGTTGGAAATCTTCTAGCGTCGCAGAAGGTTATGTAGAAAGTTCACCAAGTTTCCAAAAGAGCCTATCGAATAAAATATTAAACTTCAGTGACGCTGTCGCTGGCCCTTCCACTAGTCAGCAGCTGTCGCCAGTAAAGCTTTCCAAAATAACGGTTACAACAATTAGTGCTGACAAAGCAGTGGAAAACCGAAATCTGACTTCATTGTCGTTCGGCCATCTGCAATCGCGTGCTGAAAAGTATCACTTTCCGCACTTGTTAGGTAAACTACTATTTCCAAACCATTGTTTTTATTAACAAAACAATGATAATAAAAATAACATACAATTTACAAAATTAAATAACAGCCAACAAATTACAAAAGATGTTCAAAATTTCGTCCATTTACATTAATATATAATCTGCAACGTTTTCTCATTGAAAAATGCATACCTTGGAAAGACTCGCGATTGCCTGAAATAATTTCAATGAGAAAACGTTGCAGACTATGTATTAATGTAAATAGACGAAATGGACGACATCTTTTGTAAGTTGTTGGCTGTTTAGTATAAAATTAAATTTGCATCGATTATTTAATTTTGTAAATTGTATGTTATTTTTATTATCATTGTTTTGTTAATAAAAACAATGGTTTGGGACATACCTACTCGTCTAACTGCACACCACTGCATCTAGATGCGAAACATAATTTTTTACTAAAATATGCCTTTTTATATTTAAAAACGATCTGCTAAATTTCAAATTAATATATTAATCCGTTTTAAAATTTTTAAATAAAAACATTTTTTTTTTTTACTTTAACGCCCCGTATTTCGAAAAGTAATCATGTTGGACCCCTCATTCCTTATATCATTTTGTTCAATTTTATGAGATGTTGTAAGTGTCATTTGGAAACACCCCGTATATAATTTGTATTAATTATGTGTACAATAATACAACAATAATTTTTTTTATAAAACAAATGACATTTCTACCAAAAAATTGTGTGTTTTACACTACTATCCTAGGTAATATGGATTAAAATAAAAAATTAATAGTTGTCGTCACCAATATGGGATTCCAACTTAATTATAAAATTAGAAGGTTGTATATATGTTACTTTATTAATCTTGCCATTCCTTGATTGTGAATTTTAATAGGTGGATTATCTTAGCATAAAATGTATTTTTTCGTCGTACTCTTGTTTTATTTTCATATCATCAGTATTGTTGAATACCTAAGCAAAAGTATTGCGACAAACGAAGTACATACTTTAGTTATTTCATTTCTAATATACATATTCTAGTTGAAAGCAATTCAAATAGTTCATTTTCTTGCAACATTCCTCTAAATTCCTCTAAATGTTTAATCAGTGGCGGATTTAGTGGAAGGGCGAAGGTTTCGCCCCCCTCCCTGGCGAAACGCGTTTTATTATTCAGTAGTATTCAGACTACTAGTAATATGTTTTGGTTAATTTTCGAACTATATTATGTTATATTGCATTTTTTGCAATATATTGTTATGGTGTAAAATATGAGACAAAATTATGGGAAGTGTATTTTAAACGAATTAAACAAAACTTATGTAAAAGGGACTTAAAAAAAAGGTGATGTTGTTTAGGAGATGATTTTTGAAATGTCGGATATTAATTGAAATAAAGATTATTAAAAAGTAAAAAATCTAAGAATTTACAATTATCATTTCAATTAGCGCCCAACGTGGGGCAATTAAATTGAGTTAACCCAAAAAATGGAGGAAACAAAGAAAGACAAAGACGTAGCAAAAGAAGAACAGGAGGATAGGAGACAAGGAAGAACAAGTAGAGAAGATCGGTTAATGGAATTTTTTATCAGTATGAATAAGAAATTAGAAGAAAACAAGAAAGATGAATAATATGAATAGAAAATTAGATGACAATCGGGAAGAAAGTCAAAGAATGAACAGGAAATTAGACAAGAGTTTAGAATAAATAAAAAAAAATAAAAAGGAACAAGAAGAGCAGAAGGAGCAAATCAAAATTATTCAAGAAAACATAAAAGGACAAGAGAAAAATTTAAGAGAAGAAATTCAAGAAAATGGTGTTGGAATCAGACAGGACATAGAGAATGAATTGGAATTGAAGAAAGATTTGAAAACAGATATAATGCATTTAGAAGATACTAAAAAAAAAGAAATAAGAAGTGTAGGAAATAGGTTAGAAGAAATCAGACACGATTTAAGAAAGGATACAGATAAAAAAATAAAGCAATAAAAGATAGTAAAAAGAAATGATTGCAAGAATAATAGAGGTAGAAGAATTACAGGAGCAGAAAAATAATAAAGTAAAATAGAAATAGGGTTTATTGAAGAAATATGTCAAATAAAATTGACACAATTGGAAAATAAAAATGAAGAAATGAAACAACAAGTAAAGGAAAGAGAAACGATGTTGAGAAATAAAATTAAAAGAAATTATCACAGATGGAAGATTAAACTAAAAAAATATTTTTGTATATTGAAAAAAAAAATTTAAATGAAGAAATAAAAATGAAATAGCAGAGGAAGAGAATTTAAGAATACGAAAATAAATCAAAGAAAAATACAAGATATTAGTGGGAAAAATAGAAATTAAAATTAGGGTTTCTTATTTCTTTTCAAGATAAAAATAAATTAAGAAAAAATTTTTGGGAATGTTATGGTGTAAAAAATGAGACAAAATTATGGGAAGTGTATTGTAAACGAATTAAAAAAAAATTATGTAAAAGGGACTTTAAAAAAAAGGTGATGGTTGTTATGACATGTTTGTTTAGGAGGGCGTCTATCACTTGCGCGCTGCGGTCAGTTCTGGTGCTAATAACTTACTTCACTTGCGCGCGGCACCCTAAAATCTCGTAAATCACTTGCGCGCGGAGGTCAAAATTATTCAGGGTATTGGAAAAATATACATAAGGAGAAATAAACATTAATTAATACGGTATATTTTATTTATTAAAAATATGTTATTTTTTATAAAAATTATAGTGCACTTTTGACGAATTCATAGCGTGAAATATTGCCATTTTTATACATTTTAATTAAATTAGAAACGTAATACATACGCTTAGTGGATTTACAATTTGTTACTTTACGAGTAATATCTAAACTTCTAAATTTTACGTAACTATTTAGTTGCACATCCTTCAACACTGATATAAATCTAAATATATCAGGATGGGGACTGTAAAAATTTGAATTAAAATGGCTATGAAACGCTTCACAACAGTTCGTTGTTCTTTCAATCGATGACGTACATGCTGCCCACAAATAAGGCGGAAACAAAGCATTTTCATCAATATAATTTTATTGACTAAATAGTGCGTATTCAATTACTTTACTATTTTGAGGAATAATCGAATAAAAATCCTCTGCAAAACAGTCCCCAACCTCGGCAGGATTTAGAAATAACAGACCAAAAGTCCATCCCAACCATGAACCAATTTCAGAATTTACATTTTTATATTCAGAAGTTAATCCTAAATTTTGTCATTTTCTAAACCATGCTTGCGGTGAAAGGGGAAGTTCCCAAAATCTTAAAGTTACTTACACCTTCTTTATTTTATTATTATTTATCTGAATATTTTAGGGGATCGTCCCATGGCATGAAAGTGGTCCGTCGCGCGCTTGTTATACAGGGTGCGCCAATTATTTCCACTCGATCTCTAGCAACGAAACTAAACGAGATATCAACAAGATTTTTTGTAGGGGTAGACAGTGTCACTCGGACTACAATTTTAAAATATTTTGATGTATACAGGGTGGCTAATTTTTGTGGAATGAAAATTAATTTGGTTTTTTTAAATTGAACACCCCATATACGATTATGTCTTCTGATTCTACTTAATATTAGATTTACGGTAGTTTTTTGTATTTGTAAATCCGACGCGGCGTTGACAAGTTATTCCTATTTTAAGCAGATTTAATGAAAAAACAGCACTTCAGAAATATTAGCACAAAAACCACATTTTTGAAAAAATTTCTCAAAAAAGCTACTATGATGTAAACGAAACATGCACCTATCACAACAATCACACAACATCTTCACTTGTTGCACAGGGTGTTTGCCGATGGCGTTCCAATAGTCTAGTTTTCAAATGGCAATAACTTAATTTTTTCAAATGGGACACCCTGTATATTTTTCTTCAGTTAGAAGCTCTCCCTAATACGCATTAAAAAAATATAGGGTTTTACACATCTACCTTGACTATTTACTTTAATAATTGACGTTAAGTGACAAACAACATATTTTACACAATTTTTAATAAGTACAAAATTTTACAAAGTTTAATCGTAAGAAAACTACAATAGTGAAAGTTAAAATTTATAGTAGGTGTTCAAAATGTCTTCCATTTTCATTTATACATTTTCTTGCCCTTTTTTTCATTGATTAACGCACATCTCTTAGCATTGCAGGGGTCACCTGTCTAAATGCTGCAGTAATTCTTTCTTTCATATTTTCTTTTGTGGTAACCTCTTCTTTGTAAACAATATTTTTAATAAAACCCCACAAGAAAAAATCGCAAGGTGTGGATGACGTCTTTCTGGGTATCTTTGACGATAGACCCTACTAGCAAGAAACGCATTTTTTTGACATTCACCCAGTATCCATATCATATCAATATTTTCTTGAACACTATAATTCTTATTAAAATCCATTTTTTATACACAATACCGATTAAATATAGTAGACGTGATACAATACAAAATTTTATGTTGACAATTAATGCCATAACAAAATATACCTACTGTCATTTTCATAGGTAACTTGATTTCTTATTAAAAATTGTGTAAAATATGTTGTTTGTCACTTAACGTCAATTATTAAAGTAAATAGTAAAGTTAGATGTGCAAAACCCTATATTTTTTTAATGCGTATTAGGGAGAGCTTCTAACTGAAGAAAAATATACAGGGTGTCCCATTTGAAAAAATTAAGTTATTGCCATTTGAAAACTAGACTATTGGCACGCCATCGGCAAACACCCTGTGCAACAAGTGAAGATGTTGTGTCATTATTGTGATAGGTGCATGTTTCATTTACATCATAGTAGCTTTTTTGAGGAATTTTTTAAAAAATGTGGTTTTTGTGCTAATATTTCTGAAGTGCTGTTTTTTCATTAAATCTGCTTAAAATAGGAATAACTTGTCAACGCCGAGTCGGATTTACAAATACAAAAAACTACCGTAAATCTAATATTAAGTAGAATCAGAAGACATAATCGTATACAGGGTGTTCAATTTAAAAAAACCAAATTAATTTTCATTCCACAAAAATTAGCCACCCTGTATACATCAAAATATTTTAAAATTGTAGTCCGAGTGACACTGTCTACCCCTACAAAAAATCTTGTTGATATCTCTTTTAGTTTCGGTGCTAGAGATCGAGTGGAAATAATTGGCGCACCCTGTATATGCAGATTAAAGCAACCCTTAATTGCTAGGTAGAAAATTTGACCGCGGCGCGCAAGTGATGTATCACCGTTTAGGAGATGATTTTTGAAATGTCAGATACTAATTGAAATAAAGATTATTAAAAAGTAAAAAATCTAAGAATTTACAATTACCTCATTTCAATATGTAGTATGTTTCACTATTTAGTTTCTATATTAAAATATTTTTTCGAAAATTATTACTGTGTCGCCCCCCCCTTCAGTTCGAAATCGCCCACCCCTCAGAAAAATCCTAGATCCGCCCCTGTCCTCAGTTCGGAATCGCCCTTCCCTGGGGAACTTTAAATTTCACTTTTATTTGTGGTTTTATTAGGTATTTTCTATTTTAATTTAAAATAGTATGGGGCATTCTTAATGATTATAACGCTATTTGATATTTTGAATTAACTGTCAAATTTGTTCACATCCGTATTCTTATTGCGCTCTTTTAACTTCGTTCTATAGTCAACAAAAGAGTTTTTAACTTTAATAAATAATGCAGATGTGAAGGAACAATAAACTGAAAGGAAACAATCTGGTAGCCCCCGCCTGAAGAAATTTTGCGTGCAAAAACGGGGAGGAAAAGACGCCGCATAATTTTTTTTGCGAAAAATTATGAATAATGATCCAACTAGGTTAGAAAAGGGTGTAACGAACGTAACCTTTTTTTAATTTAGATCGTATTTAATTCGAATATACAATAAATATAATTTCACGTTATATAATTAACTAGAAAATTAATCAAGTCTGTAATTACCAAAATTACTGGCGAAGTAACCCCTATTTAAAGTTTAATCTTAATGATTAATTTGCTTTATAAAAAATGATAAAACGTACCTTAACTAATTCTTTAAATATAAAAACGAAATCATCCAGAACATCTGGAATAGATCCCGGCGTCTCCTCAAAAGTCGACATCTTGTTCAAACAATAAACCACCTTCAGTCTTTAAACTCAAAATAAATAAAAAATGACTAATATCACAGCAGAGATTCACTAAATTAGATGCACCAGTGGAACTTTATCGCACGCACTATTACTTTTCACAAAGATCAGCTGCTCTCTCATTCACCAACTTGACGCTTATCACCGGCTAGATAATTTCGACGAGTGAAATATCATCGACGAAACCTCGTTGAAATTTCATCTTCTACACTAGGTGCGTAAAGTGGGGAACGAGAATACGTTCGAACACCATGACTTCGCAAGTGAATACGACGACGCTTCCGCGGTTGCTACTCGTTTTATAGACTCGGATATTTATCAAATTAGTATTTCGGGGGTAAGATAATTGGCGCAAGGATCATTTTCTTCATTTGTGATTTCTGATTTTTCATTATCGGAATTTACGATTTACTTAACCCGAGGTATGCTTGGAATGGCCTCTCGACATTTATGACGTAAGTGATTATAATTGTTTTTATTGATTATAGTCTCTTAAGGTGGGATCTTGACCCATACGGCGAAATGTTGCAGGGAATAAAAAAGTATAGGCTCTTTTTTGAAAAACATTATGAACGATTTCTCAATTCAGTTTTTTCAGTTTTGACAAAACATGATAGTAACCTAATTTTTTATAGTAAAATCGCAATCGAGCCAGACTAATGTATCCGTCAGAACAGGAAAGTTCAGATGTGGGTGCCTATACAGGGTGTCCCGTTGGTAAACGGAAATATTTTAAAGGTAGGTAGAGGCCACAAAGGCGATTCTAAATAACCCATATATAATGGGTCTCTTGGGATAAAAACAACAACTTGTTTCAATTCAGTTGTTTCCCCTCTATTCAAATCTAAAATGGAAATATTAAAATTGTGATATACAGAGTGTTGTTTTGATATTTTTAATGTTTCAATTTTTCCTAAAGCCGAACCTGGATTTTCATATCTCTCAATATTTCAGTACATTATTCGTGAGAAGTCTAAGCTGTATGCCAACAATGGAAAAGATATACTAAGTGATTCAAAAGTTCTGGCATAATTGATAAAACACCCTGTAACTCGGTTATGGAAGTCAAGAGACCCATTATATATGGGTTATTTAGAATCGCCTTTGTGACCTCTACCTACCTTTAAAATATTTCCGTTTACTAACGTATACTATTTACGGGGTCCATAAAATCATCATTTAAAAATATATTTTTTTGAATATGTATAATTGAGTATTATTTCGGTATGTAGGTACTTTACAAAATGTTTTTTGAGTTATTTGCAATTGTTATGTAAATGGTAGAGTTATCCGTTTGAGTAAATTAACAACAAGGTATATAACAAATATTTTTCAAGACCTATAAATTTGACTATTAGGTATACCTACATTAAATTGTTTAAATTGTTATTCATCATTGACTTCTTGGAAATCTTAGCTTAGCTTAGATTATAGAAAGTAATCAGGGGGTTCAAAATCTATAAATGTATTAAAAATGTAAATGAGATAAATCCTTAGATTATAGAAATCTATCTTCTTGGAGATTACTAATGCCATGGAAGGATTGAAGGTTCCTTCCTGTAAAGGAAATCATATTGGAAGTGATGACGGGTTCTCAAAACGTGGTTCTTTAATATTTCAATCTAAAAAAACCGGAGACTACCATGAAGATATGATAGAGATAGAACATTTACCAAAGGGTTCAGTTATAGTAATGGATAACGCTAGTTACCATTCCCGTCTAATTGAACGTGTGCCAAATGCTTCATGGAAGAAAGATGATATCATTAAATGTCCAGCAGTCCTGCAGTCAGAAAAATCAATAAAATAGAACTACTAGAAATTGTGAAATTAAATAAGCCTCCAGTAAGTTATGTAGTGGATGAACTTGCAAAAACACATGGTATTGATGTTGTGCGTCTTCCTCCCTATTACTACAAACAAAATCCTATTGAACTGATATGGACACAAGTTGAAGGATATGTAGGTCGACATAATGCGACATTTAAGTTAAAGATGTAGAAGCATTGTTAGAAACCTCTATATCACTTGTTGCGAAGGAAAATTGGCAAAAGGCAATCGAGCATGTGTTAAAAGAAGAAGAAAACATGTGGAACCTGGACAAAATCGTGTATGTTGATGCTACAGTGCCACCTTTAATAATATCAGTAAATAATGACTCATCAAGACAGAGACTTTCACGTTTCCTGATCTTCGAGAGTAGGTAAGCATATCTATTTTATATCAAAATGTTACAATCATATTAGTAAAAAAGGAGTAGGGTCTGGTGGCGCGGCGTTGAGACCACCAGAAAGTGGTGAATATATTGAATTTATCAAGTTTACCCACCAAAAAAACACAAAAAACAAAAAATTGGCCTTAGTCAACCAAAAATGTTTTTTCCGGGGTGAGTGGCGAGTGGACTCGCCTAAAACAAGCACCCCGGCGGCCAAATACACCCTACTTTACCCAGCCGTGCGCTCATCAGAGTCTTAAAAGGGATTAAAAAACCGGGCGGCACAGGCAAAATTCTTAATTTTAACACAACTTTTAACTACTTTTTAAAATTTTGATTTATTACTCCGTGTCGATTGCAATTTTACTATATATAAAATTCGGTAGTTTCAAATCTACTAGCCATGTCACAGTACCCTTACTCCCTTTGTAGGACAACAGGATAGGAGGAACCATCTCCTAGGATCTGTTATGCAGCAATCATTCAAAACGAATTATAATAATTATTTTTAGATGTGCTACCATCTATGATAAGAAGAGAGTATTGACATTAAATTTTGACTGAATCTAGTCAAGATGTCACTCTCTTCTTTTTTATCCCTTTCAGAGATTAATATAAAGTGAGTAAACCAGTAAGGAATTTTAATTTATTAGATTCGACATCCTAAGACCGGTTTCTGTCTTTCGACTTCATCAGTTAGGCTTTTCGAATCCAATAAATAAAATTCCAAACTCGTACAAGTCAATAGCTATATCCGCTATAAGATAATATTTTTAGATGTGCTACCAATAATTATAATAATTATTTTTAAATTTAATTTATTGACATTTTAAGACCGAAATGCAACGATATGATTGATACTAAAATTGAAATAGTCGCAATAAAAAAATAGTCAAACGGCTGATGAACGTTTTATTTAGTCTTTTAAATCGGGTGAAATTTTTTAAGAAGATATGAATAACATTGTAACTCAAGTTACCATTTTTTCCTTTTATAACTCAAACAGCTTCACTAAAAAACGATCTTTATTTGAGTCCAAGAATTTTCATTGTATCTCAATTGCATCTATTATTATAAGACAAAATAATAATCATCGTAACTGCCAATTGCCAATTCAGTTTCTTGTTTAAACATGGTAACTAAGTTACGATATCCCAAATTATTATCATTGATTGTGTTCTATTCTTTGAAACATTGTAAAGTAATATACTTTAAATTAATATATAAATTAAATTTATAATATATAAATTAGGACCTGTACAATTCGTTCTTGCTTTCTACAAAATAGAATTGTAATTTATTTTTGTGTTGACATGTTTTTGGTGTGTTCCTGTTGTAATTCCTACGTGGAAAAGTTATGGTGAGTTTTTTGCTTTAATTGAAATAAAATTAAAATAAATTAAAATAAATTCTTTAAATCATGTAACTTAACAAATTTGCCTTTTAACTCCATAATTTTTCCACGCAGGGCCTGATGATGGCGATATCTTGATCGCCGAAACCGGTCGCTTCTTCAAATAAATAACTTGTGAGATAAAAAGGACTTTATTTTCTTCCATACCTTCAGTAATTACTACTCACATATGGCTAACCCTACTTTAAAATAATATACAGGGTGTCCCAAATTGGTGCGTTTTGCAGGGTATCTCGTAAACTAGAAGAGATAGAAGAAAAGCAGTTAAGATGTTATGACTTCTTTTTTTGTTAAAGTAACGATAGCCTAATTAAATCTTTAGTAACTTCCTGCAGTTGGAAGATACAGGGCGATTATTGAAAACTGTCGAAAACTACAAGGTACTATAACTTCTTAATTAAGAAAATATAAAAAAACGTTATAAAAACTTTTGATAGATATAATATTAAAGAGTTCAGTGGCGCACAGATTATTTTTTTTAGGGGGCTCACTAAGGAAATATAATGCAAACTTATGTTTTTTTAAATGGGACACCCTGTATATTTTGACGTTTTTCGTTTTCTTTTTTAATTCTCATTCACCTGATATGACATACTATATTTTCAATGGTTGGAGCTACAGTGCAAATAAACCATTTATGGATGTTATCAGGTGAAACACCCTTAAAAAATTGAAAACTCAGTAACGAAATTTAACATTTTATGATAAGGATGTGTGACAATTTTATTTATCAAAATTATAATTAATAAAAAATAAAACCAGATTAAAAAAATAAAAACAATAAACTTATGAAACAACAAGAAACATTGTAAGAACTAATCTTATTAGAATGTGAAAATTACATTAAATGTTCAAAATGTCCTCCATTTTGTTGTAGTAATAATTGACACCTTTTTCTTACTGATCTTACACAATTGAGTATGTGCACTGGCTTTATTTTTCTAAATGCGGCATGAATATTTTGTAATAAATCTTCCCTACTCTCGAAGTTAGTCTTGTAAATATTATTTTATGATTTTATTTTTGGTAATGCTGAATTGGTTGGAGATCATTTAAACGAAAAACTTTTTAATCGATGAAAACGGAGAGCATTTTGAACATTTAATGTAATTTTTACATTCTAATAAAATTAGTTATAGGTAGATTAGTTGTTACAACGTTTCTTGTTGATTCATAAGTTTATTGTTTTTATTTTTTTAATCTGGTTTTATTTTTTATTAATTATAATTTTGATAAATAAAATTGTCACACATCAGTATCCTTATAATAAAATGTTAAATTTCGTTACTGAGTGTTCAATTTTTTAAGGGTGTTTCACCTGATAACATCCATAAATGGTTTATTTGCACTGTAGCTCCAACCATTGAAAATAGATATATAGTATGTCATATCAAGTGAATGAGAATTAAAAAAGAAAACGAAAAACGTCAAAATATACAGGGTGTCCCATTTAAAAAAACATAAGTTTGCATTATATTTCCTTAGTGAGTCCCCTAAAAAAAATAATCTGTGCGCCACTGAACTCTTTAATATTATATCTATCATAACGTTTTTTTATATTTTTCTTAATTAAGAAGTTATAGTACCTTGTAGTTTTCGACAGTTTTCAATAATCGCCCTGTATCTTCCAACTGCAGGGAGTTACTAAAGATTTAATTAGGCTATCGTTACTTTAACAAAAAAAGAAGTCATAACATCTTAACTGCTTTTCTTCTATCTCTTCTAGTTTACGAGATACCCTGCAAAACGCACCAATTTGGGACACCCTCTACAATGTTTTTCTCGAAAAATTTATTGTTTGAGTCAAAATGAGTTTATTGTAAGTTGTGATACAATTATACAACTTTTCATTATACTGAAATCGCGATCGGGCCGGAGTAATATATCTGTCAGAAAAGGAAAGTTCATATGTGGGTGCCTATATATTATTCAATTTTTTTTCACAAATACATTTGTTATTAAGTGTTTCAAAAGTGTCTATATTTGCTGGCAACTAAACTGAACCCTTACGAACAGTTTTCAAAAGCTCCAATGAGTTTATTAAATTTATTGTCTTCTGAATTCACACAATTTCAACGCTTGTAACCACTACCTACATTATTCCACCACTGAAAAATAATATTAACGAGAAAATTAATTATTACGACATGGAACACATCTTATTTCTTCATAAAAAAGTAGCTTATTTTCTTTAAAAAGCTTTCAAGTAACAATATCTTTAAATACCATAAAATAAATTAACATTAAAAATGCATTTCTACGAAACAAGCTTTATTCATTTGTGTGATACTTCTTTGGATTTATTGAATAAAGATTATTATTATTATATTTAAATGAAGTTTACATGACATTTTTCGAGTCTTTTAAATGATTTTTATCACGACATATATCCAAGAAATTCGAAATTTTTAACAAAAAATGTATTTCCTTCTAAAAATTTGGAATGGGTTTTTCTGTTATTTTTGGAAAAAAGCATGACGTCACTTAAAAACTGATTACTTCGTACTTAGTCAAAATTTTTCAAACAAAAACAATTTGATACCGATATCGCAATAGTTAACAACGAAGATAAGAGCGAGTGGAAGTTTTAAGAGGTTTGCCAATAATAAAAATGCAAATTGACGCGTGGGTGAACTCTGAAGCTTAAAAATAATTTTAAAGGTCATAATTTTCCTTTTTTTTCCTTAAATGAGTTACCAGTAACATGTTTGGAAATAATATCATGACGGCCATTTTGACAGCTGGCAAAACATTTTCAATTCTACGATTCTTATTGAAAAATGTCGCAGATACTCAAAAAAATTGGGGTATACACTAAATATTCCAATTTATTAAAGAACCCCGCACAACTCTTATGGGAATTGGCTCCCGGTCAAATTGGCTGGATATGTTGTTCGTTTCGGCATCCTGAGCAAAAGTCTCAATGGGCACAAAGCTCAATTTTGCGTATTTCGGCTTCTACGGAGCTCCAAAGCTCAACGGATTTAACATTATTTACTACTTAAAAAGGTAATCTTTTCAAAAGTTTAGTTAAAAAAGTAACTTGTTATGTTTTCGAGCACGCTGCATTCAAATCTAATGCCAATATAATAATACATATTGACAGTTGACACAGTCAAACAGCATGTAACAATCAAAATTGATAAAATTAATATGTAAACATATGTTTTTAAGGTTGCTCAATTCAAATGTGTTGTCAAAAAGACGATATTGACAGTTGACAGCTGTCAAACAACAAGCAATAATCAAAATTGATAAAATCCGTATGTATATATGTTTTTGAGGTTGCTGAGTTCAAAACTGATGTTAAAAAATCGATATTGACAGTTGACTTTTTGTAAATAATAGAAAAATCTAGGACTAAGAGCCGACGAATGTTATTATTGTTAAGGTATTTTGGCGAAGGCAAAGGACAAATAAACTATCAAAAATCAAGGAAAGGATTTATAAATAAACGATGATGTCTGACAAAGTAGTCCTTCAAAGAAATATCTGGTAATCCAAAAATATCTTTCTCGATTTCCCCTCTCACTCTCTCTCATTTGATTTGCCAGACCAAGTAGAAACGACTAAGTAGTCGAGATTATTTATAAATTCATGGGGATTCGATAAATCCCAAAAACTGTAATTCGTTTTATTTTTGAAGTTTATTTAGAATATATTACTTATTTTGATTACTCACGGAATTATTGTTTTGAATAATCACTAACCTCAATCATCGTTGTATGTGAAGCCGGTCAAAGGTAAGGGCAAAACAACACCGAAAAATTGGCTAAGAAGCCCTAGGAAAATACAACGTGACAATCTAATGTCAATTGTTAAAAGCTATCAAAACTAGCTGACAAAAAGCAAGCATGCAAACATATGTTTCTGAGATCGCTAAATTCAAAACTGAAGGTAAAAAAACGACATTCTAATAACAACTGAAGCATGCTTGCTGTCACCTAATTATTACTCTATCTTGACACATTATCATGCACAGTCAAAAATTTAATTAACGATAGTAATCAACGTCAATATCGTATTTTTGGCATCAGATTTGAATTAAGCAACCTTAACGCATATGCTTACATATCAATTTTATCAATTTCGATTGTTATATGCTGTTTGACAGTTATTTGACAGCTGTCAACTGTCAATATCGAATTTTTAACATCAGTTTTGAACTCAGCAACCTCAAAAACATATATTTACATGTGGATTTTATCAATTTTGATTATTGCTTGTTGTTTGACAGCTGTCAACGGTCAATATCGTCTTTTTGACAACATATTTGAATTGAGCAACCTTAAAAACATATGTTTACATATTAATTTTATCAATTTTGATTGTTACATGTTGTTTGACGGTTAATTTGACAGCGCTCAACTGTCAATAATATTATATTGGCATTAGATTTGAATGCAGCGACCTCGAAAATATAAGAAGGTACTTAATATTCCAGGGCCAAATACACTCATAATGCCCTAGGGCATAATGAGCGGGCGTTACGGCTATAACGCCCGCTAATCCTATGAGGAGGGTCTGGATTACTCCGGCAATACATTTTTGGTTGCATATTTTCTTTGATATTTTTTGGAAAATCGATATTTATTTCCATTACTTTTATAAGACGTATATAACACAAAGCAGCAATGACGTTCACGAAATATGATGAAACACTGACAGCAAACGTCAAAATATCAAAAAATTGGTTTTTCATTAAAATAAAATAAAATCTTCCCAGAGGCCCTCTGGCTGAATGTATCTCTCCGGGCGTTAAAATAGGCCTCTAAAATTTATAAACAGCATCATATCGTTTTTGATTAAAAGATTTACCGGGCTGCTCAAAGTTAAATTTTTAAAGGACTAAATTTGTCTTTGTGAGTCTTTGTTTTATAACCAACATACCGGGCGTTTTATCCATTTTAACCATTTCTTTCATTCATCACAAGTTAAGAACCACATTGTATTTTTTTAATATTCGATACACGTTTTTTGTGCCGATTTTAGTAATAAACATTATATAAATAACATTTGTTGTCCAGGTTCGGCTTAGTATTAAAATTACTAATTTGTATTAACTCAAAACAAAATAAATCCTATTGGAAAAAAGCACAAAAATTTAATTTACAATACTTTTGATTTTTTCATCAACAATTCCACCGGTAAAAATTTCAAGGTCACTTTAAATATTTGGTTATAAATTATCAGAAAAATCAGAAATAAGCAGAATGTCAATATATTATTTAATAATGTAACTGAAGATGCAGAATGGTCAATTCATTTACTAATAACTTTCAAACGCCATGGATAGCAACATTTTAAAAAGTTATACAAATACAGTTTAAATTAAAAAATAAATAAAAACGAAAAAATTGTTCAAAATGACTAACGTCGAAAATGAAACCTGAAATATATTTTTTTTGCCAATAGATTTGCCTTACCAATTTTACTATACACGTACACGTACGAAAAGTTTCATTTTTGACCCTAATACATATTACAACAGGAAGTAAAAAAATGGTTGTTAACCTTTAATTTGTTTGGAATGTAAAGTTATTTGCACGAAAATCATAACCTTGCCTTCAGCAAAAGATATTGCAAATAACAATAGCATACGAAATTATTTTAGCCGTTTTGTGTTTGACACAGTAAAGAAACTTCGTTAAATTTTTGTGTTTCAATATACACACCAACGCAAATTATAAAATTGCAGAATTATGTAGCACTTTGGACATTCAGTTGTTTTTTTGGTCAGTTTCATCTTATTATTTTTTTAACCGAGATTTACGTGAAAAATCCTAAATAATATTATTTTACAATTTGTATATAATAAGAACTGTTTATTTGAAATCGATTGTAATTATCTGAGGTCAAGTATCTGTTACTATAATTTTTACCAATAATTTCCAGCTGTTTAGACCATGATTTTGTACCCAATTAAAGATAAGAATTATTTAGTCTGTTTCATACATATGTTCGGAAATTATTTAGCAGTAAGTAAATTTAAAAAATATTTTAAATAAGTCGGGTTTACGAACCCGGTAGAAAGGTGATTATTTCCTGGTAAATTAAATATACATAAAAACAAAAAAATTACATCACTGCATAAGTTCTTGGTAGATTAACAACGTTGACGAATACAAAAGTGACTAATATCCAAAAAGTGGACGAGGATTATTAATAGAATGAAAGTTCTTTAATTTTTTTGAAGGGACAGTTACTAACATACTTCCAGAATTACTAGAATTTTTTTTATAAGAATGATCGTATGTTACTCTAGTTTTAGCCATAAGGACCAAGCCCTCAGCATCCAATATTTGTAAAATGATTTAAACAAAATATTTTCTACACACATTATTTCATTAGTGAGTAAACCAGTAAGGAATTTTAATTTATTAGATTCGACATCCTAAGACCGGTTTCTGTCTTTCGACTTCATCAGTTAGGCTTTTCGAATCCAATAAATAAAATTCCAAACTCTTACAAGTCAATAGCTGTATCCGCTATAAGATAACATTTTTAGATGTGCTACCATCTATGGTAAGAAGAGAGTATTGACATTAAATTTTGACTGAATCTAGTCAAGATGTCACTCTCTTCTTTTTTATCCCTTTCAGAGATTAATACAAAGTGAGTAAACCAAAGTAAAAGCCTAACTGATGAAGTCGAAAGACAGAAACCGGTCTTAGGATGTCGAATCTAATAAATTAAAATTCCTTACTGGTTTACTCACTTTGTATTAATCTCTGAAAGGGATTTAAAAGAAGAGAGTGACATCTTGACTAGATTCAGTCAAAATTTAATGTCAATACTCTCTTCTTACCATAGATGGTAGCACATCTAAAAATGTTATCTTATAGCGGATATAGCTATTGACTTGTAAGAGTTTGGAATTTTATTTATTGGATTCGAGAAGCCTAACTGATGAAGTCGAAAGACAGAAACCGGTCTTAGGATGTCGAATCTAATAAATTAAAATTCCTTACTGGTTTACTCACTTTGTATTAATCTCTGAAAGGGATAAAAAAGAAGAGAGTGACATCTTGACTAGATTCAGTCAAAATTTAATGTCAATACTCTCTTCTTACCATAGATGGTAGCACATCTAAAAATGTTATCTTATAGCGGATATAGCTATTGACTTGTAAGAGTTTGGAATTTTATTTATTGGATTCGAAAAGCCTAACTGATGAAGTCGAAAGACAGAAACCGGTCTTAGGATGTCGAATCTAATAAATTAAAATTCCTTACTGGTTTACTCACTTTGTATTAATCTCTGAAAGGGATAAAAAAGAAGAGAGTGACATCTTGACTAGATTCAGTCAAAATTTAATGTCAATACTCTCTTCTTACCATAGATGGTAGCACATCTAAAAATGTTATCTTATAGCGGATATAGCTATTGACTTGTAAGAGTTTGGAATTTTATTTATTGGATTCGAAAAGCCTAACTGATGAAGTCGAAAGACAGAAACCGGTCTTAGGATGTCGAATCTAATAAATTAAAATTCCTTACTGGTTTACTCACTTTGTATTAATTTCTGAAAGGGATAAAAAAGAAGAGAGTGACATCTTGACTAGATTCAGTCAAAATTTAATGTCAATACTCTCTTCTTACCATAGATGGTAGCACATTATTTCATGTTGGGTAACGGAAAACAAAAAGGTTATATTAACTAATTAATTACCAAGAAATTTGAAGAATTAAGCAAGAAATGCTAGTAATTAATGAAGAAACTTTTAGAAAATATTAAAATATTTTTATGTTATTAACAAGAAATGCAGGGAGTCATTTTGAATTATGTACTTTAATAATAATAGTGTTAATATTTTTTTCTGAAAATGGATAAAATCGAATTTTTACGGCTAAACTGATTTTAAAAAAAAGTCAAATATAGAATATGGCAATACTCGTAAAGGGAAGGAAGGAGTGGAATTTTTACTGAAAATTATGTAAATCTATAAACAAAAAACGATCCGTTTCAGCGTCTTTTGCCGTTATGTATTCACAAATGTCGTGCACTGTATACCGGGTGATACAGCAACCATGTAACAGGCTGCAGTATCTGTGTTTCTCAAGATAGAATTATAAAATTTTAGGGCTTTAAATGGGACCTTAGTGGCCTCATTTTAGTCAGTTTGTTTCACTTTTACTACTTCCGGTTTTACCGGAAGTGATACCAACTTTTGAATTTTAAATGGGACACCTTGTAGATTATTACATTTTTGGAATCTACATGACAACCTGATTTCATCGATGTATCATACTTGGTATCTAAAGTGAATAGTTAAGGAACTACACACAAAAATACGACAAATCAAAATTGGCTCAAATAACATACCAAAGAAATAAACAATGGGAAAAAACGGCACTAACTTAAATATTACATTAAATTATTTAATGTAATTCAAAAAATATATAAATTTAATACAACATAACTGAATTGTACGATTTTTTATTTTTTTTAATTTAACCCATTTTCCCCCCTGTTTTCATACCTTATTTAAATTGCAAATCTTGTTTCTTTTCTTCCTAAAACAATAAACGCATTCTATTCTAATTAACTGCATAATTTTATATTACATTTTTTGTACATTTCTTAGTTAATGTTCTCAAGTAAGAAAACTATCATACTTTAAAGCCTTACATTAAATAATTTTTTAATATTATCAAGGCGGCGGTGACTATGACATTATTTTGATTTATATAGGTGACGGTGAATTTGACAGTTAGCTATCATAGAGCTGGTGATTTAAACTGCAAAATAAAGTAAATGATCTAAAATCATTTTTGATAAAAATGTATACTCGTAATGAATAAATAGACATGCTACTAATATTTGGTGAATGTCGAAAAAATTCAAGGGCTGCTGCTGAGTTGCATAGAAATAGATTTCCCAACAGGAATCATCCAAGCAACAATTATTTCTGGAGACTTGAAACTCAGTTAAGAAGGGAACCGATTGCTGAAAATGACGAATCTATAATAAGTGAAGAAGTTGAGACAAATGTACTTGCATATGTAAATTATGACCCAACATCTTCCTTGAGAGAAATAGAAAGACAGTTTGATGTAAGCAGGGAATCTAAAGAATTTAAAAAATATATAAATATAAATCTTTCAAGTATCAAATTTATCAAGAGTTGTATGAAAATGATTTTGCTAGAAGAATTACATATTATAATTGGCTTTTAAATAATTACAATTTAAACAATAACTTTCATCACTACAGAAAATCCACGACCAATAAGACAAGGACGTCAACAAGTAAGATTTGGATTTAATGTCTGGTTGGGCATATTAGAGGGAAGAATTTTTGGTCCCATTATATTTGATGGCTCTCTAACAGGAGAAAGATGTTTAGAATTTTTACAAAATGAAATTGAGAATATTTTCGACGATTTTCCAGATGAAGTAAATGAAAAAGTTACCTTTCAACAAGATGGGGCTGGCCCTCTTAATTTTGGTCTAGTTCAAAATTATTTACATTTTCGATTTGCAGATAGATCGGAAATAACGGTTCTATCAAATGGCCAGCAAGATCACCTGATCTTACGCCAATGGACTTTTTTATTTGGGAACATTTAAAAAATATTGTTTATAAAAGAACATACGCTACAAGAGAACAATTGGAAATTTCTGTTCGAGATGCAATTAACAGCATAACAGCAGATCAAATAAATCGAGCCTATGAGACAACTGTTAGTAGAGCAAGACTGTGTGTCGAAAATAATGGACAACATTTTGAAAATTTGATTTAGTTTGTAAATATTTTTTTGTATGTTTAAGGATTAGTATTTTTTTATTATAAATACTATTTATTGTTTATTTCTTTGGTATGTTATTTGAACCAATTTTGATTTTTCGTATTTTTGTGTGTAGCTCCTAAACTATTCACTTGAGATACGAAGTATGATACATCGATGAAATCAGGTTGTCATGTAGATTCCAAAAATGTAATAATCTACAGGGTATCCCATTTAAAATTCAAAAGTTGGTATCACTTCCGGTAAAACCGGAAGTAGTAAAAGTGAAACAAACTGACTAAAATGAGGCCACTAAGGTCCCATTTAATGCCCTAAAATTTTATAATTCTATCTTGAGAAACACAGATACTGCAGCCTGTTACATGGTTGCTGTGTCACTCTGTATATGTTTATATAACATGATTTTTTTGTTTCATTTTTGAACGTTAGGTTAATTTTTTCGACATTCACCAAATATTAGTAACATGTCTATTTATTCATTACGAGTATACATTTTTATCAAAAATGATTTTAGATCATTTACTTTATTTTGCAGTTTAAATCACCAGCTCTATGATAGCTAACTGTCAAATTCACCGTCACCTATATAAATCAAAATAATGTCATAGTCACCGCCGCCTTGATAATATTAAAAAATTATTTAATGTAAGGCTTTAAAGTATGATAGTTTTCTTACTTGAGAACATTAACTAAGAAATGTACAAAAAATGTAATATAAAATTATGCAGTTAATTAGAATAGAATGCGTTTATTGTTTTAGGAAGAAAAGAAACAAGATTTGCAATTTAAATAAGGTATGAAAACAGGGGGGAAAATGGGTTAAATTAAAAAAAATAAAAAATCGTACAATTCAGTTATGTTGTATTAAATTTATATATTTTTTAAATTACATTAAATAATTTAATGTAATATTTAAGTTAGTGCCGTTTTTTCCCGTTGTTTATTTCTTTGGTATGTTATTTGAGCCAATTTTGATTTGTCGTATTTTTGTGTGTAGCTCCTTAACTATTTACTTGAGATACCAAGTATGATACATCGATGAAATCAGGTTGTCATGTAGATCCCAAAAATGTAATAATCTACAGGGTGTCCCATTTAAAATTCAAAAGTTGGTATCACTTCCGGTAAAACCGGAAGTAGTAAAAGTGAAACAAACTGACTAAAATGAGGCCACTAAGGTCCCATTTAATGCCCTAAAATTTTATAATTCTATCTTGAGAAACACAGATACTGCAGCCTGTTACATGGTTGCTGTGTCACTCTGTATATGTTTATATAACATGATTTTTTTGTTTCATTTTTGAACGTTAGGTTAATTTTGTTAAGGGTCTACATATCCTTGACAGTTTTTGTCATTAGTATTTAATCGATCGTTACAATCTAGAAAAACATTTTTACTAAACTATTTTCAATGTTAATGATATGAACTTGTATGTAAGCTTCATTTTTTTGCGAACAGCCTTATTACGGGTTAGATATTTTGCCAACTAATTATTAATTATCTAAACGGACAAAAATAAAAACTCGTATAATGATTTTTTAGAGATATGAAATTTATATCGTGCATGTTAATAAAAAATATTAATAAAATACATATACATTTTAAGACAAAGAGTAAAAAATACTATATTAAGAAGAAGAAATATGGAAATGTCTAGAACAACTGAATGTTACCCCCAAACTCCTGAAAAACATTATATAAAAACAGGTTAAAGGAAGAATGAAGATTAATAAAGAAATTTCAAATAAATTCGACACGGCTAGAGTGGTCAAACAAGGGAAGTCATTAAATCCATGACCGTTTATTATAAAAACGGATGGAGCTCTCAAAAGTATACTCGTCCAAAACCATCAAAAATAATAATCGGATAGAGATGCTTAACAACAATATAGTTATTTTCCTAACAAGTAAATGTTACTTTTCCGCACGCAAATACACTTAGGGCCATTTCCACCGATAAGCTTTTAAAGTAAACTTAACTAAGCAATCTTAAATTTTAAGGCCTGCTTAAATATTTGCTGATTTCCACCATACGAAAATTAAGTTTGCTTAACAAAGAAAACTTACATTATATGAAATATAGGCATGTTGTTTAAGTTCGGCGGCGTTTTCATTTGCTTGTGTCCTTTTATTTATTGTGTTGTATTTTGTATTTAAAGACTTTTGTGTATACCTCTAGACATTTTTAATATATATTATAAATAAAAAGAAATTTGAAAATTATCAAACTTTTTCCCTTATAACCTAAACTTTCATTTCAGTGTTTCTTGAAATTTTAATATGAAAAAAGATTAATCCTGATCAAATGCATAGCGAAAAAGACGATCTACTAACTACTCACCGGACGAGAAAATGTTACTATTAAATTTAATATCCAAATATAAGGATATTATTGCAAATAAAAAAACAGATTGTATTAGTGCTGATAAAAAAAATCAGTATTGGATCAAAATATGCAACGAATTCAATGCTTTACCTCCGAACAACACACATTGGGATGTACAGTCGATAAAAAAATTTTCAATTACCTAATTACAATGTAGAAAAATAATTATTAATTAAATTTGTTCTCGAATTAATAATATTATTATTATCTGCATGATTTACATCTGGAATTTGACCATTTTCAAAGGCATACTGCAGTTCCTCCACATTTATTCCTCTAATTTTGTGACATACCAATATACGCATGTCTCAACGAAAACTTAACATCATCTTAACATGTTAAGCCAACGAAACTGAAGGCTTAAATTTAAGTTTGCTTCAGACAGTTTAGACGATATAAGTAAATTAGCTGTTTAAGAAAACTTAAATATTTAAGCAAACTTAAGGCGGCTACTCACACGCCTGCGCAGGGGCAATCTAGGGAGCAAGCCGGTATGGGCAATCTAGGAGGCACCTCTACACACCTATAGTTGATGTAATCGATATAAGATCCTCTATAAAAACATCAAATGTTCCGGCAATAGTAGAAAAACTCATCTATCTGGACATTTTTGAATACTTTCATGTGTAAAACAACGTACACTGTCCATATATAGTAGAACCCACCGCTTTATGAGAAAGAAAAAACAGCAAAGGATACCGCCAATAGAAGAAATGCTAATTGATCTGGACATTTTTGAGTACTTTAATGTCGAAAACACCGTACACTATCCATATACATAAAAATAAAATGATATTTTGGCTATTAGGACCTCTGTGCAAAGATTCAATAACCAACTTAGCTGGAGATCGTTAGGGGTAATTTGCGTAAAATTTCTATATTGATTAACTTTCTTTAATATGAATTTACATTTTAATTTCTATAAAGCGGCGTTCAGACTTTACAAGTTACTTGAATTCAAGTAACTTGAAAGGAGTAACCTGAATTCAAGTGAACGTTCATACTATTTCAATATTTGATTCAAGTCATTTTAAGTTGACATTTTTTTATTTAAATGATTCCTGTTTCAAGTTACAAAAATTGCGTCAAATGATGTGATTCCTGCTGGAATAAAAATTATAAATCAGCTAATTGTGGATGGATTCCTAAAAATCTGACAAAAAATTCTACACTTTATTTTACAAAAAAATACCTCAAATACCAAATAGACGCTGACGCTAGTGTGAACCATCCATGGAGGGTTCTAATTGGGGGGGGGGGGGGAGATTTCAAAGTAGTGACTGCGGATTACTCTGTAATCCATTAGCCTAAGGGTTCTAATTGTGAGGTTATTTTCTATAAAAATTTTAACTTGAAATTTTAGAATTAAAAAAATTTTAATCAGCAATCTCACAAGAGATCAGAAAATGAACTATGGGCGAGGTGGAGTGGTCAACCTCTATTGAAATCTAATATGCGTTATAGAAATTAAAATGTAAATTCATATTAAAGAAAGTTAATCAATATAGAAATTTTACGCAAATTACCCCTAACGATCTCCAGTAAGTTGGTTATTGAATCTTTGCACAGTGGTCCTAATAGCCAAAATATCATTTTATTTTTATGTATATGGACAGTGTACGTCGTTTTCGACATTTAAGAACTCAAAAATGTCCAGATCAATTAGCATTTCTTCAATTGGCGGTATCCTTTGCTGTTTTTACAGCTTTTTTTCTTTCTCATAAAGCGTTGGGTTCTACTATACATAAAAATAAAATAATATATTGGCTATTAGGACCACTGTGCATCTAACCTACCAAAAAAACCTCAAGCTCGGCACCGCTAGCGATAGGGTTAAATTGCGTAAAATTTATATATTAATTAATTAATCATTGTTACAGTATACTTCTTAGTTATTTATTCGGTGTCAATTTCAATATGTTTCGTCTTTGGAAAAAAACAGTTTCTTTAAAGGCTCGTTCAGATTTTACAAGTTACTTGAATTCAAGTGCAATAATTGGAGCAACTTGAAACAAATTGAAATGTGTGAACATCATTTCACTTAAATTCCAGTAACTTGAAAGGTGCTTTCAAGTTTCAAGTAGAAGTAGAGACCAAGTTAATTTTTGCTTTCAAGTTGGGGACTTGAATCACAGTTAATAGTGTGAACTGATATTCAAGTGCACTTGAAGTCACTGAAAGTGGTGAAAGTGGCTCTGCACTGCGGCAAATTAGCCAACCACATTTACGTCTACAGCCCAGCCGTTTTTCGAGTGCCCACGCTGTTGCTAAACTTATCGCATAATCTAATGCACGAAACATTATATCAAAAAATAATAAAATGTACTAGATCAATAATTTACAGGGTGCGGTCAGGTAAGATTAGGGTACGCCAGGCCAGCTCAGCTCAGAAAAATGATGTACAAAACAATATTTCAAGTAAATATATTGTATTGGCATTTGGCAACACCGTGGGCACTCGAAAAGCCGTTGGGATTTAGACGCTGACGCTAGTGTGAACCACCCACGGAGAGTTCTAATTGTGAGGCGTGTGAGTAGCCGCCTTTATCCAAGCGGTGGAAACGGCCCTTAAAGGAACATCTAGTAGGCAATGCCTACGATTTGATGACATTTGGTTCGGCCTCATTTGACTTTTTTTTATTTTAATGATAACTACGCATTTTTCTATGATTTGGCAACCCCGCCTACCAAAAATCTTGTCTGTCGAAGGGGATAACAAGCGAGACAATGGCAGCTTTCACACTTGGCAGCACGGTAACGACACGACATGGACTAGGGATGAATTTACATTGAAAGCGATGTAGTGGCTTCGTCGATTTCAATGTAAATTCATCCCTACTCCATGTCGTGTCGTTACCGTGCTGCCTAGTGTGAAAGCTGCCATTGGGTGATATGAATAAAAACGAGTAAATAGTATATTACATAACAAGTGTAGAAAGTGACTTATTTCTCACAAATGAACGTTTAGCACGAGCCGCGTAGCGGAGAGTGCGGAAACGGAACGAGTGTGAAAATCACTTTCTAACGCGTTATGTACAATATTTTTCCTACGACTAATAAATTAAAACAAATTCCAAAGATAAAAATTATTTACTAACAAACAACACTTAAATGAACTTGAATAAGTTAGTACTTACTTTTAAACTTTGTGTCTTTGATTTACAGTTCCTGCCTTCTAGATAGAAATGCAAAATTCAAAACTGATATGAAGTATTCATATCGTATCAAATACTATTAAACGAGCAAGGTTTGTATGTATGTATGTATGTATGTGTGTCCAGAGGATCTCGAAATCCACTCGTCAGAATTCAATGAAACTTTCAGGGTAGACTAATTCCTATCTAAATCGGCAAAAAATGTAGGTCTCATGTCTGTGAAAATTCGATCTTCCGAGATATTTACAAGAAAAGTTAAGCTTTTAGTTTTATTTCCTAGCAACAGCACATAATAATAACTTGTTTTTATAGTAATATATACTATAAAGGATAGATGAGTACAGTAAAAGTGGGGATATAACGTCACATTCCATAGGCGTACTTTGCAAAATAAGTTTCTATAATATAAATAAGGTCACAGCATATAAAACATATATACGCACTTCGTAGATTAAATTTTGGAGTTATATTATTTACAAAAAATAAAAATAAACTTTATGCATGTGACACTTTAACATTGAACGAATTAAATTTAACCAATAAATAACAAGGAGGATTATATGTTGGGATTAAACTTTTTTTAATCTCTTAGCATTAAAAGTAACGCTTCAGTACTTACCTAAACTCAAAGATTAAAAAAAAAGTTAGTTCAAGAACTATCTTTAAAAGTCACTGTCTTCACTAAAACTACTGGTATCACTATAATTGTCTTTTCTGAGGTTTATTATTATCGGTTCTATTAAATTATCCATTGATATATCCACTTTCCTAAATGAATTTTAGACATTTTTAACATGACCAATGCATTTTCCCCAATTTTCTCTATTTACATCTGAAACTGCCTTCAAAAACAAATTTCGCACATCAGGAAATTTAAATGTTTTATTGTTTTGAGAAACATAACCTTTTAATAATTGTGACCAGATCAGTTCAATGGAATTTAACTCTGAGTGGTTCGGAGGCAATCTGAGAATTTTAATTCCTTTTTCTCTGGCCATCTCATCTATAATATATTTTTTGAATTTGTTTTTATGTTGCCTTACTATTACTAATAATTCTGCCTTCAAGGATTTAGGAGGACTGATAATATTTTTAGAATGAAGCCATTTTGAAATATATATTAATACAAAATTCTGAATCAATTAAAATACATACGATACGGCTATGAATAAATAAAGTATGACTTATCTGTCAAAAGAACAGGTTTATCTAGACAAAAACTATATTAGGCCGATCAGATTAAAAATTAAAATTTCTACCTCTTGAACCTGTACTACGTTCTGCAAATTAAATACTGCACTCCTTTCTTCTGTTTAGTATAGTAGTAAAAAGGTTTGACTTTATACGGACATAAAAGGTTTGTTCCAACATAACACAAAACCAGTTTGCGTACTGTCGGGATTCTGCGCAGTCTCGATTTAGTGACACCAACATAACACAAAACCAGTTTGCGTACTGTCGGGATTCTGCGCAATCTCGATTTAGTGACACCAAATCTAGTCTGCGCAGAATCCCGACAGTACACAAACTGGTTTTGAGTTATGTGGGAACAGATCTAAATAATTTGCTTGTCAAATGACAGCCATCTCATAAATTCAAAGTTGAAAATACAACGTTGCCAATTCAATTTCAGAAATCATGGGTTTAGGTAAATATTTATAGGAACGTTGAGTAACACTGTTAAAATGGACACTTGTCAAAATGTGACACCTGTAAAAACGTGACAACTGTTAAAATGTGATACGTGTCAGAAGCCAACAACTGTCAAAATGAACAAATGTCAAAATATGACACCTGTCAGAATGTAACAAATGTCAAAATGTCACACGTATCGTACTTTTCTTTATTTATTACAAAGATCTAACCTAACCTAAAGCTAATCTTTTTTTTTTTTGGCGGGTGGAAATGCGTTATGCACATCGGGTAAAGGTTCTTCCCTTCTCCGATAGTGTGAGACTACCCCTTACGGCTACTATTTTATTATGCGGACAGTTTTAATATTTAAGTTTTCATTATCATAGAGAGAGAGAGAGAGAGAGAGAGAGAGAGAGAGAGAAAAAGAATGAATGCTTGTACACGGGTACTATTAACATAGATTTCAATTTTTTATTTTACAAGAAACTTTAAAGAGACATTTAAAATTCTCTATTTTCATAGTACATTTTAAGGTTGATTGTGACTTTGTATTTTCCAAGAGCAAATTGTAATGTAATGTACGAATGAACTATTTTTGTAACTGAAAATTTTTGAAAAAATATGATATCAATATCTGCCACACGTCGAGAGTCTGGTCACAAGTTTTTGTGGAGGTTTTTACCCAAGTATGAATATCAGACCTATAATTTTCCTTCACTGCAGATCAATAAATAATAAAATCAATTGAACATAGAGTTTTTCTTATATAGTGATAAATAGAGTGAGCTGAGCGATCTTCTAATGACGGGACGTGTGCCCTACACGCTGCTGTTGCCCGTCCCGGAAACGGGGCCTGTCCACCGTGATAATTCGCGGAGATCAAGCGTCAGTAGATGTTGCCCTAAAAGGGTGAAATCCCCAGGAACTAGGCAACTTTAATGCATTTAACTAACCTCTGTGACCAGCAGTTGATAAACGTCAACAACAGCTGCAGCCAATTGAAAATTAACACTGACAGCTTTTTTAATTTTCCCGCCTACTTTCAAGCCAATCGCCAATCAACTTTTTATTTATCTCCCTATCAGTAGTTCAAGTAGATGTCGCCCACTCCGTAATTTTCGCGAATTAATTAATAATTTGTCATGTTATAAATATACTTAAATTATATACTCATTGGGCTGCTTAAAAATGTAGATTTGAATATTAAGAGCGAAGCTCGGTGACCAGATATTCAGTTTTAAGTTCATATCATGACTGTTTTAAATGTGACAGATATTGTCAACTTTCTGACGTATTTATTTATGCGATATAAGCTACTTTCGCATATAGTCGTAGGAAAAGGTTTTACTTGCGCAGCCGTTAGTAATTACTTGACCTAAAGTAAACCTTCAAAAATCGTCCAAAATCCTATGAATAAAAACAAGTAAATACTTCTTGTTCTTTAAGTAAATTTTTGTCCACGGACGAGTCTGATCAGATTCATGCTTGTTGCCTTTTACTTCAATGTAAGTAGTTTAAAAAAATGTTTTATACATGTTGGAATTTGAATTTAATTTTGTATTTCGAAACTCTAGTCATTGGTGAAATAACGAAACTAACGGTATCATATTTAAGAAAATTTAACAGAAATTTGGATGAGATTTTAAGCTATATAAGTGAACAAGTATTTGATTTCAAATAGGCTGTCGGAGGTTTTTTTATTTGATCAAGAAGCGCACAGTGGTCATTTAGTCTGTTTAGTCCATGATGGCAGCCTTCACGCATCTACGCGCTCCTAAGCGTTATAATAATAGAGTTAGTGTAGATCCTATGAGGTGTAAGGAGCTCTTGAGATTTGAACGTGAAAGTGTTGATTTTCTTAAAGACTATTTTTTAACTGAGTTGAATGAAACTCGTGGCGCAGCTTTGACTGCAAGAATGAAGATGGAAATCTTTTTGCGATAATTGAGTGATCCTGAGTTTCAAACTGGAGTTGGCTATGACATCGTTATTGACCAATCGACTGTATCAAAAACCTTTTCTGAAGTTTTGGATAAAATAGTCGAGAAAGCAAATGAATGGATTAAATTCCCGATTACAGAAGACGAAATATATACAGCGAAAGAAGAGTGGAACAGATTTCATATACCTACGGTTGTTGGTGCATTGGATTGTACCCACGTCGTGATTATGAAACCATCCCTATATGGAGATGAGCACATTAACAGAAAAGGTAAAGCTTCAATAAGTGTACAGGCAACCTGTGATTCTTTTGAAAAAATCACAAGTATTGGGGCCCAATAGCCAGGAAGTGTACATGATGGTCGTATTTGGCGCAATAGCAATGTGCAACAGGTCTTGCGCTTGTTCGATTGTGGTGCTTGTCTTTTGGGAGCCAAAGGGTATGGAATAGCTCCTTGGCTTCTGACTCCATTTCCTGCTCCTGCAAATGCGGCGGAAGGATTATATAATCTTATACATTCACAAGAGAGGGTTATTATAGAAAGAGTTTTTGGACAAATCAAACAACGCTTTCCTATTCTAAATAATCGAGTTCGGATAGCCTTGGAAAAAGTGCCGAAACTGATTGTAAGCTGTGCGGTTTTCCATAACATCTCTAAACATTTGAATGATGGTTGGCAGTTTGCATACCCAGAGAATGAAGAAATTAACATGCAAGAAAATTATGTATTTGATAACAATGAAAACCGAATTCGACGACAAGGAGAGGCAAAACGAAGAGAAATAATGCGTGTTTTAAGTGATTTGTGAAATATGTAGTCTTGCTCGTTGATGCCCTACGTGAGTAACCTTAAATATGAGCTTATATAATAAATAATAATAAAGAAAATTATCAAAGATTTACTTTTATTATAAATCAAAACTTTACTTTTATTATAAATCAAAACTTTATTACAACATGTTTTAATGCCTTCGCCTTCATCAGGCTATTCCAACACCGTTTTTAATAATGCTTCTTCACGCTTAATTTGTAAGCGTGTTAGTTTGATTTGCTCTAATAACAGAAGTCTTTGTAGCTCGGCTGTAGATAGTTCATCTGTTTCTTCAGTTTCGGCACTCAACTTCCTCTTCTTTGGAAGCTTCTTTTTCATTGGAGGGTTTTCTATAACTTTTACAGGTTGATTTATGGTGGGTTCCACTAAATCTTCCGTGCCATCTTCAAAGCTTTCTTGTAGTTTACTTGAACCCGCAACGTTCAGAGTGACACTAACGCTAACGCCCCCTGGCACTTTAGAGTAAATAGGGTTTTCTTCTTTATTTGAAAGTTCTAGGAATCCTTTTCCCATCCTACAAGTTTTATTGGCATGTTTCCAGTGGCATTGCAGTCTGTTTTCTTCTTCACATGAGTCTTCATATTATTAAGCAGTTTCTTTAGTTGGCTAACTGTAACATCCTTTGAAGTATTTTTCATATACGCTTCCTTAATTTCTTTCCAGGCTCGATTCTTTTTTGCCACAACGGCTGGCAGTAACGACTTCTCCAGAACAATTTGGTAATATTTCAATAGTATCGTTAACATTGCCCTGGTGTCAAAACCCTCAATACTATCACCGTCTTCAGCCATCAGTGTGGTGCGTAAAATACAGCGTGTTAGCGTTCCAAGGGATTGATTGATTGATTAAGACGATGTACCTGACTGAGGTTTTTTTAAAAGCCTCAATACTGCAGCCTTAAGACTTATTGTATTATGTCAGTTACATCGTTATGTTCAGGTGAAGAGGTTTGTTACCTTTATCAGGCTGAGTAGCCTTTTCACCAGATTTTCTTTTGGAAAGTCCTCCTGTGGGTTTACCGGCCCCAGTAGGTTATACCTCCAGTGCGTGAGTGCCAGGCACTCTAGTATGATATGTGAGGCTGTTTCCTCCTCCCCATTGCATAGTCTACATATGGGTTCATCTTGAAAGACGCCCATTTTATGTAGGTGTTCCCTAAGGTGACAATGTCCGGTTATTAGTCCCTTGACATGCCTTATTTGATTTCTGCTTAGATTCAGAATATCACCTGTCGGTACTTTTGATGGCGCTTTAACCATTCGTTTACTGTTTTGTTGGCTCGGCACGAGATCCCAGCGTGACCGGTGTTCTTTTAACATCCACCTAGTCAGCGAGAGTCGTACCGAGGTTTTGGGAATGCCAAACGCCGGTTCAGGACCAGTAAAGACGGTCGCTGAGGCTTTCCTTGCCAGGGCGTCTGCTTCCTCGCTGCCTTTTATCCCTTTATACCCTGGGATCCATCTAAGTGTTACCTTATTTTGGTTGGCCAGAACGAGCAGGGTTTGTAGGCAGTTCTAGACCAATTTTGATCTGATTTTGTTACATGATAGGACCTGTAGGGCAGCTTGACTGTCAGAGTAAATGAGGATTCTTTTCCCTCTATGCCCCCTGTCAATATTCTCCCTCAAACAAAGCTCTATAGCATGTACTTCTGCTTGAAATACTGATGCGTAAGTCCCCAGTGGTGCGTATAGGTTGCATCTGGGTGTTTCACCATATATTCCAGCTCCAGTTCCACTTGCGGTTTTTGACCCATCAGTATACCAAACTAATGTTCCTACCCGAAAGTTGTTTGTTTCTTCACCTTCCCAACTCAGCTGAACGCTGAAGGGCTTTGTGATGTTGTTTTTTTGGTGCCATTTCGTCACTTCTCATCTCCATCAACGAGTTTGTGATGATTTTTGTGATTCTACTGTGTCCTTGTTCATAAGGATCCCAGTAGCCATTGCATTCCAATCTGAATGCCCCATTCTCGCCTCCGCTCTGATATAAATATCAAGTGGCGGAAGGTTTAGTATGGTTTCCATTGCTGCTGTTGGAGTGCTCCTCATGGCACCTGTAATGCAAATGCAGGCTAAACGCTGGAGTTTAGCAAGCTCCACTATCGCCTTCCTTTGTATTACTTTAGGCCACCACACTAAGGAGCCATAGGTTAACATGGGTCTTACCACTGCAGTGTACAACCAGTGTACCATACGTGGTTTTAAGCCCCATTTAGTGCCTATGGCCCTTTTGGCAGCCATTTTACCCTTATTAATGGTTTTTTCTAAATGCTTATTCCAGGTTAGTTTAGCGTCAAGGATTATACCTAGATACTTCACCTCACATGGGTTTAAAAATGGTTTTGGTACAAGAGAAGCAATATTCAGCCTCCAGACTTTAGTACAAAACTGCCAGGATCAAAGAAAGGATGTTTTCATATGTTTTATAGACTATGAAAAAGCTTTTGACAACGTTAAACATCACATCCTGGTATCGTATCTTGAGGAATTGGGGCTAGACAGTAAGGATATTAGACTTATTTGCAATCTGTATTGGAATCAAAAAGCAGAAATTAGGCTAAATAACTTGACAGAAACAGAACAATTCGAGTTAAAAAAGGTGTTAGACAAGGGTGTATCTTATCACCTATGTTATTTAATCTCTACGCCGAAAAACTATTTATTGATGCAGTTCTGGATAGCCCAATAGGCATTAGGATTAATGGAATCTCCATAAATAATATTAGATATGCAGATGATACCGCAATTATTGCGGACAGTGCAGGCGATCTTCAAACATTGTTGGATCAAGTTAATGAAGCAAGTAGAAGATTAGGTTTAAAAATTAATATCAACAAAACCAAGTTTATGGTTGTGAGCAAAAACAATGTCCCACACACTCGAATTCGGCTGGATGGACAGGATATACAACAGGTCACACAATTTAAATATTTAGGATGTATGTTAAATTCGAATTGGGATCCCGACCAAGAAATTAAATGCAGGATTGAACAGGCAAGAGCAACCTTCCTCTGAGTTTTAGGATCAGGTACAGAACTGTCAAATGTTACGTTTGGTCAGTTCTGTTATATGGTGTAGAGGCCTGGACTCTAAAAGCAACTTCCATAAATAAATTAGAAGCATTCGAGATGTGGTGTTTGCGACGAATGTTTAGAATATCGTGGATGGATCGCATTAGGAATGAAGAGGTTCTCCGAAGAGCAGAATTAGCAGATCGCGAACTTTTCGACACTATAAAACATAGGAAAATTTCCTATTTGGGACATATTCTGAGAGGAGAACGATATGAGTTCCAACGCCTTATCCTTCAAGGTAAGATCGAAGGAGGAAGGAGAGGAATAGGAAGAAGGAAAGTGTCATGGCTTCGAAATATTAGACAGTGGACAGGAATACACAATCTTCAGGAACTCCAAACCGCTGCAGTTAACAGGAACATATGACGGAAGCGAACGCCTACGCAGGAATCTGCATGGCACCTAAAGAAGAAGAAGAAGACTTCACCTCCTGGTTTAATTGTAGTTGAGTATTGAAGAGCTTGGGTTGTCTGAGATTATCCAACATCTTCTTTTTCGTGAGGGCAATTAGTGCTGTTTTGTTAGGATTAACTTTAAGGTTTTCCTTTAGACACCACCTCTCCACGATATTCAGCGCCTGTTGCATAAGGTCTGAAACAATATTCCAAGGGATGGTAAGCAACTAACTGAGGCACGCTCTGGCGGAGAAACAGACAGGATTCGACAGGTCTGTGATTCACTCACGATTATTTACTGGGCAAAAAGTAGTCTACGTTTAGCAAAAAGTATTTACTCGCAAGTATTCTCCTAATAAAAACTCGGATAGCGGAACTAGACCCTCATGAGTGATTGTTATTTTTATTCACGCGGATTTCAAGAGAATACTTTACTTATCTTTTACTCGTTAGTAAATACTTCGAGTATTTACTCGTTTTTATTCATATCACCCATTCATTGTTAATTGTTCTATCTTGTTAGAAAGCTGTTTAATAAGTGAATTCTTTGGTAAACATCAAGAGTGCATTTTAATCAACCAAAATTCTAAATTACATGCTTACTAACTTTCTTGATACCTAATTTGTTTATGTAATTTATCAAATAAACTTTTTACTTCATCGTAAATGAATACGACTACCCTGCTCCCTTAACTTTTCAAAACAGCGCAGCGCTAATTTTTGCATAATAAAATATTTATCTAAAGAACTGTTTTATTTTTATTTATAAAAATAGCCACTATGTATTGACTAAAAACAATTAACTTATGTAATATTTATAGCACATTGCAAATATTGAATTCGTGTGTGATTACAAAAGACGACAACAAATTAATTTTGAAATAGGTACATTTACAGTCGGTACAAAACTGCGTCAATTTTTTGCTAATCAAATATAATACGTGTTATTATACAAATAAAGTACGCAAAAACAGAATTTGAGCCGGAATGTCAAAAGGTTTAAAGATAAAAAAGTCAAGCTATATTAGGAAATTATTATTATTACTATTTTTAGTAACTGAATTTACTTGCTGGATAAAAAAGTAAAACTGAAACTAAAGTAGAAAGAGGTCGTCTTCGAATAATATATAGACGAATTGAGAAACTTTTTGTTTGGATTTTTTTGAAATTAACAACAATATTTTTTAATCAATTAAGTTGAAACAAACAAAAAAGTTCGTTTTCGAAATAATTTGTAGATGATTTTGTCGGTTGTCACTGTAAGTAAATTATAGGATCAGTATTTTTCGATGATGCACTAACAGGTCAAAGCTAATTAGACTTTAGATAAAGAAATTGAGAATCAACTCAAATAGCAAGAAATAGCTATTTTCAGTAAGATGGTGCTGGTATTCACAATGCATCAATTGTAATTCAATATCCAAATACCATCTTCCCTTATGTTCTACAGATCACACATATGCTCAATAATTGAATATACCGGGTGTTCCGATATTCGACCGACAACGCTTCCAGTTCCTATTTGTGTTCTAGATCCATCTCAATAAATAGGTATTGTAATTTTCATAGTTAGACATTAAATAGTTAAGTGTCGATGCTAGTTGACTTTGGATGAGAACTTTGAAGTTTGAATTTGTTTTGTACTTCCAGTAGTTATTGGAAAGATTGACTATTGATATTTGGAAGTAGATTTCATGGAACTTGTTCAGCTAGGAATTTTCAATGGAATGACGGAAAAGGGCTTCTGTTGATAAAAGAATGAAATGATCTCTGACATATTGTAATTGGATTCCTTTGGTTTTTAGGATATTTAAACATGACACGGATCCATAAGGAATTCTACAGGGTGTTCCGATATTCGACCGACAACGCTTTACAGGTGATAGCCCTTGACAAATGATGAAAAATGAGTTAGGTACATAAGCCCCTAAGATTCTTAGTTTACGAGATACAGGGTGTTAAAGTTGAGAAATTAAAATTATTTCGATCTCCTATTTTTTAAGATCTTTGGTTATTTATGTTACAAAAAGTTATTGACTTTTATTGCGCTAAAATCAACAATCAAGACTAATAATTACAATTATTGTATTCGAGCTTGCTGAACACGATGGTGGTATCAGAATTACTGTTTTCGACTGCTGAACCCCCTAAAACGGCCAAAACCTACCCCCTAATGGGGTTAAACGGGCAGCGCATCATTTTCCTGTAAAAAAAAACGTCTTTCCCCCCGTTTTCGAGGATGCTGAGCACGGTGGTAATGTTGAAGATTACTTCCGACCCTCACCAACCCCTCCACAGGCCAAAACTCACCGCCGACAGGGGTGTTTTATATTTTTTTATATCAGCGGCAAAACGTCTGTTTTCGAGGATGCTGAACACGATGGTGGTGTTCAATATCACTTCCGACCCCCACGAACCCCTCCACAGATCAAAACTCTCTCCAGTTTTTTAAATCGCGAAAAATAAATAAAATATACACAATCATTTTCGAAGCAAAATAGCATGTAGAACTTATAAACACAAAGATTTGAGTTATGATAAACTAAACCAGTGTTATTAGAACTTTTTCATTGAATTTGAAGGATGCGAATAGCTGATCGGTTCTGTCAGGGTAATATAGACTACACTAAAAAGCAAAAAAAGCAAAACAAAAGTTATAACTATTTTGACATTTTAACATAACACATATCACAGCAAGTAAATATGTTATTCCGATAATAAAATACACCAAATATTATTGAACACAACTATTAATTTAAAGCTAAAAGAAAAAGGTAAGCCAAATATCTATATTATACTTTTCCGGACAGTTCACAGTTTACCGTCCGAAAAAGTACGAAAAAAGTCCTAGGTCGAAAAGTTCTTCTTCTTGTTATTGTGTACTGCATTGAATTTGAATTCTTCTTGAATTCTTCCATATTTAATAAATAAATGATTTGTAGACTTGAGTATAAATTGTGTTATATTCATAACGATAAAAATATGAACAGAAAAAAATGTTATTTTAGAAAACCATTAGGGTGACCATTCACGATCGTTCAAATCTAATCGTTCCTCGCCAAATAAAGTGGCAAAACGCTAATGGATTGGATGCAATGTTATGGCCCGAACGGAATTCTAACCTGTCAGAAATCCGTCGCTCCGAGCCAAAACTCATCACTCCAATCATCGTGAATGTGAAAAAGTGGCTTGTTGGAACGTTTTCGTGGAGAGGTGGAGCTTTCGTAAATGAAGAAACCAGAAATCCAATCCAATTGCTCCAATACGTCATCGTTCCACTCCATTGGAATCAGCTCTATTAACCTAGCAGTGACATGGCGGCAGAACCAAATCGGACCTAGTAGGTCAATTGTCGCTTTTTTGTCGCTTTTTTGTTACGCTAATCCCACTTTTGTCGCTTGTACCAGTTCCGAGAAAAACGCGTTCCTGCTAGGTTAATAGGGATAATTCGTTAATCGGCGGCAAGATCAAATCGGACAGGTAGGATCAAATCGGAACTAGTAGGTCAATTGTCCCTTTTTTGTTACGCTAGTCCCACTTTTGTCGCTTGTACCAGTTCCGAGAAAAACGCGTTTTTCAAAAAAACCCTATTAACCTAGCAGTGACATAGCGGCAGAACCAAATCGGACTTAGTGGTCAATTGTCGCTTTTTTGTCGCTTTTTTGTTACGCTAATCCTACTTTTGTCGTTTGTACCAGTTCCGAGAAAAACGCGTTTTTCAAAAAAACCCTATTAACCTAGCAGTGACATGGCGGCAGAACCAAATCGGACCTAGTAGGTCAATTGTCGCTTTTTTCTCGCTCTTTTGTTACGCTAGTCCCACTTTTGTCGCTTGTACCAGTTCCGAGAAAAACGCGAAAATATATTAGCATGACTAGTTTGTAACTTTTTTTGAGGTGTTTTGATGCTGTTTGGGCAGAAAAATTCCCATGTGAGGTGTTTCGAACGATTTGATAAGTAATTTCAGTAAAAGTCCAGAAGATGACGTTCTCAGCTAGGTCGCCTGTACCAGGTCCTCCGGAGGACGATTTCGATGTCAGAACTTGGACGAGCGACCCGAAAAATTCCTGTGCGAGGTGTTTCGATCGATTTGATAAGTAATTTCATTAAAACTCCAGGAGATCACGTTCTCAGCTAGATTGCCTGCACCAGGTCCTCCGGAGGACGATTTCGATGTCAAAACTAAGACGAGCGACTCGAAAAATTCCCGTGTGCTGTGTTTCGAACGATTTGATAAGTAATTTCAGTAAAAGTCCAGAAGATGACGTTCTTAGCTAGGTCGCCTGCACCAGGTCCTCCTGAGGACGATTTCGATTTCGATTTCCTACTAGGTCCGATTTGGTTCTGCCGCTGTCACTGCTAGGTTAATAGGTTTTTTTTTGAAAAACGCGTTTTTCTCGGAACTGGTACAAGCGACAAAAGTGGGATTAGCGTAACAAAAAAGCAACAAAAAAGCGACAATTGACCTACTAGGTCCGATTTGATCCTACCGGTCCGATTTGATCTTGCCGCCGATTAACGAATTATCCCTATTAACCTAGCAGGAACGCGTTTTTCTCGGAACTGGTACAAGCGACAAAAGTGGGACTAGCGTAACAAAAAAGCGACAAAAAAGCGACAATTGACCTACTAGGTCCGATTTGGTTCTGCCGCTATGTCACTGCTAGGTTAATAGGGTTTTTTTGAAAAACGCGTTTTTCTCGGAACTGGTACAAGCGACAAAAGTGGGATTAGCGTAACAAAAAAGCGACAATTGACCTACTAGGTCCGATTTGATCCTACCTGTCCGATTTGATCTTGCCGCCGATTAACGAATTATCCCTATTAACCTAGCAGGAACGCGTTTTTCTCGGAATTGGTACAAGCGACAAAAGTGGGACTATCGTAACAAAAAAGCGACAAAAAAGCGACAATTGACCTACTAGGTCCGATTTGGTTCTGCCGCTATGTCACTGCTAGGTTAATAGGGTTTTTTTGAGAATCGAGTTTTTCTCGGAACTGGTACAAGCGACAAAAGTGGGACTAGCGTAACAAAAAAGCGACAATTGACCTACTAGGTCCGATTTGGTTCTGCCGCTATGTCACTGCTAGGTTAATAGGGTTTTTTTGAAAAACGCGTTTTTCTCGGAACTGGTACAAGCGACAAAAGTGGGATTAGCGTAACAAAAAAGCGACAAAAAAGCGACAATTGACCTACTAGGTCCGATTTGATCCTACCTGTCCGATTTGATCTTGCCGCCGATTAACGAATTATCCCTATTAACCTAGCAGGAACGCGTTTTTCTCGGAACTGGTACAAGCGACAAAAGTGGGATTAGCGTAACAAAAAAGCGACAATTGACCTACTAGGTCCGATTTGGTTCTGCCGCCATGTCACTGCTAGGTTAATAGAGCTATTGGAATCACCGTGAATGGCCACCTTTACTCTAATAAATGTATAATTTATAATAGCACGTTTGTTGTAATATAAAGTATACATTTGGTTTTTATCGTAGCTGTGTTCATCGACCCATACAAAACACTTCCCTACGATAAACATATAATGTTAGCAATATTAGTTCAATCGATATCCATTTCATCACTGTTTACGTTATAATTTTGCGAAAAACATGATATTCAGGATACTTGAACTTTTCGTCATTTTCTTTTTAATGCAAGCACGTGCTTTGCATTCTAATTAATAAGGAAAAATAAATCATACACCGTGATGCTGATACACTAATGTTTCTGAAGGATAAATATAGACGTAATATTAAAAAGAAATTGCATTAGGTATTAATTTTTTTTACGATACTCGATTTTCGCTGATTTCGATGGTGAGTATCGGTCTAACAGTTAAGCACGTCTTGCCGCTGTTAGTCTGTGGATGGGTGATCACCAATGACATGCGGATCGGGTTGTCCTTACGGCCGTGATGGGGAATCGCACGTCAAACGTAAGGCCCCGTCATTACTAACTCGGACAACCCTGTTGGTTTTTGAGGGTTTCTCGTAGGAGGGCATCCAGGATGACGGTAAAAGCCAATTTTTTAAGAATTGGACTTATAAGCGTTTGTTCAAATTACGGTTCTATTCCCCCCTTTTTTATATTTTTTTATTTTTATTATTAATACTGAAATTTACAATCTGCACTATTGGGTGCAATAAGTAAATGAGTTAGCGAAACATAGTACGAAGGAGGGTTTGTCCATCGACATTTCTCCGTTTATAAGTTTTGCTGACTCCGTATTTAAGTTTACACTGGTTACACTTGTTCGTTTAAGTCCTGTGGTCGTTTCCTTTTTAGCCTTCTACGCACTGCTAAAGGTTCACTTAGGTTATCAATCTCTGGATTTGGATGTCCTGGAAGTTTTTGATAGTAGTTGCTGCTTAGAGAGCGGATTTCATTTTCTACAGTGGGTATGTTTAGATCATCGTGTATAGTTTTGTTCGACACGTACCATGGTGCGTTGAGGATGCTACGCAGTATTTTTGATTGCACTCGTTGGATGATTTTTGTGTTCGATGGCTTGGTGCATCCCCACAGTTGGATACCATATGTCCAGATAGGTTTGATAATACATTTGTATAGGAGGATTTTGTTTTCTAGTTTCAGTTTGGATTGTCTACCAAGAAGCCATTGCATCTGTTTTAACTTGAAATTAATTTGTCTCTTTTTTGCTTGGACATGCGGATTCCATGTGAGTTTTGAATCTAGTGTTAGTCCTAGATATTTGACCTCTTTTTTAACAGGGAGAATGTCACCATTCATTGTAACATCTGGGCATTGAACATGTCTTGTTGTGAAGGTGATATGTGCAGACTTGGTTGTGTTAACATTTATTCGCCAGTTGTTGAGCCATTCTTCCAGGTTGTCGAGATGTTCTTGTAGTTTGTTTGACGCAAGTTGAGGATTGCAGTCTGTAGCAAGAATTGCAGTATCGTCAGCGAATGTTGCTATGGTTGTATCATCCATTGTCGGAATGTCAGCGGTAAATAATAGATAAAGGAATGGGCCCAGAACGCTGCCCTGTGGTACGCCAGATTTGATTGGATGGTTATTGGAAGTTTCAAGATTAAACTTAGTTTGGAAAAATCTGTCACTGAGGTAGGATTTTAGAACTAGGTAGTAATTGGTGGGAATAGTGTTTTTCAATTTATAGAGTAGTCCGTGATGCCAAACTCGATCAAATGCTTTCTCCACATCCAAGAATGCTGCGGTGCATACTTTCTTTTCTTCAAGACTTTTTATAATTTCATTGACAATTCTATGACCTTGCTGTATAGTGGAATGCTCGTGTCTAAAACCAAATTGGTGTTGGGGTATTATGTTACTAAGATTGATTTCATTTTCAAGTCTTTTTAGAAATAATCTTTCAAATATTTTGGCTAATAGGGGTAGGAGACTTATGGGGCGATAGGAGCTGGGTAATTCAGGTGGTTTTCCAGGTTTTGGGATGAGTATAATTTGTGCAAATTTCCAAGAGATGGGAAAATAGCTTAGTCTAAGGATACTGTTGAATATCATGGTAATTAGCACTATTGGTTTCCTGGGAAGTTTCTTGAGGATTTGGCCGGTGATAAGATCAAATCCGGGAGCTTTATGGATTTTACACATGTCTATTTCGGTTTTGATTTCTTTGGGAGAGAAAGCTTTGATAGGGGGACTCATTGGACAGGGTACATCTAGAAAATTTTGTATATTTTGGTCGTTGTTGTTTCTGTTTCCTAAGTGTTCTGGTGGGTTAAAAATTTCTGCTAAGTGATCTGCAAATGCGGTTGCCTTCTCTTGATCAGATCTTGCCCAGTCGCCATTGTTGGTTCTAAGTGGAGGTACATGGTTTATTGGTCTCTTGAGTTTTTTTGTTGCTTTCCATATTGAATTGTCTTCTTTAGACAGGTTTACTATGTACGTTTCAAATGTGGAGTTTCTATAGTCTTGTAATGCTTTTGTTAGTTCTCTTGTAAATCTATTGTATGCATTTTTATCGATTGGATTTCTCGTTCTTTGCCAAATTCTTCTTGCTCTTCTTTTTTGTGCCGTTAGTGTTCTAATAAATAATGGTATGTTATTATTGTTTTGTGTGGTGGGGTTTGATGGAGGTGTGCTTTTCCAGGCTGCTTCTTGGATCATGGTTGTGAGGTACTGTACAGCCACGTCTATATCTACTTTTTCTTTTAATCTAATATTGGTTTGCAGGTTTTCTATTATATATTGTTCAAAGTGGTTCCAATTTGTTTTAGTACTGGTAAGTCTAGGGGGTTCGGGTTTAAAGATGACATGGTTGCTTACTGTTAGAATAACTGGAGAGTGGTCCGAAGATAAGTCCCAGTTAGATTCTATTTGGAAATAGTTAAGAGCGATGTTGTTAACTACGAAGAAGTCTAGTAGATCGGGTAGCTTATTGGTATCAGTGGGCCAGTAAGTTGGTTCTCCGGTCGATAAGTGATGGTAGTTTTTATTTGTGATAGCCTTGAGTAGATTTCTACCTTTGGTTGTTACACATCTGGACCCCCAGTTGGTATGTTTAGCGTTCCAATCGCCTCCTGCTATAAACCTATTTCCCATAGTAATGAATAGCTCTTCGTATTCTTCTGTGTTGATGTTATGTCTTGGCGGGCTATATGTGGCAGCTAGAGTAAGTGGTCTTGGTTTGGCATTAATTTGTATTATGGAGGTTTGAAATTTATTTGTTTGGAAAGACTTGAGTTCATGGTGCGGTAATGTGTTTTTTACAATTATCGCAGCTCCGCCATGAGCTGTACCATCAGGGTGATTTGTATGATATAACTTGTAATTGGGTATTCTCATTACTGAGTAGTTTGTAAAGTGTGTTTCTGTCACGAGCATTACATCAATCTTGTTTATTTGTAGAAAATGCATTATTTCTGTTTTTCGATTGGTTAATCCATTAGCGTTCCAGAGAGCAATGCGAAGTGATACTATATCCATTACTTGATTATTTTGGCTATGACAGAGGATAGCATGTTTAGAATCATGCTGTTTTGATTGATAAGTTGATTAAACATTGATTTAAATTCAGTCAAAAATATGTTGAGTTGGTCGCTGATGTTTTCATTGTTTGGTATGTTGTTGGGCGCATTTACAGCATTGGCGTATGAAATGTTTCCAAAGTTATTTGTTAATGGACGAGGAGGAGTGTTTTGAGCTTGGTTTGCATTGACGTTTGCATTGACGTTTTTCTGTGGGCTGTTTCGCGCGTTTTGGAGGTTTTTGTATACTTCGCAGCCTCTGTAATTTGACGGGTGATCTTTTTGACATAAGGCACATTTGGCTGGAGTGTTTCTGGGCTTTTCGCATGAAGTGGAGTTGTGATTTCCTCCGCATCTAACACATTTGTATGGACGTCTACAGTACGTTCTGGAGTGACCGTATAGTTGACAACGTACGCATTGAACAATATTGTTCTTCTTATTTGGTGGTTCAACGGTAATTTTCATATTCCCTAAGAATTCGAGGTTATAAATTTCCTTGTTATTTGGTTTGGGATCAAGGTCTACATAAAATAGCATCAGAGGTTGTTTAGTGGTTCGATGGCGTATATTCATAATATTACGTACATAGTGACCTTTTGTTTTTAGTTCTTCAATTATGTCATTAGTTGGGATTGAATAATGAAGGTTTCTAATTACGACTCTGTACGCCCGGTCTTCCTTCATCTGGTAGGTATGATGGATGATCTTTTCGTCGTTGAGGTGACCGATTAGTTTTCTATATGTTTCTGGTGTGAACGCATTTATTTTGATCGTGTCGTTTGGGAGAGCTTTGCAACTATACGTTTCTTGTTCTGTGGCTTTGGATAAATTCTTTATCATTTTTTGGATGTCGACTACTCCGTAAATGTATATTGGCGGGGGACTTGGTGGTTTGGGAGTGTTGGTGGGAGCTGGATTGTTTTCCAGAGGTTGGTTGCTAGGTAGGGGTTCAAATCTGTTACTTGTACTTACCACAGGGGTCGATACTTGATTTGTCGTTGCCTTTGTCTGTTGCATTTTTCTTTTTTTAACTACCTGCCATTCATGCGGATTCTCTTGGGTTTCTTTTTCGTCATCATTATCACTGTTTTCCATCGGTGCTTGGGTATAGGATAGTTGTAACGAAGTTTGAGAAGGTCCTGGCATCGTTTGGTTAAGGGGTTGGTTATATACTGGCTGATTTACTGGAGGTTGGTAGTACATCATCGGTTGTGAGTTAATTGGCAATTGTTGTATTTGTTGTATGTTGTTGGGTTGTGCTTGGGTGTATTGATATTGTACGGGTCCCATACATTGTTGCTGATTAAGTTGGTTAGTTGTTGGAAAAAACTGTTGGTTTGGCCCGAATTGGTTAACAAATGAGTTGGTTGAATTTTGTGTATAATCCATCTTATAGTGCTAAGTAGTTCTTTTCATTCTTCACTGACTAAGTATTCAGGAGCCAGCCCTGCTCCTTTTATTTCAGAAATTCTTATTTTAATTATTCTAATCTGTATTGTTAACGATTTCGAATATTAATTTAGTTAGAATGTTTTTTTTTTTTGTAGTCATTAGTTTTATCACTTCACTTTTGTTGTGGCAAGAACTTATCGCGGTACAGATACTGGTATATCTATTCGGCCGTTTATCGACACATCCGTACGCTTCGAAAGTAAAACGAGAACCCCCCTTTTTTTTTTTTTTTTTTTTTTATTTTTTTTTTTTTTTTTATATGACAAGAAAATATTCTAGGCAAAAATATGCGAAATTTTCTGGAAATTCAAATTATATTTTTAGAATTCTTTAACTTAGTAAATTTTGTATAAGCATTTTACTTATTGGTGTTCATGTTACTCTAGCGGTCGTCCTACGATTTTATATACAGGGTGTCCCAACTAAAATTTGCCCCCAAATATTTCGACTTTTGTGCCAAAACAGGTCAATTTTAACCTAGAGGGGGTTCAATTTTTATCGTAGTTGCAAACTTCCTTCTTCATCCCTCTAGCGCCCAGAAGCACCCCTTGAAAAATCTTAAATGGCAAGGGGTGTTAAGTTAAGTTGAAGCTGTTTTCATTATCTAATGCAAACCCGTTCTTTTTTATTTTGAATGACTCTTTTTTGAGAAAACTGCTTAGATTAATTACACAGCCCCACAACAAAAAATTGTCTGCGCCAAGAACTTCACTACTGCAACTAGGGGTTTTCAGGGTCGCTCAATCCGAATCCGAGGTCCGCTTGACCTCATCAGGTCAGGGTCAAGGTCATTTGAGGGTCAAATTGAGGGAAAAATCGGAAAAAATTTATACAAAGGTATTTAAATTAAAAAACCTTGAATTGAGCAGTATATTTGCTAAAATTAAATTGTTTTTTAGATTGTTTTCTTTCACATTAATTTAAGCAGTTTTCTCAAAAAAGAGTCATTCAAAATAAAAAAAGAACGGGGTTGCATTAGATAGTGAAAGCAGCTTCAAAATAATATGTCACTTAACACCCCTTGCCATTTAAGATTTTTTAAGGGGTGGTTCTGAGCGCTAGAGGGATGAAAAAAGAAGTTTAAAACTACGATAAAAATTGAGCCCCCTCTAGGTAAAAATTGACCTATTTCGACATTTTTTCAAAATTTGAACAAAACTCGAAATATTTGGGTGCAAATTTTAGTTAGGACACCCTGTAGTCTTTGGGTCTGACAACTTTTTTGTGCGCCTTTTTTTTTAAATAAGTACGCTTTGAGAAGAAAAACTGAAAAATATTTTAATAATACAGTAATTCTTAGTCTCCCATTAAATGTTCAAAATGGCGTCCATTTTCCCTAATACACACTTTGACCCTATTTATAGTAAACAAATCTGTTATGTGTGTGTTCGCCACAGAATAAGACATGAAGATTTATTTCTATAATTTATAGTGGTTTGCCCGTTTAAATTCTTCAGAAAGAAGAGTATTAACTTAATTAAAATGGGGTCTATCCTGTAAAGATTTTTCTATATTTTAACATCTGTGAAAATATTTTCTTATTCACTAACTTCTGTCAAAATTTAAACGGGGTGTTAAAAACCTTTAACAGAAACTAAAATGGCGTTTTATGATATAATAAAAGTACTAGAAAGAAATGTAGAAATAATTTTTAATGTATAGTTACTATATTTAATATTACAGGGCCGAAATCAGATCATATAAGAGGAACCAGAACGACGCGTTTCAATTGCCAAACGCATTGTTTCAAAAATATTTTTCGGTAAAATAAAAACGAAGCCAGAATTATAAATAACCTTATAGAACCACACTAGCATGTATAAAAATAATTGCCACCTTACATTTTTTCGAGCAGGAGCATACCAGTTTTCTACAGGACGGATATAAATTTGGCATTTAGTCAACCCAACTATAAGTAGGGCTTTTGATGAAATGACTAATATAATCTACAATCATCTATTACCAAACTGGATTGTATTTCCTCATTCGGAAAAAAAAGAAACGAAATGCTAAAAGGATTTTAGGAAAAATGTATTTTTCCTAGATATTTGGGTGCTATCGATTGTATATAGATTTTAGAGGATGTCCGAAGTGTGACATCACCACACAAAATAAAACAAGTAGTAACGGCACCCGCTAGAGAGCGGGAACAATAGACTTCTAAACTAAACAAAAAATTATTTATTAAATAATTTTACATAGGAATCCATTTTTACAAAACCGGAAATATCACTTCCGGTTAAAGTTTTTAAAACCAGTTTTGAAACCGGAAGTCGTAGAAAACTGAAATTTAGGCGTGCACACATTCAAGGTATCCTGAGTTCATATCCGTTGTCCGTTAGTCTCTATCGGTTTTGGAAGGTGAGTTATAAATGCGTACAGACGGACAGACAGACAGAAGCGTTCCATAAGACTTTTCTAAACTTTCGGGTTTAGAAGTCTAAAATCGACAATAACACTGGTCAACATTTTAACTAGGCTTGTACACGGGCATCGGAGATGGTATCCTAGGGTTTTCGGGGTCGCTGATAGCGATGAGCGGGTCGGTTAGGCTCAATCAGGTCAGGTTCAAGGTCAAATCCAGGAATAACCTCACAAAAATCTAAAAAAATTCATACATATGTTTTTTTGGTTGCTGATTTCGAATCCGTTATTTGTTTATCCCTTGCTAGAATCCTAGAGGTCACTTGAGGTTATTTTAGATAAAACAGTCAAGGGCATGTTAAAAAATCTGAAAAAACTCATGTGTACGTTTTTCAGGTCCCTGAATCTTAATTCAAGGTCAGTTGAGCTCCATCAGCTCAGGTTCAAGGTCATTTGAAGGTCAAATCTAGGAATAACCTCAAAAAAATCTGAAAAAATTCATATATACAGGGTGACACAGCAACCATGTAACAGGCTACAGTATCTGTGTTTCTCAAGATAAAATTATAAAATTTTAGGGCATTAAATGGGACCTCAGTGGCCTCATTTTAGTCAGTTTGTTTCACTTTTACTACTTCCGGTTTTACCGGAAGTGATACCAACTTTTGAATTTTAAACGGGACACCCTGTAGATTATTTTTGGAATCTACATGACAACCTGATTTCATCGATATAACATACTTGGTATCTCAAGTGAATAGTTAAGGAACTACACACAAAAATACGAAAAATCAAAATTGGCTCAAATAACATACCAAAGAAATAAACAAACGGGAAAAGACGGCACTAACTTAAACATTACATTAAATTATTTAATGTAATTAAAAATAGATATAAATTTAATACAACATAAATGAATTGTGCGTTTTTTTATTTTTTTTTTAATTTAACCCATTTTCCCCCCTGTTTTCATACCGTATTTAAATTGCAACCCTTGTTTTTTTCTTCCTAAAACAATAAACGCATTCTATTCTAATTAACTGCATAATTTTAAATTACATTTTTTGTACATTTCTTAGTTAATGTTCTCAAATGAGAAAACTATCATACTTTAAAGCATTACATTAAATAATTTTTTAATATTATCAAGGCGGCGGTGACTATGACATTATTTTGACTTATTTAGGTGACGGTGAATTTGACAGTTAGCTATCATAGAGCTGCTGATTTGAACTGCAAAATAAAGTAAATGATCTAAAATCGTTTTTGATAAAAATGTATATTCGTAATGAACAAATAGACATGTTACTAATATTTGGTGAATGTCGAAAAAATTCAAGGGATGCTGCTGAGTTGTATAGAAATAGATTTCCCAACAGGAATCATCCAAGCAACAATCATTTCTGGAGACTTGAAATTCAGTTAAGAAGGGAACCGATTGCTGAAAATGACGAATCTATAATAAGTGAAGAAGTTGAGACAAATGTACTTGCATATGTAAATTATGACCCAACATCTTCCTTGAGAGAAATAGAAAGACAGTTTGATGTAAGCAGGGAATCTGTTAGAAGAATTTTAAAAAAATATAAATATAAATCTTTCAAGTATCAAATTCATCAAGAGTTGTATGAAAATAATTTTGCTAGAAGAATTACATATTGTAATTGGCTTTTAAATAATTACAATTTAAACAATAACTTTCATCACCCCATTTTATTAACTGACGAGTCTAGATTTACGAATTTAGGAATATTTAATAAAAATAATACAAGGTATTGGGCTACAGAAAATCCACGACTAATAAGACAAGGACATCAACAAGTAAGATTTGGATTTAATGTCTGGTTGGGCATATTAGAGGGAAGAATTTTTGGTCCCATTATATTTGATGGAGCTTTAACAGGAGAAAGATATTTAGAATTTTTACAAAATGAAATTGAGAATATCTTCGACGATTTTCCAGATGAAGTAAATGAAAGAGTTACCTTTCAACAAGATGGGGGGGCTGGCCCTCATAATTTTGGTCTGGTTCAAAATTATTTACATTTTTGATTTGGAAATAGATGGATCGGAAATAACGGTCCTATCAGATGGCCAGCAAGATCACCTGATCTTACGCCAATGGACTTTTTTATTTGGGGACATTTAAAAAATATTATTTATAAAAGAACATACACTACAAGAGAACAATTGGAAATTTCTGTTCGAGATGCTATTAATAGCATAACAGCAGATCAAATAAATCGAGCCTATGAGACAACTGCTAGTAGAGCAAGACTGTGTGTCGAAAATAATGGACAACATTTTGAAAATTTGATTTAGTTTGTAAATATTTTTTTGTGTGTTTAAGGATTAGTATTTTTTTATTAAAATTGTCAAATGAAGAATAAATATTATTTATTGTTTATTTCGTTGGTTTTTGTGTGTAGTTCCTTAACTATTCACTTGAGATACCAAGTATGATACATCGATGAAATCAGGTCATGTAGATTCCAAAAATGTAATAATCTACAGGGTGTTCCGTTTAAAATTCAAAAGTTGGTATCACTTCCGGTAAAACCGGAAGTAGTAAAAGTGAAACAAACTGACTAAAATGAGACCACTAAGGTCCCATTTAATGCCCTAAAATTTTATAATTTTATCTTGAGAAACACAGATACTGTAGCCTGTTACATGGTTGCTGTGTCACCCTGTATATGTTTTTTTGGTCGCTGAATTCGAATCCGTTGTTTGTTTATCCCTTGCTAGAATAGAGGTCACTGAAGGTTATTTCAAGGTCATTTTGAGGTTATTTTAGATAAAACAGTCAAGGGCATGTTGAAAAATCTGAAAAAACTCATATATACGTTTTTCAGGTCACTGAATCTTAATTCGAGGTCAGTTGAGCTCCATCAGGTCAGGTTCAAGGTCATTTGAAGGTCATATGATAGATAACAAAAGAAAAACTTGAAAAAGTATTTGATTGAGAATAGAATTCAGATTTAAGTCTGTGGCTCCAATTGCTGTTGTTCATATTAAAAAATACCAAGAAATTAACATTTTACCTTCAAATGGCCCAGAAACTGACCTGACGGCGCCTAACCGACGCGCTCATCGTAATCAGCGACCCCGAAAACCCTAGGATACCATCTCCGATGCCCGTGTGCAAGCCTAGGTAAAATGTTGACCAGTGTAATTAATTGAATTCCTCAAATACCTCGAAAAATGATGAAAGTTGATACAGGGAAGTAAATGCAAACTAAATTTTATTTTATTAAAATTGAAAAATAAATGAGTAATTCTTGCTATGTCTGTTAAAATAGGTTGTATAAATACACCATAATCGATAAGGTAAGCCTACAAATTCTCATAAATATCGCGAGTAGTTTCTATTGTGACAAACCCTGTATTGCCCATATCATCGGTTATTTTATTTTCCTTACAGAAAACCTATAATTTATTAATAATTGAAAACTTCCATGTAACTACCATACCGTTTAAAAAAACGTTTTTATAATTTTTTTTAAAATAATTCAACACACCTCTTTTTTTCTTATCTCAAACACCGTATTTGATAAATTTTAGTAAACACAAACGTTGAAGGACACAATAATTTATTCCAAAAATCATTCAGACACACGAGAAGTACTCTGAACCCTAATTTGATAACGAAAAACTTTAATCATACGTAGGTGGAATTAAAAAAAATACCAAAAATTGCGATATTTTGAACTCTGTTCTATAAAACAAAAATTATGACGTAAATAGACTTCTCAAAATATTTATTATTATTGTTTTTTTAGCTATAGTTGATATCGTCTAAAGATTTGGGAAAAACACGTAAATGAGTTCTAAGGTATTTTTCCAGGACACACACAAAGACTTCAATTCTTTTTATTTGTAAAGAATTCATCTTTTAGAATCAACTAAAACTGTAGTATTATTTTAAAATGTCTTTTTCAATTATAACAAATAAACCTAGAACTGGAGAATATTATTGAAGAAGTTAATGGGGCAATAATCGATGCATACGAATCGAGCTGCCCCGAACAAGTAAGCAGAAATTGCAGGGACGCACCTTGGTGGAATTGTAATCTGGCAAAATTAAGATCCGAAACTCGAAAGCTCTTCAATAGGGCAAAGAGTAGCGGAGATTGGCAGAGCTACACCGAGAAACTAACCACCTACAACAAAGAACTAAGAAAAGCAAAACGAAATAGTTTCAGAAAATTTTGTGAGGATATTGACTCCACACCTGCTGCCGCTAGACTATATAGAGTCATGGCAAAAGGTAGAGTCGATAACGCAATGGCTCTAAAGAAGCCAGATGGTAGCTACACCGAAAGTGAAAATAGTATAGTATAGTAGACCTACCAGAGAAGATACGGTAATGGCCAGACATATCTGCAGCAATAGACGCATAAGATGGGCCTTGAACACCTTCCAACCGTTTAAATCAGCAGGAGCTGATGGAATATTCCCCGCCTTACTCCAGCGCGGGCAAGAAGAAATTCTACCACACCTAGTGAGTATGTGTCGTAGCAGTCTAGAACTGGGATATATACCGGAAGTATGGAGAAGGGCCAGAGTCACCTTCATTCCTAAAACAGGGAAAAGGGATACAACCAATCCTAAATCCCTTCGACCAATTAGTCTCACATGGTTCGTTCTGAAAACGGTGGAGAAAGCAACTGATAACTATATCAGAACAGAAATCCTGGAACGGGTGCCTCTGCACCCTCATCAGCATGCGTACCAAACGGGCAAATCCACGGAGACCGCACTGGTGCAATTGACAGATGAAATCCAGGATGCACTAGAGAACAAAGAATCTGTAGTGTGTGCCTTTCTAGACATAGAAGGGGCTTTTGACAACACACCACACGAAGCCGTTAAAAGAGCACTAGAAGAAAGAGGGGTAGACAACACGACAACCAGATGGATGTCGCGACTTTTGTCTACCAGAATAGCAGAGACTAAAATGGGACAAGACACTGTTTCCATCTGCACAACCAGAGGATGTCCACAAGGGGGAGTTGCCTCCCCTCTTATGTGGAGCCTAACAGTGGATCGACTCCTCTGCGATTTGACCGAGATTGGTATATCGTGTCAAGGCTATGCAGATGACATAGTCATAATCGCAAGAGGAAAATTCGAGAATACCCTCTGCGATATAGTTCAAAGAGGGCTGGACTATACCAAAGAATGGTGTCAATCGATGGGACTTAGCGTGAACCCCACCAAGACTACCTTAGTTGCCTTTACACGGAAAAGAAACATTAACCTCAAAACCATCGAATTGGACGGGAAAGTTATTGAATGGAAGCCAGATGTCAAATATCTGGGACTAATACTAGATAATAAACTCATCTGGAATAAGCACGAAAAAGAAGTAACCAGCAAAGCCACGAAAGCTCTAATGGTGTGCAGAAATTTTGCGGAAAAAAACTGGGGATGTAACCCAAAGATCCTGCAGTGGATGTACACGTCAATAGTGAGACCGGCCATCACTTATGGAGCAGTGGTCTGGGGCAGCAGAACTAAGCTGGCCAGTACAAAGGCAAATCTAGCGAAAATCCAAAGACTGCGTATGCATAACAGGTGCAATGAGAACGTGCCCAACGGCCGCCATGGAGGTAATCCTAAGCCTTACACCCCTCCATATAGTAGTGGAGAGTATAGCGATAAGAACAACCTACAGAATGACCAGAGAAGTATCAACTAAACGCAAGTTTCGACTCCTTCCTGGAAATCATCAAACCTGGGACATGCCCCAAGATGAGATGACAAAGAAGTTTAGCTTTGTGAAAGAATTCAACACAAAGCTAAGTAACAAAAGCGAATGGGACAAAGATACCATCCTAAAACTCAAGAGAAGTGCCATTAAATGGTACACAGATGGTTCTAGAACAACAGAAGGAACAGGAATAGGAAGTATATGGGCCTGAAACCAAATATTCTGAAAGTTTAGGCAAATCTCCGAGCATTTTCCAAGCTGAAATATACGCCATCGGAAAATGTGTCCAGTTCAACATAGAAAGAAATTTTCGCAGACAAGAGATCATCATCATGTCAGACAGCCAAGCAGCCATTAATGCTTTGAACTCCCACGAAATCAACTCCCAGATGGTTTGGGAGTGCCTAGAGAATCTAAAGGAACTGGGCAAGAATAACACTGTTACCCTCCTATGGGTTCCGGGACACACTGGAGTGGAGGGTAATGAAATAGCAGACATACTCGCAAAAAAAGGCGCTGAAACACCATTTCTGGGACCTGAACCCTTCTGCGGAATAAGCACCAGTACAATACTTGATGAACTTGGAAAAGAAGTAAATAACAAAAGATGCCAATACTGGATAGGACTACAAGGAATGAGGCAGGACAAGACACTACTGGGAAACTACAACCAGAAGAGATCTGACGACTGCGTCAGTAAAAGTAAAAATAAGCTCAGAATACTAACGGGTATCCTAACAAGGCACTGCCGGCTGAGAGGCCACCTAAAGAAACTCGGATTAGTAGACAAAGAAGAATGCAGATTCTGCGAGGAAGAGGAGGAAACCTCCATCCACATTCTCTCAGAATGCTTTACCCTGCAAAATCCAAGGGTACGATACCTCGGAGAATATCAAATAGAAGAGGAAGATTTACCTAACCTGAAGCCTACCGACATCCTGAACTTTTTGAAAGCAATAGGACTGGAGGACCTGCTCTAATCGTTGAGACATCCTTAACGATTGGGCAGCAGTAGGGGGCACAATAGATCTTATAGGTCGCAGTGTATCGACACCCCCATCACAGATAGATAGATAACAAATAAACGAAAAATACTTAACTACTTACAATTCAAGAAACTTAACAGGAAGGTTTTTGGGTGAATACATAGACATCACCAAAAAGTCGTATGATTAGTTTGAACATTTTTTCTGAATTCCTAGTCCAGTAAAATAACGCCAGAAAAACCCCAAAACTGGGCATCAAGTGTGTCCGTCAAATTTTTTTTTTAATTTGCCGCTATTTATAGGTACATTTAACTCCGAAAATCTCAGCTACGCGGAATTTGTGGAAGGGTGGGAAAATGGCTCTAGAGTTCCCCAAAATCCGTTTTTCGACGATATCTGCCGAAATATGACCCTTAGAGCATTTATGTTTAAACAAAAAATGAAGAGCAGTTCATTACCTACAAAAGTTGCTATAATTTTTTTCGCTACACTAATATTTTTTGCAAAAACGGCGTATCAAAAATTCGCAATTTTTTTTTTATTGTGATGAAAACGGAACATTTGAATATATTCCCGTTTTTGTCTGAAGACAAAAGATAAGGCAATAATAACCAACTTTTTTTCACTTTTGCACTTGATTAATAAATTTATTGTAAACAAATCCAATTTGAGAAAGTTTGAAGGCAGAGTTTTTTTTTGTGCACTTAATGAAATACTTGATATATATATATATACATATATATATATATATTGTAATGTATTCTATAAAACAACTTTTATGCATGAGATTTTACCTCTATATTTAATTATATTTATTTATTTATTATTTTTTTTATTCTTAATCTCGGGGTCAGAAGCGAGTTCCTCTGGCTTTAATTTTAATCTTGTTAATAGAGATATTTTTTTTTATGTTTTTAAATTTATACTAATTTTCTTTTAAAATATAAAAAAATTTTGACCACCAATAACAAATTTTTATTTTATGAATTCTTTTTCACACTAAAATGTTTATAATTATATGAACTTATAACACCGAAATTATCTAAATCCAGACCTGAACTTGTGTATCTTAACCAATGCAACCATCAAAAATTAACTGTCAAATATAATTTGGAACTATGTGTTGGCTGCATTGATTTATCAACTTCCTAACCTAACTTAACCTTTGTGAATTTATAAAAGAACAATTAACAATGAAGCTATACTATAGCTTATTACTACAAGACGACTATGAGTTAAATTTAAATTGTTTGTGATAAATTTGTTTTAGTTCTTTGTATGTTTTATTTTTATCACTGATTAGAAAGTTTATTGGATATATATATATAGGATTAACTTGGCAAACTTGTATTGACTTTAGCTGGTAAGTATTTATTTTATTTTCTGGTATACTCACAACTGGGATACTGGGAATCTTCAGCAAAGTTTAATATAACCTTCATTACATTAGGATTCTGACACAACTGGAAATCTGTGTCAATGTTTAATACAGTCTTCTGTGTATTATTATTATACTTTTTCTTCTTGTTTAAATTTATTTTACTTATTTTTAATTTTCTACAAAATTTTTCTCTTATCACTCTCAATTCAAAATTTATTATTCTCCTTTTTTTCTGTTGCCCTGGAGATTCCTTTCTTTCCTAGATTCACTCCACAGGCATCCCGATTTTCAAATTTTCACTTCATTCAAAATTGTCTTAACCTCACTTTATTTTTTTTTATTTCACTACACTGATTAATTTAAAAACTTAATATTAAAATACATTTATTTTATTTTTTAAAATTATAACATTTTCCATGTTTTTAGGTATGAAGAAGTTTAATTGATTAAAAATTTATATGTCAAAATTTGGTTCGATTATTTATTAGCCTTCAGGTACTACGAAATTTATAAAGTTTGTTTGCTGTTATGAATTATCAGGTAACGTTTAATTATACTATACTATTGATTTAACCTCATGCATATTTTGTATTTTTTAGATAATACTACAATATATATTGATGAAAAGGTCAGAATGTGATCTTTTATCGTCCTACCAAAAAAATCTTGAAAATAAAAATGTAAAACAAAAACAAAAATATATATGGCGAACAGTACAACAAAAAATAGGAAAAAAGAGACACACTACAATTGACGCCGTGGATTTAAATGGAGAAATAACGCGGAATAAATACGAAATTGCTAATTTGTTTGCCACTTTCTTTGCAACGAACACTAAAAAAGCAATAAATACTCACTTTACTGGCAATAGTTTTAAAAATTATACAACAATGTATGTCGCTAATACTTTTTATTTCAATCCTGTTATCCCTGAATAAGTGTTGGATGTAATTAATTGCCTGAAAAATGTTAATGCCGAGGGTGTTGACTATCTTTCAACAAAGATTATTAAAAGTATAGGTCCACAAATTGCTTGCACACTAGCAGACATTATTAATTATTCAGTAGAAACAGAAACGTTTCCATCTAATCTAAAGATAGGAATTGTTACACCAATACTTAAAAAAGATAGCCTTCTTAATCTTGATAATTATCGCCCAATAACAGTCCAAACTATTGTATGTAAAATAATAGAAAAATGTATTTATAAACAAATGTTTTCGTTCCTTGAAAAGTATAATGTTATATCTGACCATCAACATGGTTTCTTCCATCCATAGCCCTACTTAATTTTATCCACACCTCATTGGATAGGAAAAGGTATGTGGGTGCACTCTTCTTTGATCTTTCAAAGGCTTTTGACTCGGTTAGTACTGATATAACAATAAATAAACTACGAGATTTAGGATTTCGTGGCAAATTTCTATCGTGGCTGAAATCATACTTGGAGGCTAGAAAAATTATTGTTAGAATTGAAGATCAGGAGTCCCTTCCCCAATCTGTAGAAATTGACGTACCTCAAGGATTAATCTTAGGTCCACTGATGTTTTTATTATACATAAATGATCTCTCTAAATATGGTAGCACTAATCATTTGATACTATATGCAGATGACACCACATTAGCGATTGATGCTGAATCTCCAGATGAGCTAATCTTAAAGATGAATATTTTATCAAAAGAATTTTCTGATAGTAAATTCGACAAAAACCATCCTTATGCATTTTTTTACAAGGACAGATATTCCTGAAAATAGTAGTATCTCAGTTAAGGATACTTTTTCGAGTACTACCAAATTTTTAGGTACCTACCTTGATAGGAATATGAGTTGGAATACCAATATCAATCAGATTTGTAAAAAATTAAATAGCAGTTACTTTGCTATACTTCAGTTAAAAAATATGTTTACAACTAGGCAATCTTTAATCTAGATTATAGAGAAACATGCATAAATCATTTTAAAGAGTTCAGTATCCTCACTTTTTATTCTATTTAAATCTACAAGTGCATATTATACACAAAAAGTAATTTTAATGATTTTAACCTAAATTCTGATTTCCATGATTACCCGACCAGGTCTGGCAAGCTTATCAGGCCTCCTCAGTATTTGAAAAAAGTCCTGTCTATAAAGGAATTCAATTCCTGAATAATTTGCCTACCTGTATAAGATATGAGAGCAATTTCAATGTTTTCAAACGAAAACTTAAAAAAATTTTAATTGAAGAATGTTTTTATGAGTTTTAAACAAACGTTTTTAATTTAACTAGCGTCTATGTAAATAATATTTCAAGGTGCATGCTGTTTTAATGTAAAATCTGTTTTTGACCTGTCCTATATCATGTATTATGATCAAAAAGGATGAATAAAGTATTATTATTATTATTTAGTACATTTCCTAACCCCAAAAAATTTTAGCACGAAAACAAAATAATCCTCAAAAAAAATGTCCATTTTTCATAGGAGTGAGAATTTTCTCAATTTTCCGGAAAACCAAAAAATATTAAAAAAAAAGAAAAATGCCATCGACAAGGGGACAAGATAAGCTTTCTAATGATGTACGTTGAAAACCCATATGGTCCTTGATTATCTATTAATTCCCGACAGACCCGAGCATTTTCGAAAACTCCGGAAATCCAAAAAAAAAACGCCCTAAAAAAACACGTTGTTTATGAAAATACACAAAAATAATTTATTGAATCTTTCTGAATATATTTAACACCTTGGAAAGCCCCATTATCCAAAAGGATTTGGTGAAATTAGTCTTGATAAAAAAAATATGAATAAATTTATAGGAGGGTCAAAATATCGAGCAAAAACAAACTTTGGCCCGGTTTTTCAATAATTCAAAGAAATGGATAAAAGGAAAAAGTAACATGGTATAGCTACAGGTTCCTTCTTTCATCTGAACTTTAAATCATGAAAAAATATTAATTTTTACGTGATTTTTTGAAAAATGTGTAATCCGCTTGGGAGTGTCATTCCTTTAGAGCGTGCTCTCTACATGCAGGGCAGGAGCTAAAAATGGGAGTGCGTTTTGGAGCCGGTTATGTCGAAAAGTATTATATTTTTGAACAAAATGATAAGGATCAAACAAAAATTCTCTAAGTGTCATATTTTCGGAAATATCGGCGAAATAGGCGAAAAAAAAAAGACATTTTTGGGATCAATGGGCCATTTTCCCGCCCTTCCACAAATTTCAGACACCTGAGATTTCGGGGGTGAATGTACCTATGAATACCTGCAAATTAAAAAAAAATGGTACCGGACAGACCTGATGCCTGGGTTGGCACCTTCGTTTATTGGACCATATCAAAATAGATTATCTTCCATTTTCTCAAAAGTAAGACACCTAAACTAAATTTTAAGATCAAATTCAGATCGAAATACGTCGATGTAAGGGAAAACAGTTCTACTCACAAATTCATTTTTCCTTGTTTTTTTTTTTTAATGTGACACCTTATACAGGGTGTTTCATAGTTAAACCGACATACGTTAACTGTAAATAGAGGGTACTTAGGTGATTCCAAATAGCCTTAGTTAATAGGTCTAACGCCTTTAATAACCGAGATACGGGGTGTTTCATCCATTTCGGCCAATATTTTGATAAGCCGTAACTTTAGAACCACCCTGTAGATTTCTGTCATACTTGGTACAGGTACAGTGTGTTAATAGCCCAATCCTATATTGTAAGAACTACAATTAAAATCCAGATGCGGATTAAGAAGAATTTGCAAAATTTGAAAATCCCCAAAACAACACCCTGAAACGAAAAAAAATGAGTTTAAGTGAAAAATTTTTTTAAGTGCACATCCCATTCTACTACTGAAGTTTTAACGTCAAATTACATCAAATGCATTTTTTTTCATTTTCACAAGCAGTAACTTTCGAAATACCTGGTAGATTTCTTTCATATTTGGTACAGGTATCATATTTTAGTAGCCAAATCGTATAATGTAAGGACTATACAACAGTTACAATCCAGATACGGATTAAGAAAAATTTGAAAAAATTTGAAAATCCCAACGCAACACGCTGTACATCAGATATTTTTTAAATTGGATCAGACATTCGAAACGAATGGAAAAAACTGGGATATTCTGACATATTTTTATAAATGCACATCTCGTTCTACATAATTACTAAACTTTTAAAGTAAATTCAATTAATGCAATACATATTGTCATTTTCATAAGCCATAACTTTGGAAACACCCTGTAGATTTCTTTCATATTTGCTACAGGTAGATTGTTTAAATAGCCCAATCGTACAATATAAGAACTAAAGTTAAAATCCAGATCCGGATTAAGAAAAATTTGTAAAAGTTGGTAATCTCTAAAATAGCATCCTGTATATCAGATTTTTTTAAATGTAATCGGATACCTATTTAAAAAAAGAAAAAAAAAAGACAAAAGATGTGCCATACTAAAATATTTTTATAAGTGCACAAGAGTGTTCTACAAACAAAAAATACAGATTTAATTTTTCGGATTAATTCCGGATACAAAACTCATTAAACTATCAAGTAAGCTTCGGCAATAACACATCTTTTTTCTTTTTTTTTTCTTTTTTCAAATAGGTATCCGATTACGTTTTAAAGAATCTGATATACAGGGTGCTATTTTAGATATTATCAACTTTTACAAATTTTTCTTAATCCGGATCTGAATTTTAACTTTAGTTCTTGTATTGTACGATTGCGCTATTTAAACAATCTACCTATACCAAATATGAAAGTAGTCTACAGGGTGTTTTCAAAGTTATGGCTTATGAAAATGACAATATGTATTGCATTAATTGAATTTACTTTAAAAGTTTAGTACTAAGTAGAACGAGATGTGCATTTATAAAAATATGTCAGAATATCTCAGTTTTTTCCATTCTTTTCGAATGTCTGATCCAATTTAAAAAATAACTGATGTACAGCGTGTTGCGTTGAGGATTTTCAAATTTTACAAATTTTTCTTAATCCGTATCTGGATTGTAACTGTAGTATAGTCCTTACATTATACGATTTGGCTACTAAAATATGATACCTGTACCAAATATGAAAGAAATCTACCAGGTATTTCGAAAGTTACTGCTTGTGAAAATGAAAAAATGCATTTGACGTAATTTGACGTTAAAACTCCAGTAGTAGAATGGATTGTGCACTTAAAAAAAAATTTTCACTTTAACTCATTTTTTTTCGTTCTTTTCAAATATCCATCTCAATTTTAAAAAATCTGATATACAGGGTGTTGTTTTGGGGATTTTCAAATTTTGCAAATTCTTCTTAATCCGGATCTGGATTTTAATTGTAGTTCTTACACTATAGGATTCGGCTATTAACACACTATACCTGTACCAAGTATGAGAGAAATCTACAGGGTGGTTCTAAAGTTACGGCTTATCAAAATATTGGCCGAAATGGATTAAACACCCCGTATCTCGGTTATTAAAGGCGTTAGACCCATTAACCAAGGTTATTTGGAATCACCTAAGTATCCTCTATTTACAGTTAACGTATGTCGGTTTAACTATGAAACACCCTGTATAAATTTTCAGATCAATTCCTTTATTTTCAAATCGAAATACACCAATGTAAGTGAAATTAAAATTTAAATGGGCACGAACAAAAATATGTATATTCTATGGTGAATATTTTGCACAGTTAAAACCCGATGAAGCAGATAAAAATAAACTTATGAAACTGTATATTGGCATGACAGTTTTCATTGAAAAATATTAATAAATAAATGGATCAAAAACTAGCAAAAACGAATTATAAGATGTATAAAAAATCTGATTTTCGTACTGGATAATAATAATAAGTGTTGTTATTACACATTAATTAATACTTAACAATTATATAACAAATTATCAAATGACGAAATGGTACGTTCATCCACTGTTTAATTAACTGCGAGTTCATAATTATTATGTGTTAAAAAACATATACTAATTTTATTATAAATTAAATTACAAGTTTCTGTTGAAAAACAGTCGTCACATAATAACAGGATTCTGTTCTTAATCTCTTTGTGTATAAAATTGTTAATAAGATGAAAATATAAACGTTTTGTTATTTTGATTAACAAAATATTGTTAATTTAGCAAAGTAATTTCATTAAAAAATAATAGGCCAACCATTTCAATAATTATCAATTCGATGATATTACAAAGCATAAACAGACAAAATACCTTTAAAAACTAAACTAGTTGAGAATGCATTGCCATAGTAGTCCAATAAACGAAGGTGCCAACCCGTTCATCAGGTCTGTCCGGCATCATTTTTTTTTAATTTGCAGGGATACATTCACCCCCGAAAATCTCAGCTGTCTGAAATTTGTGGAAGGGCGGGAAAATGGCCCATTGGTCTCAAAAATGTGTTTTTTTGCCTATTTTCGCCGATATTTCCGAAAATATGACACAGAGAATTTTTGTTTGGACGAAAATGAAGATCAGTTCATTACCTACAAAAATATGATACTTCTCGGCATTACCGGCTCCAAAACGCACCCCCATTTTTAGCTCATGCCCTGCATTTAGAGAGCACAGCTCTAAGGAATGAAACTCCCAAGCGGATTACAAATTTTTCAATAAATCACGTAAAAATTAATATTTTTTCACGATTCAAAGTTCAGATGAAAGAAGGAACCTGTAGCTATACTGTTACTTTTTCCTTTTATCTATTTCTCTGAATTATCGAAAAACCGAGCCAAAGTTTGTTTTTGCTCGATATTTTGACCCTCCTATAAATTTATTCATATTTTTTTATCAAGACTAATTTCACCGAATCCTTTTGGATAATGGGACTTTCCAAGGTGTTAAATATATTCAGAAAGATTCAATAAATTATTTTTGTGTATTTTCATAAACAAAATGTTTTTTTAGGATTTCCAGAGTTTTCGAAAATGCTCGGGCCTGTCGGGAATTAATAGATAATCAAGGACCATATGGGTTTTCAACGCACATCATTAGAAAGCTTAGCTTGTCCCCTTGTCGAAGACATTTTTCTTTTTTTTCTATTTTTTTTGGGTTTCCGGAAAATTGAGGAAATTCTCACCCCTATGAAAAATCGACATTTTTTTGAGGATTATTTTCTTTTCGTGCTAAAATTTTTTGGGGTTAGGAATTGTACTACATAAAAGATCACTTTCTGACCTTTTCATCAATATATTGCAAAGAAATAATAAATAACCTTGTTTACAGGGTGCGCCAATTATTTCCACTCGATCTCTAGCACCGAAACTAAAAGAGATATCAACAAAATTTTTTGTAGGGGTAGACAGTGTCACTCGGACTACAATTTTAAAATATTTTGATGTATACAGGGTGGCTAATTTTTGTGGAATGAAAATTAATTTGGTTTTTTTAAATTGAACACCCTGTATACGATTATGTCTTCTGATTCTACTTAATATTAGATTTACGGTAGTCTTTTGTATTTGTAAATCCGACGCGGCGTTGACAAGTTATTCCTATTTTAAGCAGATTTAATGAAAAAACAGCACTTCAGAAATATTAACACAAAAACCACATTTTTCAAAAAATTCCTCAAAAAAGCTACTATGATGTAAATGAAACATGCACCTATCACAATAATCACACAACATCTTCACCTGTTGCACAGGGTGTTTGCCGATGGCGTGCCAATAGTCTAGTTTTCAAATGGCAATAACTTAATTTTTTCAAATGGGACACCCTGTATATTTTTCTTCAGTTAGAAGCTCTCCCTAATACGCATTAAAAAAATATAGGGTTTTGCATATCTAACTTTACTATTTACTTTAATAATTGACGTTAAGTGACAAACAACATATTTTACACAATTTTTAATAAGAAATCAAGTTACCTATGAAAATGACAGTAGGTATATTTTGTTATGGCATTAATTGTTAACATAAAATTTTGTATTGTATCACGTCTACTATATTTAATCGGTATTGTGTATAAAAAATGGATTTTAATAAGAATTTAAAGAATAGATTTGATAGAACAGGAACCGTCAAGTATGAAAAACATTCACGTGAAACTACAGCTGTTACTATTGACAACGAATATAAGGTAATGATCAGTATAGTTGAAGATCCCAATATAAGCACAAGGCAATTAAGAAATCAGTTAGATATTTCCAATACCACAATTAGACGCATAATAAAAAAGAATAAATATCACCCCTATCATATCCATCTTCACCAAGAATTGTTACCACGTGATTTCGCGCGTAGAGTGGAATACTGTAGATGGTTAATAAAGAAGATAAATACAGAGCGTAACTTTTTAAACAAAGTTTTATTTTCCGACGAAGCCACGTTCCATAAGAACGGTTGTGTAAATAGACACAACTTCCATTATTATTCGGACCACAATGAACATTCATTTAGAACCACATCACAGTATCGATGGTCTTTGAATGTGTGGGCGGGAATAATAGGTGATTATGTAATTGGTCCCTATTTCTTTGATGGGACTGTAAATGGAGCTATATTTTTAGATTTTTTAGAACATGATTTTGGCGACTTATTGCAAAATGTGCCTCAAAATTATCGCAACGGAATGTGGTTTCAATTAGATGGTGCCACACCACATTACCTATTAGATGTTCGCAATTGGTTAAATAGGGAATTTCAGGATCGTTGGATAGGAAGGGGAGGACCTCCTATAAATTGGCCTACTAGATCGCCTTGCCTTACACCTTGCGATTTTTTCTTGTGGGGTATTATTAAAAATATTGTTTACAAAGAAGAGGTTACCACAAAAGAAAATATGAAAGAAAGAATTACTGCAGCATTTAGACAGGTGACCCCTGCAATGCTAACAGATGTGCGTAAATCAATGAAAAAAGGGCAAGAAAATGTATAAATGAAAATGGAAGACATTTTGAACGCCTACTATAAATTTTAACTTTCACTATTGTAGTTTTCTTACGATTAAACTTTGTAAAATTTTGTATTTATTAAAAATTGTGTAAAATATGTTGTTTGTCACTTAACGTCAATTATTAAAGTAAATAGTAAAGTTAGATGTGCCAAACTCTATATTTTTTAATGCGTATTAGGGAGAGCTTCTAACTGAAGAAAAATATACAGGGTGTCCCATTTGAAAAAATTAAGTTATTGCCATTTGAAAACTAGACTATTGGCACGCCATCGGCAAACACCCTGTGCAACAGGTGAAGATGTTGTGTGATTATTGTGATAGGTGCATGTTTCATTTACATCATAGTAGCTTTTTTGAGGAATTTTTTAAAAAATGTGGTTTTTGTGCTAATATTTCTGAAGTGCTGTTTTTTCATTAAATCTGCTTAAAATAGGAATAACTTGTCAACGCCGCGTTGGATTTACAAATACAAAAAACTACCGTAAATCTAATATTAAGCAGAAACAGAAGACATAATCGTATACAGGGTGTTCAATTTAAAAAAACCAAATTAATTTTCATTCCACAAAAATTAGCCACCCTGTATACATCAAAATATTTTAAAATTGTAGTCCGAGTGACACTGTCTACCCCTACAAAAAATCTTGTTGATATCTCTTTTAGTTTCGGTGCTAGAGATCGAGTGGAAATAAATGGCGCACCCTGTATAATAAATTGCCATCGGAAGTAAAACTGAATTGTTCCATTCATATTTTTAAACAAAATATAAAAAAGTTTCTTTCAGATAAATGGCGCACCCTGTATAATAAATTGCCATCGGAAGTAAAACTGAATCGTTCCATTCATATTTTTAAACAAAATATAAAAAAGTTTCTTTCAGATAAATGGCGCACCCCGTATAATAAATTGCCATCGGAAGTAAAACTGAATCGTTCCATTCAGATTTTTAAACAAAATATAAAAAAGTTTCTTTCAGATAGTTAAGTGTTTTCACATTTGTGAGTACTGTTAAAAATATTTTTTTATTGTAAATCTCTTTTTTTTTTGTAACTTGAGGAATCCCAAACAATTGTAATCGTCTTTTGGAAAATATATTTATTTAAAATAGGTTTTTTTAAAAACATGTATGAAATGTGAAAAGCTGAAATAAATATTTATAATAATTTTTACCATTTTCTTATCTGTATTGCAATAATTATTTGTGACGTAAATACTTAAAAATTTTATATTTATTCGGATGTGACGTCAGAAAATACTATACACGTTTTTAAAAAAATTCACCTGTTTCCTACAAAAATCTTGGCAGAAAAAATTGTTATTATAATTAAAAAAAATACAGAGAATTGTAACTTATAAAAATACCAGTTTCGCAATATAACATTTTTTGTTATTTTTCATTTCTTACAAGATGCTATAATTTGTTTGAAATGTAGTAGTAGATATACTACATTGAATTGGTTCTCTGTTAAAATAAATTGAACACACATAAGAAATATAACATTATTAAACTGTATAGAACAAAAGGAACAAAAAGAAGGAATATCTCAATCAACAGTAGTTTTAACATATTGTATAATGTTTCTTTTAAATGCTTTATAACTATTTGTAGAGCGCACATATAAAGGTAAATTGTTATACAGGGTGAGTCACGAGGAACTTTACATACTTCTACCATAAGCAGAGGCACCTTAGGGGATTACCAAATGACCATTAAAAAATGTCTTCTGTGTTTCTTTAATAATGTACAGAGCGATTTATGGATTTGGACTAAAATAATGTTTGGTCACATCTTTTCAATGATTAAGTCGATTTGTCTCATTTTTTGGTAAAAGTGTGTATTGGTGTCTAGCAACTAACTGACATATTCAGAACTAAAAAATTCCATGGCCGGCTTCGCAAAAATTTGTTGAATTGCTATACTTGCAATAATTCCTGTACATGATTTCTCTAAAATGTGATATGATTTCTCCAGAGGACATAAATAGACAGTTAAACCTGGATATGTGAAATTTTTTGTTACACTTGCCTTACATTTTTAATTAAAGATTCATTTTAAAGTCAAAGTGAAAATTGGCGAAAATGAAATATCTTACTGTATAATGTTTAGTAATTAGGTGTTTAACTCCAAATCTAACCTCATTTGTTTTGTATTTCTAATTACTCATACTTAATTACTTTCTACATAATTGCATGTTTTTTTATGTTTTTTTGCTTAAAATAGATAAAAACTAATAGGAAAAGATTTGAGATTTTATGCAACTTTTAATACAGATACGTCACTGGTACGGTACTGATTTGCTTTACGGTAAACGATTAAAAAAGAAGAAACATAACAGACCAAGACCATCACTAGTTTCGAAAAACGAAGACGAAGAAGAAGAAGAATATAGAATAACGAAGACGAAGAAGAAGAAGAATATAGAATAACGATTTTAAAGTCGGGAAAACACAAATACACTAACTTAGAAACAAAGAAAATACTATATACTAACTAAAAAATATTAATAAATCAAAAATAAATGCAAAATCAAAAACCCACGCTTCAACAAAAATCAAAAAATGACATTATTGACAGTGATATTTAACAATTTTAACTTTGATGTCGAGTGAATTCGTTAAACTTTCGATTCGGCTTATATCTAACTTCAGTTACGCAACCAGTGACGTAATTTCAACAATTGCGCAATATTCAAAAGGCACATTATAAAAATTAACAAATTGCTGGTAAAAATTATGTATGCAACTAAAATTAAAAAAACATATTGTGTTGTTATTTATTCATAGAGTACTTGTTATTTATAAGGTTTTAAATAGAATCTGAAAATTAGTTAAACACCCAATTATAAAGAAATCTTTAAAATAAACAATAACGACATACACTATATTCCAGTATAGTAAATACCAGACTTTGAATCAATTTACAGGGCCGGATTTAAAAATCTGGCATATCTGGATGTATCTCATTAACAAAATTAATTTTATTGCACATGTAACTTGGCAACATATTATGTAGAATTTTAAAAATAAATATTAAATTATTAAACACTAATCTTTGGTTCATTGCTCTATTCGGTTTCTTCTGTAGTTCTCTTGTTTGTGAAATAGTCTAATAAAATTCCACTCGTGATTGAATTCATCTCATAAGTCTGTCTCTTATTTCATAACTCAACTGAGTGGAATTTTATTAGACTATTTCACAAAGTAAAAGGTCTCATTTTGCCGTCTGTAGCTGTAATTATTTATACAAAGTAAAAGGTCTCATTTTGACGTCTGTAGCTGTAATTATTTTTTTCAAAATGTCAAATTTTGTTTTGCAATTCGTGTCCATGGTTACGCCTTGAAAATACCACGCTGATAGACCAATCAGGATTGAAAGACAGCTGGTATTATCAGTAGTAATACCCCTAGGGCCTTGATAATACCGAGATAATTTTGTCATAGAGAATGCTGAAAGCGTGTTGCTTGATAATGGCCCGAGGCCGAAGGCCGAGGGCTATTATCCTTAAGCAACACGCTTGAAGGATTCTCTATGACAAAATTTTGAGGTTTTATCAAGGCCCGAGGGGTATTCGATAAGATAATTTTTTACTTTGTAGATTTAAACATTTTTAAACTAGTTGTCAGTTTGACGTTTAATTAATTTTTAATCAAAAACTTGACTTGCTGAAAACACCAAACTGAAAACACCACATGTAGGGTGTTATCGCTGTAATCCATAGCTGATTGGATGAAATTTGACACATGACTCTAAATTAAGTAATTTGATTGGTTACAATAGTTAGTAAAAAATTATCGCGATAATACCAGCTGTCTTTGGTTTGTGATTGGTCAGATTTTGTGAAAATTCGAAGATGAGTGAAATAGTCATATATATTATAATATGCTGTGTTTACTAGAACCTATGACATATTTTTGAATCATATATCTAAAGAGGATATTTTAATTTTTTTTACCTAGCTAGTAAGTAGCTACACAATGAAAATGTTTATATAATTTTTTAAATATTAAATATATGGCCCAAATGATTTGGTCATATATCTGAAGCCGGTCCCAGACCATCGGTGAATAAGGTAATCGCGAGTTGTGTGGGACAATACATTCTCACATAGTGTATTGTATATTGTATGTATACACAACTCGCGATTACCGTATTCGCCGATGGTCTGGGACCGGCTTGAAGAGGATCTTTTAATTTTTTTTAGTTAGCTACACAATGAAAATGTTTATATATTTATTTAAATATTAAATATATGGCCGAAATGTTTTGTTGTTGTAAAATAAGTACATTAAAAAAATGTTAATTTTTTTGTCAAATTTGTTTATTTTTATTTACAAGTAGTACCTAGTTACACATTATGGCCTATTTTTATGCATGAGAGAGTAATAAAACAGCATTTCTAATGCAAAACTTAGTACGGTCATTTTAAATATTTTTACGGAATAATCTAAATATTTCCTAAAATTGTCATAAATGTACCTGAGCTAATACAAGTTTTGCGTCTTTTATTGGTATTTTATAACCATAAGCTGTACAGAACAATAGAAAAAGGTTTGGACAGGCCAAAAGCCCTGTGTATTAAAGATAACATAGCCGTATCTTAAGATTATTTTCAATAAGTACCTATTTGCCAATTTTGTTTTATTTTAATTCCAAGAATTTCTTACAGTAATCGAATTATAAGTAGATAAATCCCTTACCAACAAATTTCACCGAAAATGCGATTGTAGGTTTTCCATTTAGTAAGGAGGTCCAGTTGTGTATTCTTGACAGCTTACTAAACGTCGTTTAGTTGCAACATGCAAGGTGCAGTGTGCAGTCTATTGTGAATTCTAGTGTGATCATGGAAAATTTGGAAGTACCGCGTAAACGACAAAAAATCGGTCCTTTAACAGTTAATGAAAAAACATTAATATTTAATTGTTTTAAATCATTTACAGACAAACATTTATGTAAAAGTGTTGATGACACAGTGGAATTAGTTAGTAGTACGCTTGGTGTTGGGAAATCTACGATTTACAGAGTTGTTAAAGAAGAGAAATGTGGCGAGTTTCAAACAGCACGTAAAGCTCCAGGAAAACCAAAATTTCAAATAGAAAATCATTTGAAAGAAAGACATCGAAGGAAAGTGCATGCGTTCTTCTTTAGAAAAGAATTTCCGACAGTAGACAAAGTTCTTGCCACGGTTCGAGATGATAAGGATTACCCTGAAATGAGTCGAAGCACACTATGAAAACTTTTAAAAGAAATAGGTTTTCTATGGAAAAAGCATTCCAGAAAGTCTATTTTAATAGAAAGAAGCGATATTGTAGTATGGAGAAGAAATTACCTAAGGACTATAAAAGAAATGAGAAACCAAAGAAGAAATATATTTTATTTAGATGAAACATGGATCAACGAGGGACATACACCAAATAAATTTTGGCAAGATGAAACTGTTACAAGTCGAAGACAGGCTTTTTTAAATAATTTATCTACTGATTTAAATCCACCATCAGGAAAGGGGCGCAGACTGATAATAGTACACATCGGTAGTTCAAATGGTTTTGTTAAAGGTGGTTTATTGACTTTTGAATCTACTCGTACCGGTGACTACCATGAGGACATGAATGCTGATGTCTTTAAAGAATGGTTCGAACAAATGATAGATCTTCTTCCTCAGAACTGTATAATAGTAATGGATAATGCAAGTTATCACTCGAGACTTACAGAAAAAATGCCCACAACCAAGTGGTTAAAAAAAGATTTACAGAATTGGCTAAATTCAAAGAATATTAAGTTCCATCCCGGTTCTGTGAGAAGAGAACTGTATCATTTGTGTTCCCTTCATAAAGAGAAATTAAAAAAATATGAAATTGATGAAATTGCAAAAAATCGTGGGATGACGGTGGTTAGATCACCACCATATCATTGCGAAGTAAACCCGATTGAACTGATATGGGCACAGATAAAGGGAGAATTTTCAGGAAAAAATAATTCTTTTAAAATGAGTGATGTTAAACAGTTGTTTTTGGAGGCTGTAAATAATGTGAAGCCTGAAAACTGGGAAAAGGCAGTAAATCATACGATTAAAGAAGAAGAGAAAATGTGGAAGTTGGACAATATTACTGATGAAATGATCGAGCCACTCATTGTAAATATTGGTTGCGACAGTTTATCTTCTGATTTCGATTCTGATTTGGATTTGTAGGTAAGAAGTAGTTTTTATATTAAAATTATTATTTATGAACGTAACGTTGTTTAAAAGTCAAAGTTTAAACCCTTACTACATAACCCGTTTGACACAATGTTCTTAACATACCTTGTGGAAAAATAAAATATTTTAGAAAAAATTGCACTTTTTTACCTTCAGCTGCTTAGAAGTTATAAGCAGGTTAATTAGGTGAAAATATAAGTGTACACCCGATATATTTATTATATTTATACAAAGGTTATTTCATACGAAAATACTTCACAAAATATTTTAACTGTCTACTAAAAGAAGTGGTACGCCTATGGATTACGAACGCTTTATTATTTTAATACTCTCTCATACATAAAAATAGACTATAATATAGGTGTAACCACCACCGAGATATCTGCCACTGATATACAAATATATAGATGGCAGAACATAGTACATGTTCATAGACTTTGTTTTTGTATATAAGTACTAACAGAACCCAAACTTTGTCGTGACCGCATCCCTTTGATGCTGTTATTAAAGGAACTTTTCATTTCTCTATTTCTATTTTTATAGTTCTTATGTTTTGCATTATAAAACATTTCATAGCAATTGTTGGTCGCCATGTTCTTCCCAACTATGATAATATGTTCTGTTTTCATCAAAGAAATGTCACCATGGTTCAACTATTATCAAAGTCATTACACAGTCATATGTGTCATCAAATATATATGATAATATGATAATATTACCGTGGAATGGCAGCCTATGAAAGGAATAGTCAACTATAATTTCTTTAATCACGCCCTCCCTCGTATATTTGAAATGCAAAAACTTACATAAATTACGTAATATTTATTTTTTATAATGAACTTTTATACCCATTTATCGATACTACTGTTTATTATTAATACTGATAGTTTACTAACGAATTAGATGTTGGAAAATGCGCAAATATATTCAAAACTGTTAGAATGATGTAGTTTTAATAAAACTGACGTAATTTTGATATGTGTTTTTTGATAGTAAAGGGTTACGATTACGACAAAACTTAGTTAAACGGGTTAAGATAAAAAGTCAATCAAAATGTAAATACAGATACTATTTACCTAATGAATGCGCAAATCACTATCTTTTTTTAGAAACGTAATATATTTTTAAAAAACTTTTGTTTTTTATTGGATAATCAATCAAAGTTTACATAGTCTGTATTACTTAATTGAATCTGGGCCCCGAGTCAGGTAACAAAGAATAAAGTGTAGAAAAGTGGGCCCAGATCCAAAATATGACCGCTAGGGTATATACGAAACTGGGCCCAACAAATCTCTCAAATAATAATTGAGAAAAAATTAACACAAAATTATATTTTTCGGTAACGCAGGCATCGACTTCCTCCTTGTGTTATACATATTCTCTTTTATACACTTCACATCATTAATATTTAAATTTTTGCAAAAAACAATCAGTTGGATTAAAATCCTTTAGCTCCCTAATTACATGATTAGAAAGTAACACTACTTGCCTCGTAGATGTTTGGGCCAACTTTCCTTTATGTGTTAAAAACTCGTCAGATATTGGGCCCAGTTTCGTACTGCCCCTTAATGTTTACATATTACGGTAGGTATTTATAACAAATATTAAACAATATTTCATATACAACACAAACAATACAGAAATTGAGCCACCAAATGAAAATACCATAGTATCTTTGTTTTAAAAATTTCTAATGAAGAAGTTTGATTTTTTGTCCTAAACCTCAGTAATGACCATCTATTAATTGTTAAAGCTAGGACGCTAATTTCTCAACAATGTAGGGAATTTTAAGTTAGATAATATATTATACTTCACTGTAAAAAATGTTGCCTACTCTATATTAAACGACGCATTACTTCGCGTAAATGTGTATGCTTTTTTTCTACTAAAATAACGTGAATTTAATATTCTTTTACAAAAATAGCGCTAACTTAAAGAGCAAAAAAGTGTATCACACATTTATGCCACAAATGTAGCCTAACTAGGCGCCCTCTACAAATTACATCGAAGTAGGTACCAGATTATGATTTCTCGTTCCCAAAAACCCCCAGTTCTCAAAACACCGTAGTATTTATTTTTATTTAAAGATAAGATGTCTAGATTGCTAAAGTGCATTGTCACAAATATAATACATTGTATATTTTAATATAATTACTGTGAAATACAGTGAAATTATTTTATTTGAGTTCAGATAGTCATCAAGAAATTTTAAAATTTAAAATAACTGAATTTACTGATTTAGCAGATTTATGTGAAGTGAAGTAAATAAATAAGTAGTACAAAATAAATACAAAATAAGCCAAAAAATTAAGATGTTGCTCGCGAGTGTAGATAAGTTTGTGTATGATTTATTGGTCAATTATATAAGTAAAAATAATATAAATATTTAATAGTTAAACTTGTCATCTTGGCTGTGAAGGACTGGTGTCCATTACCGGTATAATAGGAAAAAAAAAACCAAAAAAGTTTAGTCCAAGTAAGAACATAACAATCACTTCTGACTAAAGATTTCTAAAAATCACACTTACTGAAAGTTAACCTTTACATTAAGGGTGTATTAAATATAAACCAAATTATGCTTACAAACCCTGAATAATGCAAATTAAAATTAACAGCATTTCAGAATATTTCGAATAAAAAATTTGTTATTCGTTTTTTTTTTTTGTAGGAAAAAATTATCTGAAGTCATTCAAAATTTTTAGATTTCTAGAAAATCTGCCACCTGATCCAAATCTTTAGTTCAAATTCGTTATTTCCAGATCGAAATAAATGGATACATTTGAAACTAAAATTGAAATAGCCCAAATATAATATATTGTGCAACAAGTGAGGAATTTTTAGATGTGCTACCATCTATGGTAAGAAGAGAGTATTGACATTAAATTTTGACTGAATCTAGTCAAGATGTCACTCTCTTCTTTTTTATCCCTTTCAGAGATTAATACAAAGTGAGTAAACCAGTAAGGAATTTTAATTTATTAGATTCGACATCCTAAGACCGGTTTCTGTCTTTCGACTTCATCAGTTAGGCTTTTCGAATCCAATAAATAAAATTCCAAACTCGTACAAGTCAATAGCTATATCCGCTATAAGATAACATTTTTAGATTCAGTCAAAATTTAATGTCAATACTCTCTTCTTACCATAGATGGTAGCACATCTAAAAATGTTATCTTATAGCGGATATAGCTATTGACTTGTACGAGTTTGGAATTTTATTTATTGGATTCGAAAAGCCTAACTGATGAAGTCGAAAGACAGAAACCGGTCTTAGGATGTCGAATCTAATAAATTAAAATTCCTTACTGGTTTACTCACTTTGTATTAATCTCTGAAAGGGATAAAAAAGAAGAGAGTGACATCTTGACTAGATTCAGTCAAAATTTAATGTCAATACTCTCTTCTTACCATAGATGGTAGCACATCTAAAAATGTTATCTTATAGCGGATATAGCTATTGACTTGTACGAGTTTGGAATTTTATTTATTGGATTCGAAAAGCCTAACTGATGAAGTCGAAAGACAGAAACCGGTCTTAGGATGTCGAATCTAATAAATTAAAATTCCTTACTGGTTTACTCACTTTGTATTAATCTCTGAAAGGGATAAAAAAGAAGAGAGTGACATCTTGACTAGATTCAGTCAAAATTTAATGTCAATACTCTCTTCTTACCATAGATGGTAGCACATCTAAAAATGTTATCTTATAGCGGATATAGCTATTGACTTGTACGAGTTTGGAATTTTATTTATTGGATTCGAAAAGCCTAACTGATGAAGTCGAAAGACAGAAACCGGTCTTAGGATGTCGAATCTAATAAATTAAAATTCCTTACTGGTTTACTCAAGTGAGGAATGTTCAACTTTCTCACGAGCGTGGACACAAGAGTTTGGGAGCACGAGGAAATAGTTTTTCTCGTTCACTCTCGGTGCGATTCGTGTAAGTTCCTTATAGTCGGGAATCGAGAGGCGCTGAATACAACTCACGAACATTCACCTAAAAAACATGAAATCCTATGTAAAATGACCTGCCGGATTCGAATTTTTTTGTTCGCCCTTTGATCCGGAATTGCGAAATGAGTCAAAACATGACATTTTTGAAAAAACTGAAAATTTTCCTTAAAATAATATTTATTGCAAACTAGTGCTTACCTTTGTTAATTGGTGTCCGATCGTTATGAATTTTGGATATGACATTTTTCAGTACTTCCCTGACATAGTGTAATAACAATAAAAAATATAGAACGTCAAATAAAAGCTACGTCATTTTATTTCGCTAGGTGACACAAAATATCGTCATTTTGCAGAGTAAAATGGTGAGTCGAGAAAACTTTTTATCTTTAGAGATAGTTAACTAGTATAAGCGAGAAAAATGTTGCCAATAGAGCAAGGAAACTTTTTTACTTTAACTTTTTTTCATACGACGTTTAGTTTGGGTTGTGTACTTTTTTAAAACCGAAGGAAATTGAATCGGCGCGTCGCATCTCTTGACTTTATCACTGTGGATGCGAATAAAGCGATCAATGTGTCAAAGAGAGTAAACATTCTTCATACGCACAACAAAGATGACGCCCATTAGAATATTAATATGACTCTATAGGAGGTATAATGCGATTTATGAGATTGAGAAATGATAGGAATAATATTTTTTTTACAAGCAAAAAACACAATATTATTATTATTTAATTAAAATATTTATTTTACAATGCATTTTCTCTCACACTGGAAACTTATATTGCATCTAACATTTGCTTTCAGGCATTTGCACTTGTTACCACAGTTAAATAATTTACATTTGCAAAATGAAGTAATTTTCTTTGGACATTAATTTTGGAACTATACAATTATTGTCTTCGCGTTCGTAACCAAACTTTAAAGCTGATTTAGACGTATCCAGTAGCTGTCGACAGCCTCACTGTCACTCTTGCTAGGACACGCCCACCGCTGGACCGGGTCGTTTACATGAGTCCAGTTTGTCGCGAATGTGTGCTTCTGATCAGGTGCGTACGAAAATGAATTTGGGGCTCTTTAAAAGGAAATCTATTAAAATAATGTCCGCGCTCTTATTACAGGAGCTTACAGATATGTTTGAGGAAGAAATATTAAATAAAAAAAGGTTAAGGGTCAGAAAATGGATCAACGATAGAAATATAACGGAAGGTTTTGCTTTGCAGCTGTTTGTTTTTATACGCATTACAACGCAGATTCCATAAACATTCGTGTTCTCTATAAAGTTGAACCAAGTTCAACGTTTCTAATTCGCTTCATTTTCGGGTCATTTTTTAAACGCCGCCACTGTTCACTCTATAAAGATGCGCGATGGACTGATTCGGGTGTTTGGGGGGACGCGGATGAGGACTACTGTCGTCAAAAATAGACGGACTTTCTATTCGAGACAGCGCTGACGGACAGCGCTGTACTGTCACAAAAAAGTGTTTACATGGAGCCAACTACTATGGTCTATTTTTATGTATGAGAGAGTAATAAAACAGCATTTCTAATGCAAAATTTAGTACGGTCATTTTAAATATTTTTACGGAATAATCTAAATATTTCCTAAAATTGTCATAAATGTACCTGAGCTAATGCAAGTTTTGGGTCTTTTATTGGTCTTTTATAACCATAAGCTGTACATAACAATAGAAAAAGGTTTGGACAGGCCAAAAGCCCTGTGTATTAAAGATAACATAGCCGTATCTTAAGATTATTTTCAATAAGTACCTATTTGCCAATTTTGTTTTATTTTAATTCCAAGAATTTCTTACAGTAATCGAATTATAAGTAGATAAATCCCTTACCAACAAATTTCACCGAAAATGCGATTGTAGGTTTTCCATTTAGTAAGGAGGTCCAGTTGTGTATTCTTGACAGCTTACTAAATGTCGTTTAGTTGCAACATGCAAGGTGCAGTGTGCAGTCTATTGTGAATTCTAGTGTGATCATGGAAAATTTGGAAGTACCGCGTAAACGACAAAAAATCGGACCTTTAAAGTTAATGAAAAAACATTAATATTTAATTGTTTTAAATCATTTACAGACAAACATTTATGTAAAAGTGTTGATGACACAGTGGAATTAGTTAGTAGTACGCTTGGTGTTGGGAAATCTACGATTTACAGAGTTGTTAAAGAAGAGAAATGTGGCGAGTTTCAAACAGCACGTAAAGCTCCAGGAAAACCAAAATTTCAAATAGAAAATCATTTGAAAGAAAGACTTCGAAGGAAAGTGCATGCGTTCTTCTTTAGAAAAGAATTTCCGACAGTAGACAAAGTTCTTGCCACGGTTCGAGATGATAAGGATTACCCTGAAATGAGTTGAAGCACACTATGGAAACTATTAAAAGAAATAGGTTTTCTATGGAAAAAGCATTCCAGAAAGTCTATTTAAATAGAAAGAAGCGATATTGTAGTATGGAGAAGAAATTACCTAAGGACTATAAAAGAAATAAGAAACCAAAGAAGAAATATATTTTATTTAGATGAAACATGGATCAACGAGGGACATACACCAAATAAATTTTGGCAAGATGAAACTGTTACAAGTCGAAGACAGGCTTTTTTAAATAATTTATCTACTGGTTTAAATCCACCATCAGGAAAGGGGCGCAGACTGATAATAGTACACATCGGTAGTTCAAACGGTTTTGTTAAAGGTGGTTTATTGACTTTTGAATCTACTCGTACCGGTGACTACCATGAGGACATGAATGCTTGTGTCTTTAAAGAGTGGTTCGAACAAATGATAGATCTTCTTCCTCAGAACTGTATAATAGTAATGGATAATGCAAGTTATCACTCGAGACTTACAGAAAAAATGCCCACAACCAAGTGGTTAAAAAAAGATTTACAGAATTGGCTAAATTCAAAGAATATTAAGTTCCATCACGGTTCTGTGAGAAGAGAACTGTATCATTTGTGTTCCCTTCATAAAGAGAAATTAAAAAAATATGAAATTGATGAAATTGCAAAAAATCGTGGGATGACGGTGGTTAGATCACCACCATATCATTGCGAAGTAAACCCGATTGAACTGATATGGGCACAGATAAAGGGAGAAGTTTCAAGAAAAAATAATTCTTTTAAAATGAGTGATGTTAAACAGTTGTTTTTGGAGGCTGTAAATAATGTGAAGCCTGAAAGAAGAAGAGAAAATGTGGAAGTTGGACAATATTACTGATGAAATGATCGAGCCACTCACTGTAAATATTGGTTGCGACAGTTCATCTTCTGATTTCGATTCTGATTTGGATTTGTAGGTAAGAAGTAGTTTTTATATTAAAATTATTATTTATGAACGTAACGTTGTTTAAAAGTCAAAGTTTAAACCCTTATACCTACATAACCCGTTTGACACAATGTTCTTAACATACCTTGTGGAAAAATAAAATATTTTAGAAAAAATTGCACTTTTTTACCTTCAGCTGCTTAGAAGTTATAAGCGGGTTAATTAGGTGAAAATATAAGTGTACACCCGATATATTTATTATATTTATACAAAGGTTATTTCATACGAAAATACTAGAGGTATAACTTCACAAAATATTTTAACTGTCTACTAAAAGAAGTGGTACGCCTATGGATTACGAAGGCTTTATTATTTTAATACTCTCTCATACATAAAAATAGACTATAGACAGCGCTGACGGACAGTGAGACTGTCGACAGCTGCTGGATACGTCTAAATCAGCTATTAGAATTTCTGGCAGATCTGGCTTTAAGATATATGTCGTTTTGAAAACTGTGCATTGTAAAAATGTCCTTCTCACATGAAAAATAAAAGAATCCTCCGTCGGCGGCAAATCCCTAACAAAAGGTCATTATTAAAACCTTATTTACCTACCAGTATAAAAGTATAAACTTCAGTGATATATTTTGGTTCCAAAATATTCATCTCATCTGGTTCTTGAGACAACACTATTTTTAGGGCTCTTTTTTGCCTTTTCTAAACGGAAAATTAACAGAATCAAATCCAGATAAATAATACGTTGACAACAAATTGTCTGCTAATATTTTTAACATTCAGATGCTTCAAGTGTGCTAGTGCTTTAATGATTGAGAAACATGGGATAAAGGACTAATCTTATGGAAAACCGGTTTCGGTGAAAATCGCTGAAATTTCAGTATGATTTAGCCCACGCCATTCTGAACAAAAGTTACCATTGCGCCAACTCTCTCTAGCGTTTGGATTCTACAAGGGGCCAAAGTTTGATATTTTGACGATTTTTCAAAAAATCCGGAATTTCATTTTCATCGTATTGATCTGAATTTTTATAATGGAATAGTCCACAATATGTGCATCAAAAAGTTCAAATGACAAAAGTTTCTAGAATCAAAACTGGCGGGTATACAGAGGGTTAAACTTTGTTTTTGGTAATTTTTATCGAACCTTTTTCGACAAAATATTCGTTTTCCTGCAGATCCATGTGCAATTGATGTTACTTACAGTACATATTTTGCATTTGAACCAACCATCCAACTTTAAATATTTGAAAGATAATGGGCGATCAAAAATATATTTTCAATTTCGGAAAAATGTATCCCTTTGTATAGTCAGCTTCCACCAACATATTTAGCTGATGTTTTGAAACTATGTAGTTAATATATATACAAATGTGTCAACGTCTGTGCTCATTAATCTAAATCCAAATAAAGTTATGGCGATGGTCCAAAAAATATGGAGAAGCGATGTTTCGGAACAAAATCATCCGTGAATTTTTTTTATTTTCTGACATAATGTAAATGAGTCGTTGTTGATCAAAAAGTTCCTCAGTGCCTATCTCGCGAATGCCTCGGTTTGAATTATACAGGGGTTTGAACTACACGAAGGTGAAATTTTTTGAACCATAAAAATTCCAAAAAAAGGACCATGGGAGTGACAAAACTGCTCAAAGGATGTGAAATAAAATCACACAAGCTCCCAAGAACAAGGCCATTAAAAATGTCCTACACTGCATCAGCGTCTGGACTTCAACAACTACTCCTTGGACTATATGCCCCAACAGGTACTGAATTACGAAAGTACAGACGTGGTTTGGTGCCCGACCAAGTCGGGGCTTTAACAAAAAAACTTATCATTAAAGGAGCTTGCCATTCTTAGACCGGTTTCGGCATTATTGTGCCTCATCAGTAAGAAGCAGGCTAGCTCGACATCCTGTCACTGTTATTAAAGTGAAGATGGCGTTGGGCTCTCCTCGTTCGTGATATACTTGCGATAACGCAAGTACGATTATTAAGAGCAAGGAGAGCCGAATTCATTTTCAGACATCCTTTAGTGACAGGATGTCGAGCTAGCCTGCTTCTTACTGATGAGGCACAATAATGCCGAAACCGGTCTAAGAATGGCAAGCTCCTTTAATAACAAAATCGAAGTTTTTGGTTTAAAGCCCCGACTTGGTCGGGCACCAAACCACGTCTGGACTTTCGTAATTCAATACCTGTTGGGGCATATAGCCCAAGGAGTAGTTGTTGAAGTCCAGACGCTGGTGCAGTGTAGGACATTTTTAATGTCCTTGTTCTTGTGAGCTTGTGTGATTTTATTTCACATCCTTTGTGCAGGGGTTTGAAGTATAGTATCGATTTCTCGAATAATCAATAATTCCTTTGTAACGGAAAATAATATTGTTTCCTAGACAAACTTGCGGTCACAAAAAGACAATGGCAGTTATGAAGACCTGAATATAAACCAAAGCATATCGTTCCTCTCTATAATTTTTCATCTGTCATTATTAGAACGAAATGTGAAAAAATTCGATGGTGCAAAACAGAAATATCTTTTATACTAATACGCATAATGATGCCGTGATCCTCTCCAGAAGACACATGTTTAACAGCATACACTCTTTTTCGAGAATAAGTTAGTGTTTTCATCCTGTATTTTTCCAAAACATCGGGTGGAGACGAGGTGGTGCTGGTTCTAATAGAATTTCTGAATATATGATATATGAATAGTAAACGAATACTAATATCTTGGAAAAAAAAATGTTTTTTGGACGAGTTGCAACCTTTGTATATTCATGAATTCTCATTTCAGATATTTTGTCATTGAAATGTTTCGAAGTTTGTCTAGGAAACAATATTATTTTCCGTTACAAAGGAATTATTGATTATTCGAGAAATCGATGAAATACTATACTTCAAACACCTGTATAATTCAAACCGTGGCATTCCCGAGGTAGGCATTGTGGAACTTTTTGATCAACAACGACTCATTTACATTATGTCAGAAAATAAAAAAAATTCACGGATGATTTTGTTCCGAAACATCGCTTCTCCATATTTTTTGGACCATCGCCGTAACTTTATTTGGATTTAGATTAATGAGCACAGACGTTGACACATTTGTATAATTAACTACATAGTTTCAAAACATCAGCTAAATATGTTGGTGGAAGGGGTCAAAGGGGTCAAAGGGATACATTTTTCCGAAATTGAAAATATATTTTTGATCTCTCTCTCTTTCCACTGGATTAAAACCACTTAGTTGTTAAAAAAGTTTTTTTATTGACGTTTCGGCTTTCCAGATCGAAAGCCGTTATCAAAATGACATAAAATAAATAAATTTACTAGAAACAGAACACTTGATAATCTTGCAGAAATATGACATCAACATAGTATACATAGAATAAGATTTTGAGATTGAAGATGTCAAAATCTGTTTCAATCATATTTTTGTGACGTTTCTGGGAACGAATTTTTGAAAGGATAGCGCATTTGCATATTATAAGAGAATTTATACTTCGTCATAAATGAAGTTTTCTTATTAATATTATGATAAGAAAAAACCAGATAAAAACTTATGATACTATCCCGATATAGAGGGTATCCTTTTTGCAATTAACTCTTTTTGTAAAATAGGTATCCAAATTGTTGAAATATCAACCGAACAATTAGAAACACATTCGTTATTATTTAAGCATATCAATGCTGCTTCTTTAACTTTGCGGTTATAATTATTCGGTTCTTTTAATAATCTAGTTGAAAAATTCCATTGTATTTTATGACCAGAATCCCATGCGTGTTCACATATTTTGGATTTTTCGAATTGTTTATTTTTAATGTACGATTGGTGTTCATTAAGTCTAATATGAAAAGGTCTAGATGTTTCTCCTATATAAAATTTATTACATTCGCATGGAATTTTGTAAATACAATTTTTTGTGTTTTGAATTTCATTAAAAGGTTTTGTATTTACTATTAAAGATTTTAATGTATTATTAGTTTGAAAAATCCAAAATATGTGAACACGCATGGGATTCTGGTCATAAAATACAATGGAATTTTTCAACTAGATTATTAAAAGAACCGAATAATTATAACCGCAAAGTTAAAGAAGCAGCATTGATATGCTTAAATAATAACGAATGTGTTTCTAATTGTTCGGTTGATATTTCAACAATTTGGATACCTATTTTACAAAAAGAGTTAATTGCAAAAAGGATACCCTCTATATCGGGATAGTATCATAAGTTTTTATCTGGTTTTTTCTTATGATAATATTAATAAGAAAACTTCATTTATGACGAAGTATAAATTCTCTTATAATATGCAAATGCGCTATCCTTTCAAAAATTCGTTCCCAGAAACGTCACAAAAATATGATTGAAACAGATTTTGACATCTTCAATCTCAAAATCTTATTCTATGTATACTATGTTGATGTCATATTTTTGCAAGATTATCAAGTGTTCTGTTTCTAGTAAATTTATTTATTTTATGTCATTTTGATAACGGCTTTCGATCTGGAAAGCCGAAACGTCAATAAAAAAACTTTTTTAACAACTAAGTGGTTTTAATCCAGTGGAAAGAGAGAGAAATTAAAATACAAACCACAATGAGCTTCCGAAATGAATTATATTTTTGATCGCCCAGTATCTTTCAAATATTTAAAGTTGGATGGTTGGTTCAAATGCAAAATATGATCGCCCTCTCATGTACTGTAAGTAACATCAATTGCATATGGATCTGCAGGAAAACGAATATTTTCTCGAAAAAAGTTCGATAAAAATTACCAAAAACAAAATTTAACCCTCTGTATACCCGCCAGTTTTGATTCTAGAAACTTTTGTCATTTGAACTTTTTGATGCACATATTGTGGACTATTCCATTATAAAAATTCAGATCGATACGATGAAAATGAAATTCCGGATTTTTTGAAAAATCGTCAAAATATCAAACTTTGACCCCCTGTAGAATCCAAACGCTAGCATTCAGAGAGTTGGCGCAATGATAACTTTTGTTCCGAATGGCATGGGCTAAATCATATTGAAATTTCAGCGATTTTCACCGAAACCGCTTTTCCATAAGATTAGTGGAAAGGCCCCCTTCTTTTCTCTTTCCATCCAAATTTCGACATCTAAGGTAACCGAGAAAAACGTCGATAAAATAAAAATATCTGTGTCCAATGAGTAAATTACAAATTCCTTAAACATGTCTGTAAAAAAATGAATAATTGCAAATATTGTAGTATCAGGTTCCTCATGCCCATAGTAAACTGTAACTCATCAACCACTTTCGACTCAATTTTTGTTCATTTTATTGTTATTTGATTATCTTCTGACATTCCTGTCAATACAATTTCAATTTGATCAGGTATAACATAATTTTCTTTCATTAGTTTTTGTGCTAAATATGCCAAGAGGTTCTTTTTATTATAAAGATTTGATATACATTTCTTCCAATCAGGTATATCAAGTTCGTCTTGTATTTCGCATGACAATTTTTCGATATTCTATATCTTTCTGTTTGCTTTAAGCTTTCTTCAAAATCGTAACGACCACCAATGCGAACTATTGTACCACATATCTGAGGCTTTAACTTTAATAGTAAAGACACGTTTTTTAAAAATAATTCTCGAAATTTTCTGCTATTAAAATTTTGATACGCTGAATAAGTATTTTTTATATAAGCTGTGTTAAAAGAGTCGCTTTCTTCTATTGGTATGAAGTAAAGCTCAACAGGTACATCTTTAATCAAATACTATTAAACGAGCAAGGTTTGTATGTGTGTGTGTCCAGAGGATCTCGAAATCCACTCGTCAGAATTCAATGAAACTTTCAGGGTAGACTAATTCCTATCTAAATCGGCAAAAAATGTAGGTCTCATGTCCGAGATACTTACAAGAAAAGTTAAGCTTTTAGTTTTATTTCCTAGCAACGGCAGATATAATAACTTGTTTCTATAGTAATATATACTATAAAGGATAGATGAGTACAGTAAAAGTGGGGATATAACGTCACATTCCATAGGCGTACTTTGCAAAATATATATACCCACTTCGTAGATTAAATTTTGAAGTTATATTATTTACAAAAAATAAAAATAAACTTTATGCATCTGACACTTTAACATTGAACGAATTAAATTTAACCAATAAATAACAAGGATGATTATATGTTGGGATTAAACTTTTTTTAATCTCTTGGCATTAAAAGTAACGCTTCAGTACTTACCTAAACTCAAAGATTAAAAAAAAAAGTTAGTTCAAGAACTATCTTTAAAAGTCACTGTCTTCACTAAAACTACTGGTATCACCATAATTGTCTTTTCTGAGGTTTATTATTATCGGTTCTATTAAATTATCCATTGATATATCCACTTTCCTAAATGAATTTTACACATTTTTAACATGACCAATGCACTTTCCCCAATATTTACATCTGAAACTGCCTTCAAAAACAAATTTCGCACATCAGGAAATTTAAATGTTTTATTGTGTTGAGAAACATAACCTTTTAATAATTGTGACCAGATCAGTTCAATGGAATTGAACTCTGCGTGGTTCGGAGGCAATCTGAGAATTTTAATTCCTTTTTCTCTGGCCATCTCATCTATAATATATTTTTTGAATTTGTTTTTATGTTGCCTTGTTATTACTAATAATTCTGCCTTCAAGGATTTAGGAGGACAGATAATATTTTTAGAATGAAGCCATTTTGAAATATATATTAATACAAAATTCTGAATCAATTAAAATACATACGATACGGCTATGAATAAATAAAGTCTGACTTATCTGTCAAAAGAACAGGTTTATCTAGACAAAAACTATATTAGGCCGATCAGATGTATTAAAATTTAAAATACAAATAAGCATTGAAGGATGAGGTAAAAATAAAATTTCTACCTCTTGAATCTGTACTACGTTCTGCAAATTAAATACTGCACTCCTTTCTTCTGTATAGTATAGTAGTAAAAAGGTTTGACTTTATTTAATTTCTGGCGTTTTAATTTGAAGGAATTCAATTTTAAATTTGCCGCTTTATATAAAAAAGGAAAGGTTCATTTGACGGACATAAATAATTTGCTTGTCAAATGACATAAATTCAAAGTTGAAAATACAACGTTGCCAATTCAATTTCAGAAATCATGGGTTTAGGTAAATATTTATAGGAACGTTGAATAACACTGTTAAAATGGACACTTGTCAAAATGTGACACCTGTAAAAACGTGACAACTGTTAAAATGTGATACATGTCAAAATGTAACAAATGTCAAAATGTCACACGTATCGTACTTTTCTTTATTTATTATCGGGTAAAGGTTCTTCCCTTCCCCGATAGTGTGAGACTACCCCTTACGGCTACTATTTTATTATGCGGAAGTTTTCATTATCATAGAGATAGAGAGAGAGAGAGAGAGAGAGAGAGAGAGAGAGAGAGAGAGAGAGAGAGAGAGAGAGAGAGAGAGAAAAAGAATGAATGCTTGTACACGTGTACTATTAACATAGATTTCAATTTTTTATTTTACAAGAAACTTTAAAGAGACATTTAAAATTCTCTATTTTCATAGTACATTTTAAGGTTGATTGTGACTTTGTATTTTCCAAGAGCAAATTGTAATGTAATGTACGAATGAACTATTTTTGTAACTGAAAATTTTTGAAAAAATATGATATCAATATCTGCCACACGTCGAGAGTCTGGTCACAGGTTTTTGTGGAGGTTTTTACCCAAGTATGAATATCAGACCTATAATTTTCCTTCACTGCAGATCAATAAATAATAAAATCAATTGAACATAGAGTTTTTCTTAAATAGTGATAAATAGAGTGAGCTGAGCGATCTTCTGTTGACGGGACGTGTGCCCTACACGCTGCTGTTGCCCGTCCCGGAAACGGGGCCTGTCCACCGTGACAATTCGCGAAGATCAAGCGTCAGTAGATGTTGCCCTAAAAGGGTGAAATGCATTTAACTAACCTCTGTGACAAGCAGTTGATAAACGTCAACAACAGCTGCAGCCAATTGAAAATTAACACTGACAGCTTTTTAATTTTCCCGCCTACTTTCAGGCCAATCGCCAATCAAGTTTTTATTTATCTCCTTATCAGTAGTTCAAGTAGATGTCGCCCACTCCGTGATTTTCGCGAATCAATTAAAAATTTGTCATGTTATAAATATACTTAAATTATATACTTATTGGGCTGCTTAAAAATGTAGATTTGAATATTAAGAGCGAAGCTCGGTGACCAGATATTTTCTCTTAAGATAGCCTTATAGAATTCAGATTTGTTTCCTTTTCACAAAATAATATTTTAAAAAATTGCCTGATAGCAAATGTAAGATCAAAATATAAGTTGCCAGTGTGAGGGAAAATGCATTGTAAAATAAATATTTTAATTAGATAATAATAATATTGTGTTTTATGCTTGTAAAAAAAATTATTATTATTATTCCAATCATTTCTCAATCTCATAAATCGCACTATACCTCCTATAGTGTCATATTAATATTGTAATGGGCGTCATCTTTGCTGTGCGTATGAAGAAGGTTTACTCTCTTTGACATACTGATCGCTTTATTCGCATCCACAGTGATAAAGTCAAGAGATGCGACGAAAATTAAAGTAAAAAATTTTCCTTGCTCTATTGGCAACATTTTTCTCGCTTATACTAGTTAACTATCTCTAAATATAAAAAAGTTTTCTCGACTCACCATTTTACTCTGCAAAATGACGATATTTTGTGTCATCTAGCGAAAAAAAAAATGACGTAGCTTCTATTTGACGTTCTATATTTTTTATTGTTATGACACTATGTCAGGGAAGTACTGAAAAATATCATATCCAAAATTCATAACGATCGGACACCAATTAACAAAGTTAAGCACTAGTTTGCAATAAATATTATTTTAAGGCAAATTTTCAGTTTTTTCAAAAATGTCATGTTTGGACACATTTCGCAATTCCGGATCAAAGGGCGAACAAAAAATTCGAATCCGGCAGGTCATTTTACATAGGATTTCATGTTTTTTAGGTGGATGTTCACGAGTGTATAGAGCATCTTTAAAACGCTTCTTAGAAGGCCTCAGATTCTCAACTATTGAAATATTTCTTCACAGAGATGAGGAATATTAAAAATTTCAGTGTTCTTTTTAAGTCCATGTTTCTCTTATTATGTGCCAACATCGCTACATTCTAAACCGTAACAGATAGGAATACGATTAAATGGGAAAAATTTCAATATTTTTGAAAAATTATAGAGATAATGTGTGAGTGGGGAGTCATAGATACGAACTTAATTAACATTTATAATATTTAATTTATTTTATCTACTAATGTCAAATAATAAACCAAAAATCAAACCGGAATTTGACCTTCATTATTCAATAGTGTGTTTGTAAAATTGATTTGATTGGTTAAAAAGCATTGAATAGTGAAAATAACCAATTAATAACCAATAATCATAAGGCAACTAAATTTAACCAATCAAGATCTAGAATGCATTTACATTTACTATGTAGCACGGCCTTTAATTTATACGTCAATGTCAAATTAAATTAATACCAGTAAAAGTCATTCACTAAAAACTTTATCAAATTTGTTGAAATGGATATTTTATTAATAGAATTTTACACCAAATCCATAAAAATAATACTAATAATCCAACAACATATGCTAGTTCTAGTAATTTCATTTCAAATACAGATCACAATATGAATTTTGGTGTTGCAGACACAACAAAATTAATTTCTCGAATTGCAGCAACATAACATAACTTTAAATTTTAATAACAAGTAAGAATTAATTTAATATAATATTTATATTCGTATAATAGTTTCTTTATCATTTAAAAATGTTTTGTTCTTGATTTGAGTTTATAGATATTTTTAAGGTATAAATAATCTATTATTTGTCGACATTAGTAGACAAAGTATTATATTCAACTCGTTGTGTGGTTATTTTATTACACTCGGATGATTACAACACTCGCTCGCAAGCTCGCTCGTGCTGTAAACTTCATCCGCATGTAATAAAATAACCCACCCAAACTCATTGAATAATATACAATTTTCCATTCGTAGTTCAACCTTTTATAAACGTTACTGTTTAAAAATATAAAGTATTTGATAATTTTCAAGGTCTTCAATTTTTATTATCATAACCTCGATAAAATTAAACAAACTAGATATAGCGCTACGCCCCCAATTGACAGGCACCTTAATTGATCAAAATTTTATTTGAGCTCAGTTAAAATTACTACTCACCGTAGAATGTCTCCAATAACGAATCAGATCTCGAATGTTAGTACTTGGAGCCAAAAGCAAGAAGTCCCTCCATTCGTCGTAACTAATATTTAAACTACCATCTTGATCCATTCTACAAGAAAAATATGTCAAATTATTTTGATAAAAAATCTACCAGAACACTTCATTAAAAACTGTAGAAGTGATAGCTTGTAAAGACGAGCTCGAAAAATAACACTTTTATTCTTGACAATATCACAAATTGTTTAAAATGAAAACCTAGTTACATTTACAACTACAAGAATTAAATAAGCAACAATAATTTTCCAAAGCAGCTCAAATGGCGAAACAATCAGATTTAACAAAAAAAAATGATATTTTTCGATATCAAATTTATTATTAGGACATTCCATATTGTTTTGAGCCTCCATTCAGTGCCGGCCTAAGAGCAAAATGTTGTGTGTGCAAGAATGAGTTTTGGCGCCCCTTACAATGAAAGTGGGTATAGAAAACCTTCCAAAAAATGTTATTAGTGCTATAAAACGAATTTGTCAGAAATAATCATTGAATTTGGCACAATCATTGTGCTCTGTAAAAACAATGAATCGGTTTAACAAAAGTTATGAACATATTCAAATGGCTAAATTGCATTAAAAATAAAAAGTTTTACCGAATTATTTTTTCATGTTTTTTCTCATTTCGGCGCCCCTTCCCAAACCGCAAGTGTGCGACCGCACACGTCGCACACGCCTTAGGCCGGCTCTGCCTTCATTTGAGTTAGATAAAAAAGTATTCCTTATGACAACAAGAGTTTATCAAAACTATGTATAGTCGAACTCACTCCTTTATGAGAATGAAAAAACAGCAAAGGATTACCGCCAATAGAACAAATGCTGATGAATGTGGACATTTTTGAGCACTTTAATGTCGAAAACACCGTACACTGTCCATATACATAAAAATAAAATAATATTTTGGATATTGGGACCACTGTACAAAGATTCAATAACCAACTTAGCTGGATATCGTTATAGGGGAGAATCGCGTATAATTATTTAATATGAATTTACATTTTAATTTCTATAACGCATATTAGATTTGAATAGAGGTTGATATCTTCATTTTTTGATCTCTTGTGAGATTAACAAACGTTACTAATTAAAATTAATTTAACTAAACTGTGGGATGTGAGGGTACACTCATAAGAGACGACAATGGAAGTGTGATTATAGTTTTTACATTTTCAATTGCACAAACAAAATTCTCAGATGTGCAGACAGTTTGCATTGGCGGCTTGTAGATGTGCCGACAAGTGGCTTTGTCGGTATTAGCGGCATGTAGATGTGCCGACAAGTGGCTTTGTCGGTATTAGCGACTTGTATAAAGCGGGATCATTTTGTTCTGCAATTAAAGTAGGAAGTAGAAGTTAGACAAATATTGTCTTCAGTAGTGGGGGCTAGTGTAACGGTTTCATTTTTCCCCAGATTCTAAATTATTTTTTGGATGCCCCTGGTATCAATCTTTTTTTTATTTTGACAGTAGTGACTGACGTTAGGAATGGATGACAATTCCTAACTGTTCTAGTTTATTTTAATTTTGCGTTTTACTTCAATATATCCACCGTTTTAGTTTTAAAAGGGTACTTAATTTTTGGTATGCGTTAATATTTAGATTTTATAGTAAAAATTGTAAAACGAACGTTGACGACAAGTTCGTTTGTATTTTGATTTGGATCTTTTGGAAAGTCGGTAATGTAGATTTTATTTTCGAGTTGCTATTAGGATTGGTCCTAAAGGTCACATGACTGACGCCAAATTTTCCAATTGGTTACGGAAATTCAGAGATTTGGGGAGGATGCGCGGTTTTTGTTTTAAAAAAAAAGGTTTTGTTATTGAACAAGAGCTTTCAAATTTAGACAAGCGTGGGTTTATTTTTTTCATTTGGAAGAAGCACTTATATAGTGGCAAATTGCCATCCCTAAGTTGTTTGGGGGATTAAAAGTGCCATTCCATCTGCGAACAAATTGTAGGCGACATTTTGGTGTGTTATATACTGTTAAGTATTGGTATAATCGCCTTTGTTCGCTCGACTGTCGTCGGATTATTGGAAGAATTTGCCGTACTTGTAAGACAACTCTACTGCCTAGCTGATTTCTGTTGACTATTGGAAAATTTGATTTGGATTTTATTATTTGAAAACTTTATTTTGGATTTGGTCTACTGGAAATTAATTTGATTTAGATTTGGTACATAGAAGATTTTAGAAGTCAAACGGTTTGATAAATTTATTTTTTGTATTCTTTCGTCAATGTTTTGTTGAGTTGCATTTTTGTAGTTTTCTTGTTATCGCCCTTAATTTTAAGTGTTTTATCATTCCATTCAGCCTTGGTACCACAGCTAAATGAGAACGTTTCTGTTTATTTAGTTGTTTTTGAACCATATTTTTGTTTTTGAAATTGCCATTTGAACATTTTTATATTTAATTTTCGCACTTTTATATATATTTAATTATTTGTTTGGGATTGGGGTTATTTGTTTTAATAAATCGGTGATATATTGGAGTTTTGTCTTGCATTTACCCCTTTTGTTGATTTTCAGAGGTAAATTAGGTCAGATAAGCTAATTGAAATCAACTGGCGCCTCCCGAGCACTTTAGAAAAAGTAAGATTTCGATCAATATTATAAATTGGAACCACGACCGTCTCCACTACAGAGCTACGCCGATAGGCATAAGGTTGAGATCGACAACCCACCTTTATATGTAGCCCTATATTGTTTTATAGGCATATAGGGTGTTACACTAGGAAAATATTCATACAGTAATACACTGTGCTTGTGTTCGCACTTGATTTTTGATTTAGTGAATAGTAGGTGGTAGGTGATTTGTGGCGTTAGTTTATTTCAGTTAATATTATTCTTGGCTTCCGTGTATATTCATACTTTTTTTTATTTTGAAACATTGTTACAGTGTACTTCTTATTTACTTATTCGGTGTCAATTTCAATATGTTTTGTCCATGGGAAAATACAGTTTCTTTAAGTGAATCTAAAGAATCGGAACAATCACTAAATGATATTCCAATGGATTATGTGGTATCAGGTTGTAGTCTCAAAGATTCCTGTAGCACCGATGAGGAAGAGAACATTTTTGGTGAAAGAACTTCAGAGTATCAAGAAATATCCACCTCGAAAAAACAATATCTTTGTAAAGATGCCCAAACCATATGTATAAATGTTTATAAGAATATTGTAACTTCCGAAGGTGGAAAGGAGTGCCATTGAAAAAACATCTTTTTTAACAAATGTTCCCATTAGCACTCTTTATAGAATTATAAAGAATGGTCCAAAAAATCGTAAAGAGAGGAGTGATAAAGGCTGTGTTAAAACTTTAGATCCTTCAATATCTAAATTAATTGGTAGTATTATTTATGAATCTTACCAAAGTAATGAGTTCCCAACAGTGGATAGTATATTTTCTTTACTAAAAAGTAAAAGGCCGGATTTAAGAATTTCTAAAAGCACAACACAGCGTTGGATATCGAAAATTGGATTTAAATACCACTATCAACAAGAGGACTGTAATAATGGAAAGCCAGAGGATCATAAAATGGAGGATACAATATTTGGAAAAAATTAAGGCATCTCGAAATAGTAACCACGATACCCACGATACGCCAAAGAAAGGATGGTCTGACGGAACAAGAAGATGTTCAGTAAATGTTCCTTGTAACAAGGGAACTCGACTTACAATTCTTCACTGTGGATCGGACTCAGGGTGGGTACAAAATTGCCCTAAACTCTCTGGAAAAAATTTGGAAGATTGTAATTTAGATTACCACAAAAATATGTCTGGAAAAAGTTTTGAAGATTGGTTTGAAAATCAGCTGTTAAACAATATTGAAGAGAATAGCATCATAGTGATGGATAATGCTTCATATCATTCCCGCTTAATAGAAAAAGTTCCCAATGCCAACTCAAATAAGTCTGAGATTCAGGAATTTTTAAGAAATCATGAACTTTATTTCGAAGAAAATTATACAAAAAAACAATTGCTTCAAGTATTAGGCACACAATCATTTGAAAAAAAATTCTTCCGCCCTATTTTTGTGTATTTAACCCCATAGAATTAATTTGGGGACAACTTAAAAAAAGAATAAGGCGTCATAACGTGTTTCCCAAATTTGACGGGTTGGTTGCAAATTTGGTAAAAGAAGAAATTAACAAAATTTCAGCTGATGATTGGCAGAAAAAAATCAAACATGTCATCAAAGAAGAAAATTCTTATGTAACGAGTCCGACCCAATTTATTATCATGTTGATGACAGTGAATCCGATGATGAGGATTGAGATAGGGTAGGTAAGCTTAATTAATTTATAATATTTATGACTTTATTCGCTGTGTTTTTAATTTTAGAATTAAAATTTGAGACAAAATTTTAATTAGTAACGTTGGTGAATCTCACAAGAGATCAGAAAATGAAGCTATCAACCTCTATTCAAATCTAATATGCGTTATAGAAATTAAAATGTAAATTCATATTAAATAATTATACTCCATTCTCCCCTATAACGATATCCAGCTAAGTTGGTTATTGAATCTTTACACAGTGGTCCTAATAGCCAAAATATTATTTTATTTTTATGTATATGGACAGTGTATGGTGTTTTCGACATTAAACTGCTCAAAAATGTCCAGATTCATCAGCATTCCTTCTATTAGCGGTATCCTTTGTGTTTTTATAACGTTTTTTCATTCTCCTAAACAAGTGGGTTCTACTATACCCAAATACTTAGGTAACAAACAGATTTTAAATTGATACGAGGGAAGGTTGATAAATATAACAGTGCGCCTGTTATAAGTGGTAGTTATTATTTGATGTACCGTACCGAAAGTTCCTTAACAAATTCGTCTAGATCTAAGTGCATTGGTAAACTGGACTTTTTTATTCTTTGTTCCCATTAATAATAACAAAAATGATTATTTGTCGCAGAAAGATGGTTAAATAAGCGAGTTAGGAATTCAATTTATTCGATTCTACATCCTAAGACCGGTTTCTGCCTTTCGGCTTCCTCAGTTGGGCTTCCGAATCCAATAAATCAAGTTCTAGACACACGTAAGTCAATAGCTATATCAGCTAAAAGATAAAAAATCGTAAATGTGCTACCATCTATCAGCGAAAGTGATAAATGAAACTTAGAAGTGAGTTTTACAAAAAAAAATTCAAAATTTTCTAAGCTTCGTTTATCAGTTTTGATCCAAAAAAATGATATTTAAAAAACAGTAGCATGAAGTAAATGTATTTTGAAATATGTAGTGAATAGGCGTCCTGTATATTTCAAAATATTACTTAAATACGATCTTGTTTTGAATGTCCCAAGAATCATTTCACTGACTTCCAAAATTAAAAAAAATAATAAATAAAACGAATTTATAAATCTAAAATAACACAAATATTAAAGAGCTTTGTATAGCCATAAAAGTACGATAAACATTTTAATCCACAATAAGTATTTTCAATTCTTTAGAAAAAAATAGATGTAACTTTTTAGATACCTACTTAACACGTTAACGACCATGTGCACCAATGTGGTGAACACGGCAGTTTCTGCTTAGACTGTGTGACCCTATTTGGGCACAATAGATTGCCGTATCCTACGTAATGTGTGCCTGACAGGAACGCAGCTACATGGGTTTCAAATATGTCGATTTGGTCCCTGGTAAACATAAAATTGCCTAGGGGTTGGGATTTTGTGTTTGTTTTTTCTGTTTTAGAGTACTTATAAAAAAGTAGTAATTGCTAACGTTATCACTTAACTTTTTAATAATCTACAATTTTATTATTGAACATTTGACTTTAGGTTTGGAGAAATACGCAGAAAACGAAGGGCGAATAAATAAGGAAAGCAAAAAAAAATATTTGGATTTTTGTAAAAACTGGTTTACTTTTTTAAATAAAATACAAACTAAACGTTTTTGGGTGCGACCCAATTTAAGTCAAACGGTATGTGGTAAACTTAACTTCTCTTTTCTTTGCACAGACCGTGTGCACCAATGGGTACACATGTTCTTGTTTTGTATGTGCTACCATCTATGGTTAGAAGAGAGTCTTGACACTTTACAAAGCAACGATTCCCGATGTATTGGGTGTTGCATACACTCAATCTTGACTTTAAAAAAAAGGATTTGTGATCCGGATTCGCCGAAGAAATCCTAAAGGATTCGTATTCGAATCACCAATGTTAGATTCGGATCCTTTTACAGACCATACCGCGCCGGCGCGACAAGCCAACTCAAGTAATAATCAGATGATCATTTGAATGATATCACTTGAATGTTTATTTGGTCGGTTTCTGTGGATCTATGCCACGGTTACTCAATTATTTCAGCACAATTTTTAAAGGAAATATTTTTTTTTATTTATACTAACCCATTAGTGAGTTGAACTGATTAATTCTGTATAAAGGAGAAAACCCGCGTCATCTTTCGTTTTCTTGTTTATAGCGCTACCTAAGGTTGAGAAATAAATCACACTTGTTCCCAAGAACCAAGACATTAAATGTCCTACACTGCACCAGCAGCAGCAAAGTTTTTGGTTTAAAGCCCCGACTTGGTCGGGCGCCAAACCACGTCTGGACTTTCGTAATTCAATACCTGGGGGCATATAGCCCAAGGAGTAGTTGATGAAGTCCAGACGTTGGTGCAGTGTAGGACATTTAATGTCTTGGTTCTTGGGAACAAGTGTGATTTATTTCACCTTTTTTGGTATTTTTATTGTTCAAAAAATTCCACCTTCGTTATTGTTTATAGCGAAAAAAAATTTTTCACGCTTTTGGGGGTGGTTTTTGACTGTTTGGGGGTTAGAGTCGGCTTGGGGAGATGACAAGGGTTTTCTCCCTTTCGGGGGTGATTTTGGCCGTTTGAGGGGTGGGGTCAAATCTAAAAGAATTGTTATGTTAGTTTTCCCGGTAATGATTAGGAATCAAACAATGGTATTACACTGACATGATGCTTGATTCGTGATCCGAAAAATGGATTCGAATCCTTTTTTTTTTAGTAAAAAGGATTCGGACATTGGATCCGTGATTCCTATCAGATCTCGTGATTCGGATTCGTGATTCGAATCCTTTTTTTGAGGATTCGTCCCAGCTCTGCTTCTAACCATAGATGATAGCACATCTAAGAATTTTATCTTATAGCGGATATAGCTATTGACTTGTGCGAGTTTGGAATTTTATTTATTGGATTCGAAAAGCCTAACTGACGAAGCCGAAAGGCAGAAACCGGTGTTAGGATGTCGAATCTGATAAATTAAATTCCTTACTCGTTTGCTGTATTCTTTTTTGTTAAAAATAACTCTTCAAGAACGTATTTCTCAAAAAAATGTATTATGGGACTGACTTTTGTCAATATTTAACAAAAAAACTACCCTGGTCCAGGAGTAAACAGCTGGTCGTTAACGTTTTAAAGAATCGCGAAAAAATATAACATTATTTTACACGATTTATTACTACTGGTTCTTTATCTGGCGCATGATCCAAAATTTAATTTGTCTAAATTATTTAAAAAATGTTAATTTTTGTTGATCTTGTTGTAGCAACATTTTAAAGAGGCATTTGACTTTTAAAGAAAAACATTGAAAATTTAAATATTTGTGAGATCTACCAGAACGTAAAAAAGTAATTTTGGTGAATTTAATTTGATAGTTTGAATTTTTAATATAAAACAAAGAATAGGAACTACCTAAATAAAAAACTTCAGAACACTCATACAAGGCAAATAAAAAAGAGAGGTATAAAAAAAAGGAAAGAGGGACCGCTAGGGAAACAGGGGGGTTTGAAAGATGAGAAAATTTTTGGGAGAACGATGTCAAAAAAATAAAAATAGGAAAAGTCATTTAGTTAAAAAAATAAAGAGGAAAAATATAAAGTTAAAGGAGTTGGAGAATTAAAATAATTACATAGAAACGGTATAAAGCCAAGTGGACAATTAAAAACATTTAAATATAAAACAAAATAAATACGAGCAGAAGAGGTGGATATTGAAAGTGGGGGTTGCGAAGATAATAGATTCTGTAAGTAAATCTCAACACTCCAATTTCAGTAATATTAACTGTTGGTTTATTTTAATTGTTTGACAGAATTTATAACTTTTTGTCTAATAAAATATTTGTGATTAACTATATTTTGGTCATTTCACAGTGTGTGCATTTGCACGGACCCAAATAAAATATTATGTTGTAGTTAAATTAGGGGTAAGCAGGGTAAAAAATAAAATAAAATAAAAATAGAGAAAAAATATTGAGACAATATATTTTTGGCAAAATATTCTAGCAGCTGTTATTTTAAAAAAATAGTTACCTCTGTAGAAGATTTGTGGCTTCACCTCTTTCTAAGGGAATACCTAGATCACTGAATGCCTTGATGAGCTCATCCAAGTCTATCTTTCCTGAAACAAGTAGGAAAACATGATACAAAATATGTTTATTATTGCCATGTTTTTATCACGATATTTTTTAAACTTATAGCAGGGAAAGGTGAATATACGATCGCAAACTTGATAATTTTTCACAATAATTAAAATATGACATAAGCGTACTGGAAAGTGACATAAGCGTGCCTGAAAATAATATTTCTGTATCGCAAAGCATAATTTCATATTTCTAATTTGATAATAATAATAATAATAATAAACGTCTTTATTATTTTCAGTACAATGTATACAATCTACACAATACAATAAAACAAAATTATCTATATAAACTGAAAATAAAAGGCGAAGTTCAATTTTTAAGGTGAAGACACCTCTAATTGTTCTTTCACTCAACCTTATGGGTATCGCCAAATACCTTACAAATACCTTATCAATGTTAATCATATATACTTTTGTGAAACTTATCGTTGATGATCAAGTAAAAATCTCTTACAAGCCACCTTAAATCTTTGAAAACTGTAACTTTTATATATGGAGGGAACTCCGTTAAAAATTGAGCATATTTGGTATGAATAACTACGTCTGAAGAATTCAAGTCTAAAACGCGGTGGAGAAAGAATACCTTTATGCCGGACATTTATATTGTGTACGTCAGTGCGATATATTATCTTTTTGTGTAGATATGACGGTGTTTTGTTAGTAATTATTTTATAAAACAGAGCTGCTGCATGCAGAGTCCTTTTATTGGCCATGTTTAACCAGCAATTTTCACGAATTTTATGTGATATGTGTTCTCTTCTACGAATACCGAATATTAGGCGTAAACAAGAATTTTGTACTTTTTGGATTTTCTGTCGATATATGGCGGATAAAAATGGCCCATAGAGTATATCGGAGTAGTTAAAAATTGACAATATTAAAGTTTCACACAGAGTGGATTTTACACGTATTGGGAGATATTGTCTATTAGCATATAACAGTTTAAGAGTCATATAAGCACGTTTTATTAGCTGATTTATGTGTTTCTCGAACTTCAGCTCTGAATCTAAATACACACCAAGACTTTTAGCCTCGTTTACATTTTGCAGAGGTTCATCATCTATAAGAATTTGGACCCTGTCAGAAATTTGATCCCGTTTATTCTTCGTACCAAACAAAATGACATGAGACTTGCTGCAATTACTATTAAGACAGTGATCATGCGCAGCTTTGACAAAAGACTTTAAATCCTCATTTATATTTAAACAAGCATCCCTAACAACACTGGGATCAAAGCTGCAATAAAGTTGAGTGTCATCCGCGTATAAATGGATATTACAAAAATTAATAGTATTCACGAGATTAAAAGTATATATAGCAAATAACAAAGGTCCCAAAATGGAGCCTTGTGGGACTCCACACCGTAATTTAACATAATTAGAGCACTGTCCATCAATTAAGACTTTCTGCTGACGACCTAGGAGGTAAGATCCTAGTAGATCTGTAGCACCTTGGGAAAGCCCTATATAACCTAATATTGCAATAAGTAACTTATGATTTAGGGTATCAAAAGCCCTACTAAAATCTAGCAATACCAAGACAGTACATTCCCCTTCATCTATAGATCTAACAACATCATCAATTATGTGAAGAAGAGCCGTTGTACAGCGTAAATCTTTAAGCTCAAGTGGATTCGGTTTCTTAGGTAGTACTTTAACAATGGCACGTTTCCACACTTCCGGAAAAATATTATTGATTAAACAAAAGTTGATAATGTGGGTTATATATGGAATAATATGTGGACAACATAATTTTAATAGCCTTAGACTTAATTGGTCTTCACCAGCAGCATTGGTATTTATATTATTAATTGTTTCATAAACAAAAAGATCATTCACTTCACGAAATGTAAAATTTGTATCTACTAATTTGCCTGAATTATAAGCCATGAGCAGCTCTTCTGGAGGCTCTCTTACGGGACAGGAATTAACGAAAAAATTATTTATATCATTGGGACTTCCCAATGTATTAGGAATTGAGCTGGCTTTATTTGGAAGAACATTATGTGTTTTTAGAGTTTTCCAAAGAGTTTTAGTATCCCTTTTATTAAGTTCAAATGCAAAGTAAGCTTTTTTCTCTCGTTTGATGGCGGAATTCGTATAATTTCTAATGTCTCTATAAAACTAAAGATGGATTTCTGATTTAGTTCGTTTGTATCTGGCCAAGGCTCTATCTCGTATAGACATCATTTCTTTTATGTTACCAGTTAGCCACGGAGCTCTTGGCTTAGTAACACGCGAAGTTACTGATGGTATGTGTCTATCAAATAGATTCAACAAACAGTTAACTAAAAAGGTAATTTTTTCGTCAACTCCCTCCTGATCGTAAATTCTAAAAAATGGAATATTAAATAATTCTCTCATAAAATTATCCTCGTTAAAATATTTGAAAGACCTGTACGTTACCATTTTAGGACCATGTTTTCTGTTTAATTTTCAGACAATTAAACATATAAACTCATACTCATTCAACCGGCAACGTCGCACCAAATACGTTTGGAAACTGTGCTCAGACGGGATAGTTTTTTACTCTATTTCACAATAATATCACGCCATATATCTAACCGTTTCGTCTAGACAATATAAAAAACCCACGCTAACGAACTTTCTAGAACAATTGCCCAATCTGGGAAGCGAAAAGCTTCGAGACAAATTTAAACTCAGTGCGTCTTTAACTGCGAATCAGGTTAGACCCTCCGTTGACACCAGCTCAACGTAAAAATATTTCATCTTCACAGTGGTACTTTGCTGCGTATCAGGCGGTCCACTTTATTGTTCATTTTATATTCAAAATCAAAACTCAGTGCTTCAAGATTTTAAACAGTGTATCTCTAGCTGCGAATCAGGCTAGGACCCTCCAGTGTCTATTCATCACTCATCCAGAACACACGCAAAAAATATTTTCTGACTGATGCGGTCTTTTTAGTTTTTTACCTATGTGCTAGTGTTTGTTAAGCACATATGGTACTTATAATACTTTGTTCATTGATTACCAGTTAATGTAATCCTTTGTTACGTTGTTGTTTATTTATTTATTTATTTAACTTAAAATAAATCGTTAAATAAAAGTGTTAGTTGTTTTTTGTCCATGGAGTGGGGGAGACAAAGAAATACAGACCATTTAGAATACCACGATGCAGTTTAAAAAGGCGGTAACACATTGTTGGTCGTCCTGGGAAACTGGCACAACATAGGGTTTATTCCAGAACCCTCAACATTTTCTTACTTTTAAGTTTACTTTACATGTAGCCATATCATGATCGCTTATTATACCTGTTACTTGGATGGTATTCTTTTCAATAACCCAGTCAGGAGAAGTAATAATCCCATTTAACAAAGTTGCCGTAGATGTTGTGATTCTTGTAGCAGTATCTATAATTTGACTAATACCAAAGCACTCTAAAACAGATGATCATCCGCCCACACTTCGTTATCAGGCAACAGACGCTTGTTTATCGGGTCACCTAAATATGTCTCCAGACGTCAAAGTATCATTTTTAAAATAAGATTTAACTAAAATGGTAGCAATAGTTTCGAAATTGAAAATACTTCACTACAACTATATACAAAAAGTTTACGGATTGGGAAAGAAAAGTTTAAAAGTAAGCTTAATTATAATTTTATTTTAAGTAAAAATTGTGGTGGTGTTAGCAAAGCTATAGTGTATAGTTCTCGGCCATGCTAAGGGTTTGGCAACGTTCACAGACTTTCAATAGTTCTGAAGATAAAACTTCGACATCATCGCTGGAGGTCTGACTCAAGAATTTGATGCAGTTCCTTGGACACGAGATAGAGAACGAGCAACGGATTACTTTGGCTGCTGAAGATTTTGGGCTGTGTGATAATCCGTCTTCTGTCAAAACGGACGCGGTGGATGCTAATAGTAAGAAGTTTTCCAAATTTTGTTCCGACGTCCCAACAGCTACATGGCTCATGAGTGCCGAGGTTGCCGGATGTATTTTTTGTGAAGGATCCCATGACAGTGAAGCATGTTTCAAGGCACAGAAAATGATTTATGATAAGAAAAAGGAAAATCTCACTGTCTAGATCTGGGCTCGAACCAGTGCACGGACAGACCTCTTAATGGTACATATTGAAATGTAACCGCCTTGCCCGCTGAGCCACCGTCGCTGATAAATACAATATCTCACTAGTTTGAACTTTTTTAAACCCATTTTACCGTACGTCCAAAATCGTGTGGCAGCAGCGTTTAGCGAACGCGGCATCCTTTATTTGACTGCTTCAAAGGATGCCGAACAGTAAAACCATGATTTGGTCGTGTAGCCGAGTCATTAGTGGTTTACAACTTAGCGATTGCACATGTTTTTATTTTTTTAATTTATACTTTCCACTCTCTGGCTCCCTAGCTATATATTAAAGTAGAACACTGGGGACTTTATAGATCTTTTTACATGGCTGGATAAAGCGATTGCGAGAACTATACCTTTATACTATTTATATTGTCCATGTGCCATTACATAATCTATTTTAATATTATATTATTTGCTAGTTTTAATAGGGCTTCAAGAGCGAAACACAATAATATTGGCATTAATTTTCCAAATAATAAAAAATACTGAGTAAATTTTGAGAGAAATTAAATGGAATAAATAATATTGAATTTGTACACTTCAAAACATTAGGAACGCCCATGGTTAACAGAGCTCCTCCAAATGAGACAATTAACCACTTTATCAAACAAATATCTAACTCTTTTGACCTTGATTCAATTGTAAAACAAAATAATATGTAAAAACTGGGCATTAACTAACTAAATAGAACTACTACTAAAAAACGGTTTAATCCAGTTTATCCAACCTAAACTGGAACTCGAAACTAGACATGTTTCCGTTACTCCGTTTGTCGATACATCATCGTCATTTTACAGCTAACTTGTTAAGCTTCGGTTAGATTGGGCACAAGTATCAGAACTTGTATGAGATACATGTATATTTTGCAACGTTTAAATTCGGTATTAAGACCTTATTACATTAATTAGTTTCCATACCTTGTTTTTCTTGGGTAGATGTGAGCCACTGTAGGGACCGAATTATATTATTTAGGAACCATATATCACATAAGATATGTTACATTTAGCCTCAAATATTTGACTCAGTTTATATCCATTTGAACGAGCTAGTTAGTTTCGTATAAAGTATTTCGAACATTAAAATAGTTTGTTGTTGAAGTCTATTTTATCGATGTCATGTTTCGATCTGTAGTTCCGGTCATTTCTTCTGTTAAATTTGAGGTACTGTACGGCTGTGTTAGCCAGTCACCTGTTATATGATTGGTCAAGTCGCAGAATTTGACCAGTCATGTTATATGATTGATCAAGTCGTTTTTAGTGACCCGTGGCGGTTAATAGGTGAATCTCTTTCTGGACTTGCGTGGTTGAATTCGTTCTAGAAGGATTTAGAAGGAAATTTCGGCCGGGTTGTTTTTCTTTCTTGTTGGGTGATGAGTATAACGTGGTTTAGACAAAATTTTCAGGAATCGCCCGGTGTTTTATGAAGATTATTTCGTACCATTGATTGGGATAGACGAGCGATTCCCGTATTGTTAGACTTGCAGGGTGCCTATTTGATTTGGTGTGTTTACCCTGGTCTGATTCTCTCGAAGAGGAATTGATATTTTGTACCAAACCAAACCACGTTCCTAACGACGCCATTTTTGTCAGGTAAGGCGTTTTTCATGACAGTCGAGTATTATGTTATTTGGCAAGTGTGTAAGACCTATTAATATTATAGGGATAGTACCATCCCCGGGAGACGATTTGATTCTCCGAGGATTCACCTTCCACGGAAGCATCTGTCAGGAAAGTTCCTGATTCGCCGAGAATTCCCCTTCACTGTATAAAAGGGTATGTTGAGATATTTAAATGTTTTTATTGTATAAACTGTTAGAGTTTGTAAATTTCTTTCTGGGCCGAGGGGTATTCGATTAGTGGTTTAATGTATATTATTTTAGGGTTCTCGTGTTGGGCGGAGTGTTGACCACATTCTCGTATTGGGCGAATGTTAACCAGCTTCTCGTGTTGGGCGGAGTGTTGACCACATTCTCGTATTGGGCGGATGTGAGCCAGATTCTCGTGTTGGGCAGATTGTTGACCACATTCTCGTGTTGGGCAGAGTGTTAACCAGATTTTCGTATTGAGCTGACCTGACCTGACGAGTTAGTAGCTGCAAGTTGCCGCAATTTAATTTAGGAACAACCGCAAGTTTTTCATATTTTTTTTTTATATTTGTTCATGTACATTATTTGTTAATTAGTCATTTTTAAAGGTCTCTAAATTAGTATTTTCATATATTTTCCTCTAATTAAATTTTTTTGGAATTTTGTAAGCGACTTATAGGGGCGAGTGGTATTTTTTTTTATTTACGCCCAATTCCAACGACCTTGAGAGCTCTCGCGGACGGTGTAACACCCCTATTGTTCGTAATCATTTAATTAATTTAATCATTTTTTTTTTAAACTAGCGAAATTTTCTTACAATTTTAGTGGGACCCCTTGGGTTCCTTTTTCTTTTTTGACCTATGTAAGTGGAAACATTAAATAGTTATTTAGTAATTAGTTACTTTTCTTTCATTTACTAATAGTCACAAATAGTCTTGACCCGAACTAAGGCAAGCAAATTTTTGGTTGCGACGTAGTTTATTTTTTTTTATTTGTGGGTTCAATTTAGATCCATTCTGGAGGTTGAGTGACTAAATTTGACCATATTTTGGATGAGGGTAAAACAATCTCCTGGCGCCCATTTTTCTTTTAATTAACAACATTTATCAATCCACACCCCCCTTCACTGTGGTTAGCCGGCATCCAAAGCGGATTACATAATACCACGAAGGAATATCTTTAACCCAGAATAACTCGTGGCAATTTGTCAAATCGCCATACAAGTCCTCATACATTTATTCACACATTATGTATGCGCAGACGTGTTGCTTTGACTGTTCCGTATTCATTTTGTACTGTTTACTGCTAACATCCCACACGTTTGATTTTCGTATTTCACCGATTAACGTTTGTTTAATCCGTGTCCAAGAAACATGTATATTTGTCAAATCGCCATACAAGTCCTCATACATTTATTCACACATTATGTATGCGCAGACGTGTTGCTTTGACTGTTTCGTATTCATTTTGTACTGTTTGGGCGAGGTATATTTAAAAGGCGCGTGCCGCTAAAAGAGCGGTCTCCGCAGTGTAATTCGATATCCTTGTTAGTCGGTGACTTGTTTACCCGTTAATTCGTGCCTGCGCGATGGCCTTAATTTCACGACACGGTGTTATAAGGGTTCTTTTGCTTGTTGCTTTTGTTACCAGGCAGGCACATAAGCGTTATTTTTATTTTATTTACATATTATTTTTATTTCCTTTTATTGCCATGGGCGTAGATTAAATGTTCGATTTCGAACAATTTTTAATGTCTTTTTTCTTGGGAACTTGTGATTTTATTTCACATCATTTGTGCAGTTTTATTACTCCCAAGGTAACATTTTTGCAGTTTGTTTGGTTCAAAAAATTTCATTCCTTCGTGCCTATAGTTTGTTTGTGTTTTTGAGGGAAAAAAGGCAGTGACCTCATGGACGAATGATAAAACGCTGTCGTTAATCGGTGAAATACGAAAATCAAATGTGTGGGATGTTAGCAGTAAACAGTACAAAATGAATACGAAACAGTCAAAGCAACACGTCTGCGCATACATAATGTGTGAATAAATGTATGAGGACTTGTATGGCGATTTGACAAATATACATGTATCTCATACAAGTTCTGATACTTGTGCCCGATCTAAGCGAAGCTTTAGATCATACATTTTTTGGACACGGATTAAACAAACTTAAAAAAAAAAGAAGTTACAGATTTTTCGAAACGAAAACTCAGAATTTCTGCTATTTGTCTTGGCACTTCCCAAATTCATGTTCGGCCCGCAGTTTCGGAATACATATTCATTAGTGTGGTGGGAATCACTTGGAAATGAAAATGACTGGTCTTCTGACAAACATAATTTTGGAGCTATGTGAACAACTAACGAATCTACATCGTGCATAGAGTTTTCTCATCATTATATATAACTATTGTTGAGGGTTCTGGAACTATCCTGGCTCGAAGGGGCCATGTTGAGGGATCAGATGAAAAGACCCTATTGTGTACCAGTTTACCAGGTCAGCCGATGTATGAATCACTGCCTTTTTAAACTATATCGAAGCTTCTAAGTAGACTGTAGTATTTTTTGTGTCTTCCCAACTCCAATAACAAAAACAAACACCTTGTATTTAACGGTTTATTAAAATGATGAAGAAATAACTCACAAATTAACAATAAAAGTACTTGGGTATTTTACTAACCCATATTAGTAAATAACGAACGAACAGCGCACAAATTATCAATAAAAGTATGTGTTAACAATCACTAAACCATATTAGTAAAAAATTAAAGTAATCACATCATTCAGAAAATATGTAATTTATAATGCGCGTTTTAGATGTTTTGTCTATGAGTGGCGATACAACACTAGCTGAAAAATTCGCGTCACGCCTGTGTATATCAAAATCGTACGTGACAATCCCTGTACCGGCAATGGCTGTGTTGTGTCCGTCTTTGTCTTTTACGTTGGAGAAAACGAAGTTGAATTTGGTTGTGAAGTTATGAGATTATGTATACGTGACAAACAGCGCATAATTCAAAACCGTTAAGACTTCTGTGTGTCTCGCGGTGTTGTCGGATTGTTTGAAAGTGTTTGATGCGATGTTGTCGATTTGAGATTATGTTTAATTTTATTGTTGAAAATTAAACAACTATTATTATATTTTAGGCCTTTTAGGACCTGAGCTTTGTAATATATGTATCGTGAAAGTATGCCTTGTGGCATACTAAGGGTTGGTAACACTGTGATGTCAGCTGTCAATAATGACTGACAAAGGAATGAACTGTACTGAACAGAGACAATTTAAAAGAGACTGATTGAAGGATAGGCGGTATAAGGCATAACGTTTCTGCGCTCATGCCCGCGCATGGAGTCGCTGCAGTCGCGTGTACTACAAGACTGTTTTACATAAGCAGAATATAATAAAATAGTTTAAAATATTATAAATTACATTACACTTTAACATATCGCCTTTAATGTCGAAAAATATTATAAAATATCCTAGTACATTAACGTTTAAGTCATTAAAAATGAAAATATACATTATAAATCATACATTGGTTGGTGTGAATCTGGCTTGTGTTTGTCAAAGTCAAAGTGAAAGTGTCAAAAATTAGAATTGCACGCGATGGCGAGGGTGAGTAGGATTTAGGATTAGTTTAGTTTTGATACTCAGGCAATAAGCTATGTTTCTGGTTTTGTTGTTAAAAAAATTACAACTTTTAATTGTGAAGAATGTAAGGCTAATTTGGAGACAGACATTTTAGACGTTCACCATATTTTCACTTCCTTCAAAGAAAATGATGATAAAGCACGTCTGATTTATGTTCAAAGGGAAGTCATTAAATTTCTTTCAATGCTGCATGACATTGTATACCACATTTTACCACTTTTAGGTCATGTAGAGAATATTATTGAAAAAACTGGACTCTTTGCAAAAGGTCATATTAATTTTGATTGGTTCACCTGTCAAGAACATAAATCATACGTATTTTCTCAGCTCATAAAAGTTAGCGTCCCCTTATTAATTAAAAAATATTATAATGATGTTAAGAGGACTAACAAATAAAAATAATTCTTTTTTTTTGTAACTTAGTGTACTGCGTTTAATTTTTTTTGTTTCAGACATGTTCCTGTCTTCATGGAAATGGAGAATCTAGTTATTTGTATCTCCTTTTTATTAAAATATTTGTTGTTTTTGTCAATAATTTTAAAATAATGTGCAATTTGATGTGATTAACTTTCTTAAATATAATGTAATTTTAGTAAAAATATGTAATTTTGTGATTAATAATATATAAATGTTTACATTTTCTAGTTAGGATAGAATATTTATGTTAAACTGGTTAACAGATAGATTGTAGAATAAGAATTTAACTAATGTACAATTTTAAGTGATATTAGAATAATTCTTTTTAATAACAGGAAATATTTGTGAGAAATTTTTTTAATAATGTAACTGTGATAATTTAATCCAAAGATAGAGAATAAGAATTTTAAAGTTAATAATGTATATAGAATAGTCTTATGTTTAATAAACAAATATTTTAGTAAATTGTGTTATGTTATTATATATGTGTAGTTTAATAAAAATTTTAAATGTGTGTTGATTTCTCATTTATCTAAATTATCTGTCTTAAAATTGTTTATTAATTATAATTATTTTATTAGAAAAAATGAAATATAATTTTATTTTTTGTAATGAAATAATTATATAATAAACAATTTTAAGACAAATTGTAAAATGTACCTACCCATAATCCAAACTAACAAATTTAAATATCCCGCCTGTAAAAATTAGTTCCGACACCCCTTCGTGGTGCGCTGCGATCAACGCGATGCCAACTGTTCCTACAGGGTCGACAACTCTCATATATTACATTCTCTCTGGTACTGAATAAAGCAATCTTGATCTTGATGTCAACCGAGCTGTTTCATTTATAACCTAACACATCACATGGTGCCGAAACCAGGGACCTTTAGATGGTGCCGAAACCAGATTGTAAAACAGCAGTTTTTACAAAAATACTAACAAATAATTACAAATCAATATCAAGACCCTAAAAAAATAACGAAATCCAACCAAAAAGTTAATTGATAAAAACAAGCATGGACAAATCGTGCCCCATCCCACCGTTACAAATGTCTGGTAACGTTTATGAGAATTGGAGACTATTCATACAACGATTTAAAAACTATCAGTTAGCTGCAGAGTTAAAGAAAAAAAGCAGAGCCAACACAATGTGCCCAACTACTATACACATGATAGGAGAAGAAGGTTTTAAAATATCAAACACATTCAAGTTCACAGAGGAAGAGAAAGACAAAATCGAACCTCTTATACAAAAATTCGATGAATACTTTAAACCCAAAAGTAATCTGTCTAGCGTAAGATACAACTTATTTAGAAGAAAACAGAATGAAAATGAACCAATAGCCAATTTCATAACAGACATAATTAATCTAGCAAAACAATGCGAATTATCCACTTTAGAGGACAGCTTAACGACATTACCCTAGACAGAGCCATATCTTTGTGCAAGAGCATGGAAACGTCTCAACAACAATCGAAGATAATTGAAACAAATTCAACGGAGGCAATCGAAGTGAGCTACATGAAGAGAGCGAAAATGAATCGTAATCAAGGTAACAAAAGCCAAAGATGGAACACAAACTACAACAGAGGACAAGCAAGCAGCTCAAAATGTTACAGATGTGACCTAGACAACCTAGGACTACCCTGCAAAGCGATAAAAGCTAAGTGTAATTCTTGTAATAGGTTAGGGCATTATGCAAAAATGTGCATGCAAAAGAGAATAAATTTAATTGAAAAATCAGACTCTGAAGATGAATTATTCTTAGGTATAGTAAACAACATCAACAAGATAATGACTTTAATATAGATTTCATCATAAATAACAAAATTTTGTCCTGTAAACTTGATACGGGAGCAATGGCTAACGTGATTTCTATGAATGAATTCAATTTGCTAGGTAGTCAGGCATGTATTGAAAGTTCAGATAGTAGATTAACAACAATATCAAATGAAAAATTAGTAGTGTTAGGCAAAAATGTAAGTATCAAGCTAACTATCATAACATCAATTTTTATATAGTAGATTGCAATGCCCCAACAATAATTGGCTTGCCTACCTGTAAAGAATTAAACCTAATAAAACGAATTCATTTTATGGAAAAACACACAGAATTTAAAGATAATTATAGTGACATAAAACTAAAATAGCCTGAATTATTCAAAGGCATTGGCTGTTTAGATGAACCATACACTATAACAGTAGATGAATCTGTTAGGCCAGTTGTACACCCTCCAATAAAACAAGAACTGGATGATATGGAACAAAATGAAATCATAGCTAAGGTAGAAGAACCTACAGACTGGGTAAATTCTTTAGTACTTGTAAGAAAACCGAATAATTCAATAAGAGTATGCATGGATCCTAGAGATTTAAATCTAGCCATTAAACGAGAGCACTTTCAATTGCCAACTGTAGAAGAAATAGCTCCTAACTTAAGAGGTAACAAATTTTTTAGTAAACTTAATGCTTCTAAAGCTTTTTGGTGCATAAAACTAGATAAGAATAGTAGTAATCTGTGCACTTTTAATACTCGTTTTGGTAGATATAAATTTCTCCGCCTTCCTTATGGCTTAAAGTCAGCAAGTGAAGTATTTCATAAAAGACTTAAACAAACATACATTGATGACATAATTGTATATGGTTCATCAAAACAGGAACATGACTTTAGACTTTTCAAAGTGTTAGAACTAGCAAAAAGAAATAACATAAAATTTAATTTTAAGAAATGTGAATTTGGTTTAAATAGCATAAAATTCTTGGGATTTATCTTTAATGAATTTGGTCAGACTATAGATTACGATAAAATAGTAGCAATAACTAACATGAAAAAACCAGAAAATAAAAAAGACATACAGAGACTATTGGGAATGATCACTTACCTAACTAAACATAAAAAATCTGTCTGATTTAACTGCTCCATTAAGGGAACTTATAAAAAATGATATAATTTGGCATTGGTCTGAAAGACATGATAAATGTTTTGAAAAAATTAAAACAATCATATCAAACACACCTGTCCTTAAACATTTTAATGTCAAAGAAAAAAGCACCATATCTGTAGATTGCTCAAAAGACTCAATAGGCGATGTTTTGCTCCAAACTGGACAACCCATTGCTTACTCATCTAAAGCGCTAACATTAACTCAAAGAAACTATGCACAAATTGAAAAAAAACTGCCTTGGGAGGAAATAGGATCAGACATATTTCACTTAAATCAAAGTCATATTTAATAGTAGTTGATTATTATAGTAATTATCCCCAAATTTGTCAATTAAAGGATACTTCAAGTAAAATGGTAATTAATGAACTAAAATCAATATTTGCTCGACATGGAATTTCAAAAACATTTTATTCTGATGGAGGACCTCAATATACATCTCATGAGTTTGAGATATTTTGTAAGGAATGGGAATTTCACAGCATAAAATCAAGTCCTGAAAATCCGAGATCTAATGGCCTTAGCGAACGTTACATATAAACATACAAAAAGGCTTTACAGAAATCATTCACAGATGGCAAAGATGCTTATTTAACACTTCTGCATCTCAGAAACACACCTATAGATGCAAAACTTCCTTCACCAGCACAACTGTTAATGTCAAAGATTCTCAGGACAAACATTCCCTCCACAGATAATGTATTAAAACCAAAAGCACAAGATGCAAACAAATTTTATACAAAAATGTATAAAAAACAAAAATCACAAAAAATATATTATGAGAGAGGTGTGGTAACACAAAAACCTCTAAGTAACAATCAGAAAGTATACATCAAAGATAATAAAAATATCAGAGATGGTGTCATTAAAAATAAAATTAGGGATAGGACTTATGAAGTGGGAATTGACCAGACCAAAAACAAGATCGCCAGAAATAGGCAATTTTTAATACCTATTCCTGTCGATTCAAATCTCGATTCTGAACAAGAGACTGATCATTGAGAGGAGGATATTGAGGAAGATATTCCTTCTGATAACTTAGATGCTTCAAATAATACTTCAGAGATAATATTTCCATGTCAAACCTCCTCTGGACGAACAGTTAAAAAACCTAAAAAACTTAATTTGTAATGTTGAGAATAATTAGTTTCTACTTAAGATATGTACGTTTATGTTTTCTATTATTCTAATAATAAGCTGTGTTTATTTTGTTTAATATTGTTACATTTTGTTTTAATTTTCTAAAGATGGGAGATGTGATATGATATGAAATGACATCAAAATTTTAAATGTTATCTTTAAAAGGGGAAATTGTTATGGTATAAAAAAAAATGGGACAAAATTATGAAAAATGTTATTTTTAAACGAATTAAAAAAAAATATGTGAAACGGACTTAATAAAAAAAAATGGTGATGGTTGTTAGGAAAGTTTTTGTTAGTTGATGAATATAGAATTTTGAAGTATGTAAAAAAATGTCAGAGATAAAGTTAAAAATAAAAGGAATTTAAAAAGTTAAAATATACTAAAAAGTAAAAATATTTTAATTATAATATTGGCGCCAACAACGTGAGCTCGAAATTGAGTGAACCCAAAAACATGAAGGAAGAACAGGAGTATAGAAGAAAGAAAAGAACAAGTGGAGAAAAGAGTTTAATGGATTTTTTGAATGAGAAATTTGAAGAATTGAAACAAGAAAATAAAGATATGAGTAAAAATATGGATAAGTCATTAGTAGAAATGGATAAAAAAAATCAAATAAGATTTGAAGAATTGAAACAAGAAAGTAAAGAATAAGAAATTTGATGAAAACCAGAAAGAATATCAAACAAGATTTGAAGAATTTAATCAAAAAAATCAAATAATATTGGTAGAATTCGAAAAGAAAATAGCCAAGAAATTTGTGGAACAAGATAAAGAAATTGATAATATCAAAAGTGAGACGAAACAAATTAGAAGAGATATAATAGAACAGAAGATAACAAAGACAGAACAAACAGAAAAAGAAATGAAAAGAATTGAAAGAAATGTAATGAATAATAGTAAAGAGATTAATGTAATGGAGAAACGTATGGAAGAAATTACCCAAGACAATTGGAAAATTGCAGAAGAAGAGAATTTAAAAACAAAAGATACAGAACAGAATTTGAAAATAATGAGACAAGATATTAAAAAGAATGGGGAAGAAATTAATAATTTAGAAGAGCATATTAAAGAAGGTTTTAAATTACAGGAAGAAAGCATAACTGCAGAAACAAATATTACAAAATGGAAAATAGAAGAAATAGAAAAGAAAATGTATCAAGAAAAGGAAGAATATAAAAAAAAATAGAAAGCAATATGGGAAAAAATGCAATTATAATGACAACAAATGGAAGTGAATTAAATCTTAATTAAATTAGATCTTAATAAAAAAAATGAAAATAACCATAAAGAATTAGAAAAACAGTTTAAAGATGGATTTGAATTACAAAAAGAAATTTTAAGGAATAAAAACAGGTTAGGTCAAAATTATCACAAATGGAAAATAAAATTAAAGACAACAACATTTAAGATATTTTTGGAACAATTTTGAAAATAACTAAAAATTAAAGATAAATTAGCATTCATTTGTTATTTTTTTAAAAATACCAAATGAATGCAAATTTGTGGGAATTTGTTATGATATGAAATGACATCAAAATTTTAAATGTTATCTTTAAAAGGGGAAATTGTTATGGTATAAAAAAAAATGGGACAAAATTATGAAAAATGAATTAAAAAAAAAATATGTGAAACGGACTTAATAAAAAAAAATGGTGATGGTTGTTAGGAAAGTTTTTGTTAGTTGTTGAATATAGAATTTTGAAGTATGTAAAAAAATGTCAGAGATAAAGTTAAAAATAAAAGGAATTTAAAAAGTTAAAATCGTATAATTATAATATTATCTCAATAATTATAATATTATCTCAATAATTATAATATCTCAATGAAAGTATGCCTTGTGGCATACTAAGGGTTGGTAACACTGTGATGTCAGCTGTCAATGATGACTGACAAAGGAATGAACTGTACTGAATAAAGCAATCTTGATGTCAACCGAGCTGTTTCATTTATAACCTAACACATCACAAGCTTGATGGTTTTTCCAGAGTTCTCTGGCTTCCAGTTTTTGAATTTTCTTTCTTTAAGGTCCTCTTGTTCCCTTCTATCTCACTCGAGGCTATTTGTTTGGTAACGCGATCTTTTGACATTCTCTCTATATTCTATGTCATCATTTGCCATCATTTGGATTAGTTCAATTTAATCTCAAATTGAGCTCAGAAAGAGCAACTATCCTTGTTTTTTATTTAAATACTTCGATCAAAACAAAGGCAGCGTGAGTAACACTAAGTGTAAATTAGACTGTATATGGAACAAGGACAACAAGCAAATTGGATATTCTTAATTTATAACCATTTTTTCAAATAAAAATATGAAACAATTGTTTTCATTTTTTGATCGAAAAATTAAGACAAAAACAAAATAAGTAATTATAAATATAATATTTATGAACCCTCTACTCTTCACTAGATGTCGCCATCAAATGACTCCTATAACTAGAAGTAACTCTTTCTAAAGTTTTAATGACTCTCGCAATGTAAGTTAAATAATTCTTACGCGCTCAGACTAAATTATTTCCTCTTGTTCCTTACCACCCTGTACTTATACAGGTTACGGGCACGATATCTAAACGTTATTTACTGTTGTCTGGAATTCCTTTGATATTATAGTGCAGCTAAACGAAATAGGCCGTAAAAAAGTGTAGGAACTTGGGAGAACTCAGGGAAACTCTGGAGGATCTCTCTTGTATAATTGTTGATAAGCGTTTACTCTCCTGGAAACATTATCATAATAAGTTTATGCCAACCTGTCAATTACTCTCGCAAACGGGACGATCTTTTTAAAATATAAATGTCGAAGAAACTTTCTACGAAATTTTTTCCCATGGTGCTGAATGCACCTAAATAAGAGGTCTAACTTGTATAAAATTTGTTTTAAGAGGGTTCTATACCCTCCGCCATATTGGAAATGCTAATGTTAAAATTAATACTCAACAAAAAAAATGTTTTTTTGCATCCGAGCTTATTATGCATCGTAGATTGGCGGATGATCATTTTTTTTATATACATAAAAGAAATAACATAAAAAATATATAAAAAAAGTCATACGTATATAAGTTATAATCCGCCGTTCTTCATTTGCCACTGAACAACTTTTGTATTTACCATTTTTGAAAAAAGTAAGTAGTTTTTTCTAAAATTTAACATTGCTTCAAAATCTCAGATCCTCTTTTAAAGCAATTAAAAATTAAAAGTTGCTTACCGAGACATATAATTTCGAATTCGTTTGGAAAGGTTCGTGTGTCCCTCCTACTTTGTATTTAGCGGCTCCCGGAAGCTCTCGCCTTACGCTCGTATTGTGTCGGATTTTTACAGCTTTGTGTATTTGAATGTGATTTTTGGCTTATTTACGTTGATTCAATTGTAATAATGAAAATGCAGATAAATATAAAAAATCATTATTTTTTAAATATTTTTGAAAAATAGTTGTAGATTATGAAAAAAATCTTTGATCAAAAGTACATTATTTTCTCGGAAATAAAAAGAAAAATACGATTTCTCGAATTTTTCTCGTCAGTTTTGAGGTTATGTTAAAAGGTGGGCTTCCAAAAGTTGGAAGATTTTTTCATGATCTACAACTTGCATACTAAATATTTTTCAAACCTATTTAAAAAATAATTATTTTTTATATTTATCTGAATTTTCGTTATTACAATTGAATATTTATAACAATAGGGAACAAAAATCAAATTTCAAATAAAACAATGAAACACAGTTTCTTTTGTATTATTTTCTGTAGAATTCAATGAAGTACTCAGTTTTTTAATTTTATTAAAAATTTAAACAAATTATCAACAATTACTGAAAAATTCGTTATTGCAAAAATTATTTTACGTTTTTGCAATAGACCACTCAAGGATGACGTAGACAGGTCGGCCATATTTGCTGTGAGGTACACAACTTTATAACATAACGTTAGTTTCATATGTAAACATCAGAAATATCTTTTTTAAAGTTAATTATTCAGAAAAAATAAATAGAAAATGCCACATTTTTGTAGTGTTATTAAATGTTCAACGTGTTATAAAAGAGATAATGTATCATTTTTCTGGTTTCCTGCTGTTTTGACAAACGGAGGGGATCATTTAAATGCGTTGTCTAGTGAACGAAGAAATGCTTTGATTAAAGGTTTGAAAACGAGGTACATTTTCTGAAAGCCAAGTGAATAATAGACGTATTTGTTCTAGGCATTTTATAACAGGTAGGTATTTTTGGTGATCTTTTATAAATATTTTTTTATTATGTTTTTAAATTTAATATTACCAGGTGATATTGTTTTAGCCGACAGAGGTTTTTTAATTCAAGATTCTCTACAAATATTAGGTGTGAATTTAAATATACCAGCCTTTACAAAGGGAAAAAATCAACTACATCCCACTAATTTGGAAAATACACGTAATATGACCACTGTACGAATTCATGTAGAACGAATTATTGGTCTTTAAAAAAATAAGATTTCTCATGAAACAATACCAATGAGTATGTTGTATAAAGAAAGAGATGGTTATACTGCATTGGACAAAATTGTCGTAGTATGTAGTGCATTTATATATATTTGTCCGTCACAAATACCATTGAATTAATTATTTTTTTTTCTTCGTAATTTATTTTATTTTATGAATATATAAACATCTAAGATTTACAATTTGTTTTTGTATTATTTCTGTATATTAAACACAATTTTCACAATTTGGCTAAAACACTATGAACAAACTTTTGTAAGCCTTAAGCTGTTGTTCGAATCAAAACTGTGAGTTAGTATTAAGTAAGTCTATAATTGTAATATTTGGCAACTTCATTATGTCAAAAGAACAATCACTATAACATAACCTAACACATAAGGGTCAATATCATCTATAATTCGAATTTTAAAATCGTACCGGCACTTAATATCACCACTAAGACATAAATAATAATTGCTTCGCCATATTTGAATAAAAAATAATCATAAAAACACTGAAAAAACAAGTCAACACGACAATCTAATTTAAATAGATGCAATCAGAATCGTCTGTATGCCTCCCATCAAATATGGCCGACCTGTCAAAGTCACGTGGTCTGGAATGGTCTATTAAATTATCTCTCTCGCCTGCACTATATACAGGGTGTCCCACGACGTACTGTACACAGTCCAACCATAAGTACTATGGACCAAGGCCATTTCATATCTGGTATTAAAAATGCCTTGTTGCGTTTTTGACAGATATACAGGGTGATATTTGAAAATATGTGAATTATTCTACGTGAAGTATATCTAAAAGTAAAAATCTCAGACCAATCAAATTTGGCACACTGAGTGTGCTCCCTGAGCTCAATAAAATAGGTTTTAAAAACATTTTAATTTCAGGTCCGGGCTTAGTTTTTTTTAGATTTTTATTGGTTTTTTGAAAACAACACCCTGTAAGCCAGATCAGACAATTTTTATTTTTCTCACTTTAAAGCTTAAGGATGATACTAAGCAACAGTTAAGAAAAATTGAACGCGCAACTTTTTGTTTTCTGCAGAAAAAAATAAAACTTTGAAAAATAGTATAATTTTAATAGATTCACATTCTTCTTATAACTGATGCGGCACTAGGTTGATAGCACATCATCATTTTTCAACAAAAATCATAAGGAAAACCGTTGAATTTCCAGGGCCGTATTTATTTTTTGCAGTCTCTGTACCAGTTGGGGGTGATATGGATAGAGGAGATCTTTCTTTAACGTCCTGAAAACTGTGGACTTAGAAATATTCAAAATACTGGATATTCGCCGGCTACTTAGCTTCTCATTTTGATTTACCACTTCCAAAATACCCTCTTTTTGGTCTTGTCAGTTGCTCACCACGTTCTGTCACAAACAGTCAAAATGGACGTCAAAGCGAATTCAAAGCCTACTTGCATTTTCACAATTATCAAAAGTAATAGTTTTTTCATTGACGTTACAGAAAGAAAATTTGTACAACTTGCTTTACAGGGTGTTGTTTTTACAGTATCAATAAAAATTTTAAAAAAATAAATACGACCCTGGAATGTCAACGGTTGATTGAATAATACTTTATAGCGAGTAAAATGAACTGTCCTTATGATTTTTGTTGAAAAATGATGATGTGCTATCAATGTAGTGCATTCAATTCCATTAAAATTATACTATTTTTCAAAGTTTTATTTTTTTCTGCAGAAAACAAAAAGTTGCGCGTTCAATTTTTTTTAACTGTTGCTTAGTATCATCCTTAAGCTTTAAAGTGAGAAAAATAAAAATTGTCTGATCTGGCTTACAGGGTGTTGTTTTCAAAAAACCAATAAAAATCTAAAAAAAACTAAGTCCGGACCTGAAATTAAAATGTTTTCAAAATCTATTTTATTGAGCTCAGGGAGCACACTCAGTGTGCCAAATTTGATTGGTCTGAGATTTTTACTTTTAGATATACTTAACGTAGAATAATTAACATATTTTCAAATATCACCCTGTACATCCGTCAAAAACGCAAAAAGGCATTTTTTAATACCAGATATGAAATGTCCTCGGTCCATAGTACTTATGGTTGGACTGTGTACAGTACGTCGTGGGACACCCTGTATAGAAATCTAATTTCCATCCACGACCGAAAATGCTACGTCTAGATGTCGTCCTTATACGAGAATTGGTAGACTATGCAACCGCAAATACACAGTGTATTTCATGCTGCCTAACAATTTCTTCAGAGGGGAAGTTATGGCGGAGACGCAAGGGTCGAGGATTTCGAGGTTATGTATGAAATTGACAGAGCTGATGGGTATAGAACACTCTTAACTCTGAATTTGTATAAAATTTTTATTTTTATTTGTTTCAGTGAAAACATTCCATTTTCGTCACCTAACTAAGGAGGTTATTTGGATCTAAATAAAACCGAAAACCCAGAAAATACTCTTTAAATAAACTTAAATGTTATGAATTCCACGATATAATTGGATTAACAATATCTTGGCAACATCACGTTGCCAACACGGACCGATAAAGATCACGTGTATGCGACGGCGAACTTATTTTTTAATTTAAGTCATAAATCGAAAACTGAACAACTAAAAGTGTATTTTGGTTCGTTTATAAGAAGATTCAAAACTGACTCTTTGAATGTTTTCATAAACATTATTTAACTCATCATTGTTAGACCATTAGACTCTTTTTTTCAGTACATCACAAAAATGTTTTGTCCGAACTTTTATTGAGGAAATTTTTTATCCAAAATAATGTTTTAAAAAAATAATGAAATTTTGAGTTGTAAATATATTATCAGTACATCTCTAAGTGTATATCATAAAATTTTAAGATATTGGTTGTAAATTATAAAAAAAAACATTAAATTATATTGTTTCTAAATAATTTTATTCGGAACAAAATACTAATCCACTTTACCACTTTCAGCCTCATTATTTGTTACGTTATAGACCAGAATGGAAAATAATGATGTCCATTAATATAATTCCATTCTGGATGTGTGTGAATTCCAAAGGTGTACTTACCATCTTTGTTCTTGTCGAGATGGGAAAAATGCAATCTCAAATTTTTTTCGTGCTCTCTGACATAATAAATGAAATCTGCCAGTGAAAGTTCACCGCTCTTACTTTTGGAGCTTTTAAGAAATTTCTGAAACAAAAGAGAAGGGTTGAATACATTCTGTAGTTCAAATACTAAATATTTATAACTGATCATTTTTGGAGAGAAAAAATAAAAAAAAAAACAATATTTTCCTTAGGGGCGAGCAATCACCATTTTTTTATCAAATATTTCTCATATAACCCTGTAACAAATATCGATCTCAAACTTATCCGATGGGTATACATATTTATATTTTTATAAATTTTCTTGAATCAATCGGTCTCAACTACTAAGAAATTAGCAGGTCTTATAATTTTTGATAAATATTTTGCATGACGTAAATAATAATAATAATAATAATGTAGGGGAGTGGGTGGCTCAGTGGTAGAGTACTGGACTCAATCCAAGGGTTGTGGGTTCGAAACCCACCGACGGCAGAAATCATTTTCTGATTTTTAATTAATTAAAAATTTAAAAATTGATTGTCATATACCAGGTGTAATTCCCCACTTGGGTTCTAACTAATTAACAGTGCTGTTCCTAAAGTGGCGCTGGGAAACAGTAACAAAGCCTGTACAGAACACATGGCCAATGATGCCGTTGACACTGCAGTAAAAAAAAATAAAAATAGATGCCTTTATTATGGTCTATTTTTATGTATGAGAGAGTAATAAAACAGCATTTCTAATGCAAAACTTAGTACGGTCATTTTAAATATTTTTACGGAATATTCTAAATATTTCCTAAAATTGTCATAAATGTACCTGAGCTAATACAAGTTTTGCGTCTTTTATTGGTCTTTTATAACCATAATCTGTACAGAACAATAGAAAAAGGTTTAGACAGGCCAAAAGCCCTGTGTATTAAAGATAACATAGCCGTATCTTAAGATTATTTTCAATAAGTACCTATTTGCCAATTTTGTTTTATTTTGATTCCAAGAATTTCTTACAGTAATCGAATTATAAGTAGATATTTAATTGTTTTAAATCATTTACAGACAAACATTTATGTAAAAGTGTTGATGACACAGTGGAATTAGTTAGTAGTACGCTTGGTGTTGGGAAATCTACGATTTACAGAGTTGTTAAAGAAGAGAAATGTGGCGAGTTTCAAACAGCACGTAAAGCTCCAGGAAAACCAAAATTTCAAATAGAAAATCATTTGAAAGAAAGACTTCGAAGGAAAGTGCATGCGTTCTTCTTTAGAAAAGAATTTCCGACAGTAGACAAAGTTCTTGCCACGGTTCGAGATGATAAGGATTACCCTGAAATGAGTCGAAGCACACTATGGAAACTTAAAAGAAATAGGTTTTCTATGGAAAAAGCATTCCAGAAAGTCTATTTTAATAGAAAGAAGCGATATTGTAGTATGGAGAAGAAATTACCTATAAAAGAAATGAGAAACCAAAGAAGAAATATATTTTATTTAGATGAAACATGGATCAACGAGGGACATACACCAAATAAATTTTGGCAAGATGAAACTGTTACAAGTCGAAGACAGGCTTTTTTAAATAATTTATCTACTGGTTTAAATCCACCATCAGGAAAGGGGCGCAGACTGATAATAGTACACATCGGTAGTTCAAACGGTTTTGTTAAAGGTGGTTTATTGACTTTTGAATCTACTCGTACCGGTGACTACCATGAGGACATGAATGCTGATGTCTTTAAAGAGTGGTTCGAACCAATGATAGATCTTCTTCCTCAGAACTGTATAATAGTAATGGATAATGCAAGATATCACTCGAGACTTACAGAAAAAATGCCCACAACCAAGTGGTTAAAAAAAGATTTACAGAATTGGCTAAATGCAAAGAATATTAAGTTCCATCCCGGTTCTGTGAGAAGAGAACTGTATCATTTGTGTTCCCTTCATAAAGAGAAATTAAAAAAATATGAAATTGATGAAATTGCAAAAAATCGTGGGATGACGGTGGTTAGATCACCACCATATCATTGCGAAGTAAACCCGATTGAACTGATATGGGCACAGATAAAGGGAGAAGTTTCAGGAAAAAATAATTCTTTTAAAATGAGTGATGTTAAACAGTTGTTTTTGGAGGCTGTAAATAATGTGAAGCCTGAAAACTGGGAAAAGGCAGTAAATCATACGATTAAAGAAGAAGAGAAAATGTGGAAGTTGGACAATATTACTGATGAAATGATCGAGCCACTCATTGTAAATATTGGTTGCGACAGTTCATCTTCTGATTTCGATTCTGATTTAGATTTGCAGGTAAGAAGTAGTTTTTATATTAAAATTATTATTTATGAACGTAACGTTGTTTAAAAGTCAAAGTTTAAACCCTTATACCTACATAACCCGTTTGACACAATGTTCTTAACATACCTTGTGGAAAAATAAAATATTTTAGAAAAAATTGCACTTTTTTACCTTCAGCTGCTTAGAAGTTATAAGCAGGTTAATTAGGTGAAAATATAAGTGTACACCCGATATATTTATTATATTTATACAAAGGTTATTTCATACGAAAATACTCGAGGTATAACTTCACAAAATATTTTAACTGTCTACTAAAAGAAGTGGTACGCCTATGGATTACGAACGCTTTATTATTTTAATACTCTCTCATACATAAAAATAGACTATAACATAAAAATTACAATAGTATATTATTGCTGCCAAATCGGAACTGCATCCAATTATCCTCATTTTATTGGCACATGAAACAAGGTATAATAAGTATGTTTATGAAATGAATATGTATGTTTTTTCGAAATATGTCGTGACGTAAACCTTTAAAATAATAAAACTGTTTATTGAACTTCTGTCATCATCTTCGCCAAGTGTGAGATCACTCGACTATTATACTGATAAGCACCTGTACAATATACTCATAACTGGGTTTCAGATATTTCTAAATAACAAGCAATTTTCATTAATTTCATCAGCTAATCAAGAACTACAGTCGCAATTCAAATACTCTTCTCGTTGGATAATAAAACCATTTATTTAAATCAAAAAGGTTTTAATTTAACGTTTCATAATGTTTCTGTCAAATAATATTTAATCATACAACCGATAATGTATAATATAATACTTTTGTTTAAACACGATAATTTCACCCGTTTTCTAGAAAAGCGCAATTAAGCAGTTCAGAGCTTCAGAGTAAATCAATAAAAAGTTTCGACAAAAAAAGCTATACCACTTAATTTCATTATCAGGAATCACGCCAATAACAAAATGTGAAATAATACATAAAATTTTTAGATATAAAATATTACTCCTTGTCCAAAGCTATGCATCTGTGCCGATTTTGATAACAATTGATAAATATACAGTGACATCGTCAGAAAAAAAAAATTCAACTTTAACTCCCTGTATCTTGATTCATTGATTGAATCAAAACCCTGTATCTTATTCCACAGCAATATTTTATTAAGGTATATTTGTCCTATCGCCACATTTTGGTCCAAATAACCTGCCTTAGCCTATGTCCCAATAGTTATGAATCACCCTGTATATACTACTAATGTATCAGAGGTTGACTAATATTTCCGTCTATGAACTATTAATGTATCAGAGGTTGACTAATATTTCCGTCTATGAACTATTAATGTATCAGAGGTTGACTAATATTTCCGTCTATGAATAGGTACTACTATTTCAAACAAAATTGTTTCTTGTACGAATTCAAATTTTACCTTGACAGAGACACAGTATCCATCCTCGAAACAAATCTTGATTTCACTGTCCTTTGGTGATTTGTTCGCCATTGTTGGCAACGCGGAAGACCGAAAATATAAAAGTCTATCGAAAATACGTGAAATTACGTATCAGAACACAAAAATTGGATATGCAGACGTTTAGGTGTAACTTAAAACTAGAAATTTACCGTAGAACAAGTCAGACTAATAAAATCTAAAAATAAAGAATTAAAATTTCAATAAGAGCTGTCCGACCGACCGACCGACTCAACATGGATGATTCAAAAGTTAATGCAAACAATTTTGTACCGGGGTCATTTGGAGAGTAAAATATGTCGGTGGAGGTCGAACAAATAATCTAATAAATAAGAGAATTGGATTTATAGCTGAGTAAAAATAAGTACAATGCAGAGATTTGATTGTTTCCGCTAAATTATAAGATGATTAGAGCAACTTTTAACCTATAACTACACAGACTTTTATTTTAAATATCATTAATACAGACAACAAGTGTATCTTCAAGCTTCTGCTAAACGTGCTATGAATTTGAATGCCTACAAACTGGAGTGGCCACAAACGCTAGATTCATCTATTTTTTCTACTACCGTATATAATGTCCACTAAGATCAGAAATACAAAAGTTATTTAACGCACTCTAAAGGAACATTTACTAACTCATACATATGAGAAGAAGTTCCAATGCAACATTTGTGAAAAATCATTTACTCAGAAGGTCAATCTAAGGACCCATTTATTAACTCATACAGGTGAGAAGAAATTCCACTGCAGCATCTGTTATAAATCATTTACACTGAAACAGAATTTAGAAAAACATTTACTAATACACACTGGTGAAAAAAATTTCACATGCAACATTTGTGAAAAATCATTTACTCAGAAGGACTATCTAAATAGACATTTATTAACTCATACAGGTGAGAAGAAATTCCACTGCAGCATCTGTTATAAATCATTTACTCTGAAACATAATTTAGAACAACATTTACTAATACACACTGGCGAAAAAAATTTTAAATGCAACATTTGTGAAAAATCATTTACTCATAAGTACCATCTAAAGAGACATTTACTAATTCATATGTGTGAGAAGTTCAAGTGCAACATTTGAGATAAACCATTTAATAAGAAGAAGAAGAACAAATATTTACAAACTCATAAAGGTGAACAGAATGTAAAGTGCAACATTTGTGAAAAACCAATAACTCATAAAAGTATTATAAAGAAACATGTACTAATTACGATAAAGAAATTAAAATAAACTTTTTATTTATTTTATTTGTTTTATTTTGAATTGAATTGAAAATATTATACAAAATGAAAATAACTAAATATTTTGTGTTGTTTTTAATAAATTCTTCGAATCTCTGAACGCAAACATGTGTATTGAATTTCCTTTTCCAACCGCCATTTTGAATTTACTCGTCCGCCATCTTGATTTAATTAATACCTGCTATCCCCGCGGAAGAAAATGTCTTACCAAACATTATTTAAAATATTTATCATTTAAATTAACTTTTACATACCCTATTATTGTTATTTTTCAATATAAAATTATTTACGTTTTATTCTAGAATAATTAAAAAATATTTGCAAGTTTAGGTTTGTCAGTTTTTTGTTGAGAATATGGAAATAAAAAGTATTCATAATTTAGTTATGAGTATGTATTATTTTATTTTTTTAATAAAATACCATTCTTTATAATATTTTTCATTTAATTCCTATTTTTCAAATTAGTAATTTTTATGAGTACCCCTGTAAATAAAAAATCAGCACATGACATCCGATACAGCCGCTCAAAATCAAATTAAATTGATCGTATCACTTTTTTAAAGAAAATACCAACTTTTATAGTATTTTTCATTTAATTCGCATTTTTCAAGATACCCCTTACCCGCCACTGTATCTCGGAAACTAGTCATAGGAACTCTTTGGGCCCATGAGACATTTTGATCAGAAGGTCGATATCTACAATATACTAAAATTTTATCAAATTCGTACATTGTTGGAAATCCCATTAAAAGTGTGCCTCCTCCTTTGAATAGAATCGATTTTTTTTCTCTAACAAATATTTAATCATAAATTGTCACCGAAATTACGAGCACCTGCCAATTTCAAAAAAATCATTCGGGCGTCTGGAAGTGGGTGAAATAGTATATTACGACGATGATAAATCAGTCAAAACAAGCTTCTTATATCATTTATATATTTATGATGCCAATAAACAATCTCCAAATCATAAAAACAACAGGACTTCTTTTCATTTTACCTAAACTTGATCCTTGTACGTTATCAAAATTATCTTTCCCATTTCATTCTCAATAGCCCAATCGAGTTAGAATTTGACCCGGACAAAATTGAAAACGGCAATTTTTCTTCGGGAATTGTTAGGGGGGGTCACTGGCAGTCTAAATTTCGATTTGTGTATGTTCAAGTCCATTGCGTCAGCCGCCATATTGAATTTAAGGGTGCATATTTATTTATTCAATAACTCGTTCATTTGCAATTTTACATGAAAAATGGTAATGACCAAAGTTGTCTGGAATTAAATTTCCTACAATTTTGGTCGTTATCACTTTTTCGCAAGGATCGATATTTTTCGACTAAGAGCCGAAAGAGGGGGTGAAATTTGAGAAAGAGATAAATTAAGAGAGAAAGATAGAATAAATTGATGAAAATGAAGAAACAAAACCAAAAAATAAAAATTCAAAGATAGAAACCAAAAATGAAAAATGAAAAACGAAAAACGAAAAAAAAAAAAAAAATCGAAGAATGGAAAACGAACAATGAAAAATGAAAAATGAAAAATGAAAAACGAAAAATGAAAAACCAAAAACGAAAAATGAAAAATGAAAAATGATAAATGAAAAATGAAAAATGAAAAACGAAAAATGAAAAACCAAAAACCAAAAATGAAAAATGAAAAACGTAAAATGAAAAATGAAAAATGAAAAACGAAAACGTTTTTCATTTTTCATTTTTGGTTTTTGGTTTTTCATTTTTCATTTTTGGTTTTTGGTTTTTCATTTTTCGTTTTTCATTTTTCATTTTTCATTTTTCATTTTTCATTTTTCAGTTTTCGTTTTTGGTTTTTCATTATTCGTTTTTCATTTTTCATTTTTCATTTTTCATTTTTCATTGTTCGTTTTCCATTTTTCGCTTTTCATTTTTCTATTTTTTTTTTTTTTCGTTTTTCGTTTTTCATTTTTCATTTTTGGTTTCTATCTTTGAATTTTTATTTTTTGGTTTTGTTTCTTCATTTTCATCAATTTATTCTATCTTTCTCTCTTAATTTATCTCTTTCTCAAATTTCACCCCCTCTTTCGGCTCTTAGTCGAAAAATATCGATCCTTGCGAAAAAGTGATAACGACCAAAATTGTAGGAAATTTAATTCCAGACAACTTTGGTCATTACCATTTTTCATGTAAAATTGCAAATGAACGAGTTATTGAATAAATAAATATGCACCCTTAAATTCAATATGGCGGCTGACGCAATGGACTTGAACATACACAAATCGAAATTTAGACTGCCAGTGACCCCCCTAACGATTCCCGAAGAAAAATTGCCGTTTTCAATTTTGTCCGGGTTAGCCCCTTTTTTGATCTAACTCGAGTGGGCTACAACGGTACTCGCAATTCTGAATGAATTCTATCGTGGCGGCCACTATTTGAAAACAGCTGAACTAAGAAATCAATAATAATGTTGGTAAAGTAGACATTATTTACCGCTTTATGTTCAAATTCGTCAAATAATAGCATTTTTGTAATACAAACAGATCTCCTTAACTAAATTGTCTGTAGATTCGCTTTGAATGGGAGGATGAACTATTTTCTTGGGTATATATGTTGAAATGAGACAAAAACTTAAATTCCCTTATTTTCCTCAATTATTAAAAAAAAATAATTCAATTTTCAGAATAAAATGAAGCTCGATATATTTAATATATTTTTCAACCCTTTTTGAGATTTCCCACCAAATTTGAGCTTTTTAAGTCATACCGTTCCTGAGTATACCTTGTATTACAAACACACAACACTGAACGGCGGCCTTAAGTCGAAATATTTTGTATTGTTTATTGTTTGTCCCCGTTTTAATTTTTTTAATAGTCTTTGAGAACCACACAATTTTCAGACTATTGGAAGCATAGTTATCTCAAACCTATATTCAAAAATGGATGTCATAATAACATAAATGACTAATCGGGCCATCGAAAGTTTTAAACATAAACTACAAGAAATTAATTGGAATGTGAGTAATCTGAGTGTGAATGAGCAGGCTTCATTTACTGTCAGTACCTTGTCAACCACTTACTTAAGCTGTTTTCCCGAAAGGAGAGTAACCATTGATAATCACAACTTCATTTCTAATACAAAATATTCTAAAAATCTTAGTTACCTTAAAAATAAACTAGAAGCAGCTCACACAATTTTCAGTGTCATGAAAACTGAGGAGAGTTTTAAACTGTTCAACCTTTTAAGGAAAGAATATCACATATTGGTAAATAAAAATAAAATCAGGGTTAATAACAGTAAAATATTGGAATCCACTAACAGACAAAAAACGGCTTGGGAGATTATAAAAACTAGTATACGGAGAAAAAAATCAACACCCACCAATAACAGCATTTCAGCTGATGATTTTGCTATATTTTTTCAAAACTTAATAGACAATTTAATTCAAAACTGCAGATCTTCTGTAAGTATAAACAGCTATCTTGACAAAATTTCTGTACATCAATCATCATTTTACTCATTTCCCACTAATGCATTAGAAGTACGTCAGTCAATCAATAATTTGAAAAATTCGAAATCTAGAGACTGTCACTTTTTGAACTCAGTTACATTGAAATTAGTAGGCAACATATTGGAGGAGCCAATAGCTAACCTTCCAGATATATTTAAAAAGTCAAAGGTAACTCCTATCTACAAACAAGGTGACACTAACTTAACATCAAATTATAGGCCAATTTCAATTATACCTGTAATTGGCAAAGTTTTCGAAACCATATTAAAAGAAAGATTGCTTAATTTCTTTGAAAAGCAGAATTTGTTATGCTCTAGTCAGTTTGGCTACCGGAGTGGGAAGTCAACGGTAACGGCAATTAGAATACTTTATGATAAAATCTTGGAAGGTTTTGAAAATCAAGAAATAAGCGTGGGAAAATTATATGACTTATCAAGAGCGTTTGACACGGTACATCATGATATCTTGTTCTTACTTGACCAACAGGAAACAGTATGTATGTCATAATGGCCAGAATTCGGAAACGCACTCTGTTCCTTATGGGGTACCGCAAGGATCAGTGCTTGGCCCTCTTTTCTTCATCATTTACTTTAATGATTTGGCAACTAATCTTGGTCAGAAAGTCAAATCTGTTTTCTATGCTGACGATACAACCTATTTAGTTACAAATAAAAATTATCTTGATGCTAATATGCTGTTAAGTCAATCAGATGATATTTCAAGGGACTGGTTCAGTAGTAACTATATGACTCTGAATGATACCAAGACTCAAACTATATGCTTTTCAACCACTGCTTCTAGGGATGATTGTGTGAAATTTTTAGGGGTATATTTAGATCCTAAATTAAATTTTAATTTTCACTGCCAAGATCTGTGTAAGCGTTTAGCAAAAGCAACTTTTGCCATCAGACAACTAAGATTCCAGCTTGACATTCAGTACTTAAAGATAGCATATTTTGGGGGTGGTAGTAGTTATATAGAAAAAGTGTTTATTGCACAAAAAAAGGTGATTCGAATAATGACTTTTAGTAAATTCGACAGCCACTGTAAACCTCTTTTTAAGAAATTAGGTATTTTACCTCTTCCTTGTTGCTATATTAAGGAGTGTTTGATGCATATTAACAACAAAGTTGCAAATAATGATATTATTAAGCTGAATAATATTCATACCTATGAGACAAGAAATAACGCCAGCATCTATTTGCCTCGACGCAGGCTAACAAAAACGCGGAATTCATACACCTATGTGGGTATGAATCTATATAATGCATTACCACAGACATACAAAAACCTACCGGTCACCACTTTCAAGAAGAAAATACACATGCTTCTATTAAAACATAACTTTTATTCAGTAAATGAGTTTCTTATACACATGCCTACTTGTGTTTGTGAATAATTGCCAATGTGAAAATTGTGCCTCATGATGGTTTATTTCACTTTCATTATTGATGTTTACTATTTATCTCTTTAAATTTGTTTGTAATTGTACTATTTATCTCTTTTTAATTTGTTGTAATTGTACTTGTTTTGTATTTTTTATTTTGTATTTCATAATTTTTATATTTACATTTAATAACTGACGATTGTACTACTACTGTGATATTACATGAATAAATTATCTATCTATCTATCTATAAAGAACTTCCAAAAATGCTTGATAACTTAATGGACAAAGAAACTTTCTTCGGACTGCAGACACATTATCTCTAATCAACAACATGGTTTTAGCCAAGGCAAATCAACTTGCACTAATTTAATTGTATACCAAAATTACATTATAAATGCTTTAGAGAATAAGAAACAGGTAGATGCCATTTATACAGATCTAGCGAAAGCATTTAATCGTGTAAATTATAAACTATTAATCACAAAACTTAATGCAATTGGTATAAATGGTTGAAGTTTCGGAATGGATTAGAAGTTATCTTACTGGAAGAGTGCAATATGTTAAATACGGAAATTCCATTTCTATGCCGGTTACAGTAACCTCAGGAGTACCTCAAGGGTCCCATTTAGGACCGATATTATTCAATGTATTCATTAATGATGCAGACTGTAGTATATATAAGAGTAAATTTCTTCTGTTTGTGGACAATCTTAAAATGTTCCTTATAATTAATAGTGCATGAGATGCTGAATCATTGCAAGATGACCTACATAATTTTTCACGATGGCGCGATATTAATATGTTACAGTTGAACATTGATAAGTATCATAAGATCACTTTCAGCAGATTAAAACATCCAATACAATTTGAATATAAAATAAAAGAAAACGTTCTTGATGAAACCGATAATGTCAAAGATCTGGGAATTATATTTGATTCGAAAATGTCCAAACAGCATATAAATGATGTAGCTTCACACTCCTTGAAAATGTTAGGATTCATTCTCAGGAACTCTAATTCTTTCAATGTGACCACTGTCAAACTTCTACAGGGTGTCCCATTAAGAATGGGACATAGAACAACCGCAGATTCTCCAATTCAAAATAAAACGATTAAGCGAAATATCCTTAGATAAAATGTTACTCGTTTCCGAAATACGGGGTGTTGAAATTGAAAACTGAAAAATTATTAATGGCAATAATTTTTTTTAATACACCGTATAATTTAACTCAAATCGGCACACTTGTTAAATATCATAAAATGCACCTAACAGTAAAAAAACAGTTCAGTACATTCTACCAGTAGCGTACGGCATGAGTAAGTAATGCTTGTACCCCTTCTAAATGTTACGCCGCTGTCTAAATTTTAATTTTGACTATAATTTTAATTTTTTTGATATTTTCTAAGTCAATAATGTACACTTGTTACTTTGTTGTAAAGTCATTGTTTTTCGAGATATTCGCAGTTAAAGATAGATAGACACTTACTTTTTATTTGTATTATTATTAATAATATTCATTTTTACAATTTTGTCTTAAAACCAAACAAAGTAAAAACTAATGTAATGAAATTTTTACTTCAACAAATTTTCAATATGTCCACCATTAACTTGTATACACTTTCTTAGACGTTTAACTAAAGACTGTCTCACTTTAAACAACTGATTTGCTTGATTTTGTCGAATTGTAGCATTCTGAATTTTGTTCCAAAGTTCCTGACGGGTATTTATTGCTTTACCATAAACAAGACTTTTGATGTAGCCCCAATAATAAATCTAAATAATCTAAAGGATTAAATTCAGGACTGCGTGGTGGCCAAGCAAATTCGCTTCCATCCAATCCAACGATGTGGAAAACGTAAATTTAGGTAATTCTGAACATCTAATATGAAATGGGCTGGCAAAAACCAGAAGTTATGACGTAAATTTAAATAAATAAATAAAAAGTACATGTCTATCTATCTTTAACTGCGAATATCTCGAAAAACAATGACTTTACAACAAACTAACAAGTGTATATTATTGACTTAGAAAATATCACAAAAATTAAAATTATAGTCAAAATTAAAATTTAGACAGCGGCGTAACATTTAGAAGGGGTACAAGCATTACTTACTCCTGCCGTACACCACTGGTAGAGCGTACTGAACTGTTTTTTTTTACTGTTAGGTGCATTTTATGATATTTAACAAGTGTGTCGATTTGAGTAAAATTATACGGTGTATTAAAAAAATTATGGCCATTAATAATTTTTCAGTTTTCAACTTCAACACCCCGTATTTCGGAAACGAGTAACATTTTATCTAAGCATATTTCGCTTAATCGTTTTATTTTGAATTGGAGAATCTGCGGTTGTTCTATGTCCCATTCTTAATGGGACACCCTGTATATTGCTCATTGGTAAGGTCCATTACTGAATACAACTCTAATGTATAGAGACCATACTATAGTACTGATAGCGAGTTGCTTGAAGGCATTCAGAAGAAGTGTTTGAGGTACTGTGCCTGTACATTAGGTTATGCAAGAGGAGAATATGCATATGAAACCATCATGGAAAATCTAAACTTGAACACATTAGAACTAGAAGGTCGGAAGCTAGTCTCATATTCTTATATAAAATCATTAATGGGAATATAAATTCGCCAGAAATCTTAGAGATTGTAACATTTAATGTGAACCAGAGATAAGGATACGAAATTCCGAATTATTTCACATTCCTTTTTACCATATTAATTATGGTCAAAATGAATCGATTGTTAGAATGCAGAACCAAGCCACTAAACACAGTTCTAAAATAGATTTCTTTCATATGTCGAACACATCTTTAAAAAGAGTTGTAAAAACATTATAAATATATTTTAATTTTTTTTCTCTATAATATATATTTATTGTCTTTGTAGAATTAAGTAGTAAGTAAGGCAATTTGTACTGTGATTACAATGTAAAAGATTTTTGTTAAATTGACAATGTCGTAAATAAATAAATAAAATATTTCGATGTAAAAATACTAGAATTTCACCTTATTTAGGTTAGGTAAAAATCAGCCAAACAGAATTTCTAATGAAAAATATTAACTTTACTTTTTGAAAAAGATCATACGTCTTTCGGATTACTCTCATTCGATTTACTCGTGGAATTTCACTTCTAGTGAAATATATGAATTGATACAAAGAAACTTTTTGTGAACTTCAGAAACTTCCAAAACTTCCAAAGCATGGTAAAATCGTCTTTTACTGAAAATAAGGAATTTTTTGGATAAATGCAATGAAAGCTGTATATTTAAAAGGAGAAATTTGCCATAATCTTAGAAAAAAAACATTCGTTACTATGTTAAAAAATCATACACGTTTCAAATCAGAGGACAAGTGAATTTCCAAGGAAAAATTTTGACTTAGAGTATTGTCCATAACTTTCTTAAAAATCACATCACTTTTTCATTTGCTTTCTCAAGATATTTTATGCCTAGTGGGAATTTGTAAAGAGCAAAAACGTGTTTTTAAGTTAAAAACTCAAAAACTTATAGTTTCAAAAATGAACTTTTGCATGTGACACTTTCAATTACGGATGATGTATGGATAATTTTATTGATCTATCTGTGAAAATCTCAAATACTAACTTATAATCCATTTTAAAACACCTGAGATTTAAGGAATTTTGAAACCATGTACTTATAAAGGTAATTCTTATTTCTGTATATTCCTAAAAGTAATGTATAAGGATTCTCTCTGCAAATGTAATAAGTTGAATTTGAAGCCAAGCACGTTCTGTACAATTCCTGCACAATACAAAGAGAATTTGTGCAAAAACTACATGTAAGTAAACGATGTTTATGATTTAATTTTGTAATGATGTGGATTTTAAATTGCTAATGTTATTTATTGTTTAAAATACGAAGTTAAGTTGTATATGTAGGCATTTTTATCTCCAATTACCTGCCATTTTTTAGTTAATTTGAGAAAATATACACAAATATTTTTATTTCATTTTGATTTTTAAGGTGCTTATTAATATGTAATAATCATAGTGGTCCTAAAAAATTAAAAATAAAATTGACTTGTGTTAGTTGTCTGATTTGTTTGGCGAAAATTCTTACTTCTTGCTAACCTAGATTTACAATAACAGATATTCTTTATATTTTTTTATGTAGTTTTAAAAACCCAATAAAAATTACTTATGATTTGAAGTTTTCTTTTTTACTTTATCTTACCAACTGTTACACTTATTATACATATATTGACATAGGTATTAAAAAACATTAAAGTACTATTTAAAACAGAATAAGTAGTTTCATGGTTTCGTAAATTTTATGAATGTGCTTTCTAATTCTGTAATGAATTTATCTACAAAATAAAATTGAAGTATTTCTATGTAAAAAAGTTATGAACCTTCTATATTTCAAATTATTCTATTTTGTTTGCAATAAAAAGTCACTGAGAGCACTTCTAATTAAAGTCTACCATAAAATTAGGACTAGAACAAATTATAATTGACCCCAATCTGGCCTAGTTTTTAAAACATAATCTTACCTCCGCATATCTATGATGTACCCCGTGTTCTTTAAGAGCATGGGATAGGTCGTGAATGTCAATTCTGCCATTCCCATTTTTATCCAATCCAGCAAACAGTTTTCCCAGGCGCTCTTCATCGTCCGGTGGCAATTCTTGGAGGTTAAGGGGTGGGTTTATAGAAGAATCTTCTTCTCGAAGTCCGTTTGGCATGGCAAAGTTAACTATAAGGCGCTAAAGTCTTGTCTTATCTTCACTCAGACATTTATAATTTAAATTATACTAAATAATCACAGAATTTTGTACTACTGCAATGCGACTAGTAGATAGGAAGTCAAGATTTTGACAACTGTTTGAGCAAAAATCATTTGTCAATTTTACACTGCCATCTATCCTTGATGAGATGATTTAGTATTTTTTTTAGTGAAGAGTACTGTTTTAAATTTGTATAGGTATCTTTATTTTTACGTCAAATATTTTAATTTCTCCATCTATAATCTTAAAGTTAAATTAATAATACTGAAAATATTTCTTTTTAAACAATACAGGCATCTGTATTCCTGCTGTCATTAGCTTTAAAATTTTGTAATTATTTATAAAGTGGTCACTTATAAAAACTAGAATATTTGTGTAAAAAGGGGGTAAGCACTGAACGAGTACAAGCGGTGGAATGTAAAGATTTAGTAGTGGTAATAAATCTACTACTTTATTTTTATTCAAATAAATTACTTTTTCTATGTACAGAAACAAAATGTTGGATGTTATATTGATATAGGCATTGTATATAGCAAATTGTTTGGCAAATAGGTTTACAATATTTTGACCATTGTCAGCAGTTTCATTGTTAAAGTGAATTTCACTAAGATATGTACTCGACTTGCGAAAGCAGTTTACATATTTCCAAAAACTGTCTGCCCTCTTCTTTTGTATAGTTAAGTTCTGTAGTTCACGGCTAAACCAGGAAGGAAAATTTGATGATTTAAAATGTTTAATAGGAACATAACGTTGAAAAACTGAATAAAGAACATCATAGAAGTTGGATACACTCTTATTAATGTCATTTGAATTGAGTACACTTTCCCAAGGAACATCAGCTAGGTCATTATTTATTAAATAAAAATCACAATTTTTGAAATCATAATAAGAGACATCATACTTAAGACCTACATCACAATGAACAGGTAGGGTTATTTCATACGCAGGATGGTGCTGAGACACTGTTGAGAGATTTTCCAAAGCATAACAGACTTGTGCTGTACTCAGACTTGAAAAGACGAGATCAAGAAATACACCAAAATCATTTGGTAAGAAATGTAATTAAGATTAAGAAAGTTGCAACAGGCGCACAATAAATTGGCAGATGTAACAGATTCTGCCCCCTCAAGGCATAATCCATTATCTGTATTAACCCAAACAGCATGGGGTAAGTTGAAGTCACCACAAATTACAACCTCGCACTTAACATAAGCACCTATGAGATTAGTGGTAGTTTCTGAGAATTCTTCATAAACTGATACTGGAGATGCCGGAGGGACATAAACTGCATGTTTTTCACTCCATATGAAACATACACAAAAACATTTTCAAGGGCCGAATCACCCACATGTACCAACTTGGCTTTAATATTTCTGCGAACAGCAATTATAGTTCCCCCACCACGTTTCTTGCCTGTTTTTTTACCACATTTTTTTATACCTTTCAACGAGTTTTGAAGCTGAATGATATTGTAAGCTGGTGCACAAACCTGTGATCTATCATATCCAAGATCTAACTCATTTTTTTGGTTTTGGTAAATACAGACTTTTGATTCTATACGACTCATATCATTTTAATTTTATTTTGTTTCAATTCAGTTTTTTCCCCTCTATTCAAATCTAAAATGGAAATATTAAAACACAGCCTGTTTTTTTGATATTTTTATTGTTTCAATTTTTCCTAAAGCCGTGATTCAAAAGTTCTGGCCAAATGAATAATTATGCATAATTGATAAAACACCCTGTAACTTCGTTATGGAAGCCAAGAGACCCATTATATATGGGTTATTTAGAATCCCCTTTACAATAAAATAAAACGATGAAATAGTTCTGCAAGTTTTTATTATCGTTATAGATATAATATAATATATACTTCCACCCGATATAATACAGTGCGACCAAAAGATTTTCGATCAAGATCCTGCCTCAAGGAAAATCCTTCGGACCACACAATTACATATGTGATTAATGTAATCAGTATAAATAGTATTAATGAATTACATGTGCAACATGACTTATCAATTGCCAAAAACGACTCAATAGATTAAATACATTCGGACTTGTATAGTAGTAATAATTTTATTTCCAAAGGTTTATTTCGACGGATTCTTACTAGTGAAATATTATAATGGCATTTTTTTTTACAAAATCACACTGTTCTACTATGATAACTGTTAAGGTAAGACACCACTAAGCGGAAGTGCACCGTAGCAGAGCGACGCGAATTTAATTGAATTTGTATGACATATCCCTCACTACGCTGCGCGACACTGCACTCCAAAGTTAACTTTTGTTGGCGCGACACTGTTTATCATAGTGTCGCACCACAGCAGTCCAAATGCGAAACCTCTATTGGGATCTGACATCCAGCGATACGCCATCTGGCGCTTTGTTTTCGAACACAAAGTAGGGTGAAGATTCCATAAGAAATACATTACGTCAAACGGGAAAATCAATTTTTGAGATAAATAATTACCAAAATTGTAGTAAAATACCGTGAAAAATCAAAAAATAAAGTTTACTGTGCACTACCAGGGAGTAATAATAACTCTAGTAAATGTCTGGACGTTGTATTTCATTATTTTCCGGAGCCGATTAAACGTTTTGTAAATAAGCAAAACCATTTCGGAGTGCGAGAAAAAATTGATTAACACGAGGAGCAAGAAGAGAAGAAAGAAATCAGAATATTGAAACAAAGAAAATCATACTTGATGAATCCAGTGAGAAAAGCAAGGAAGAAGTACCTGCAGAATGTCCACCTCCTGCATTTTCCCATTCATTTGATGTGGATCACCTCACAAATTTGACGTTGATAAACAGAAAGCAGTCCACAGCGCCACTGTCACTTTCGTTAATTTTTTCCCGCGTTTAACCAAGTGTCCAGCGTATAAAATGCGATCAGCTTTTTTAAAATTTGGTTTGCCAGGGTCTGTTGTAGCCCATTCGCCAATTTGGTCAATCGTGAGACTCATTTTTTATATTTAATACGCGACCAGCACTCATCTCAAATTTAAATCTTCACCCTAATTGACGCCATCTTGGATAGGCCATGCCCCCATGTCAGATCCCAATAAATATTTTGTAGCTTGGCGTAGCTCCGCTGTAGTGCAGTTACGCCTAGTGGGGTCTTCCCTTTAAAGGGACTTGACAGGTACGTTAATTTAATTAAGAATTTAGTTTTTATTCAGTATAAAATTAGATGGATGTTGTTTGAATTGTACTGAAAAACACATAAAATTTAGATGTTAATAAACAATTTTGTAAATAAAACTATTTACTGCTTATACATAGACAAAATAACAGTGATAAGTAAATTCAACCATTTAGACGTATCTGCAGATAACAAATCAAATTATATCACAATCAACATTGCGGGCAAATATTAATAAACTCGTTAAATAGAAATTATGACACAAGTGCGTGGCCAATCATGACTTGACATTTTCTAAATTCTAGCAAATTCCGCTCATTTGAAGTTTATTTGTAACGGTAGATATATTTTTTGATGTTACGAATTTCCTTTTTTTGTCAGGATATAAAACTTGATTTGTATCTAGAAATAATCTAAAAACACAGCCTATAATCTACACAGTATTGCATAAAAAATTACTTTCGAAAAAATGTTTCAAAGATGAAAAAAAAAATAAATAAATAAAAGACCGCAAACGCAGATCTAATTGCTAAACAAACTATGTACATCCACAAAAAAGTATTTTTTATGAGAGTAGATCCACTAAATTTTGTTGATTTTCAATCTTACCGAGATTAGTGGATACAATTAATCACAATATTCTTCAGTGCTTATACATTTAAGAAAGTAATTTTAATGAAGAAACTAATTCGCCATATTATTTATTTCTCAAATTCCAAGTTCTAAATGATTTTGACTCAAATGTCAAAAGTCGCCATTTTTTGTGAAATTGCACCATTTATGTCAAGAGAACAATTGATAGTGTTCTGTGTGAAAGTATATGCATTATGATTTAATTTCTTAGCGTTTTCGCACTGAAAAATTCTTCGTAACATTGAAATTCAATCAGTACAATTTTAACTTTGTAATAATTTACAATGTCACCAATCATTAGTGAACAATCATATTTGCACAATAGATAAAAAAATATTGACTAAGTAACAAAATTCTGACTAAAATGAATTAATTGTTAACATTCAAGCACTTTAATTCTAAACTAGGTTCAGTACGGTAAATAGCAAGCAAATAAGTAACTTTTTTACTTCAAGATTTATTTCGCCAAAGTTATTTAGTTAATTTATTTGAGGTACAGGAAATTTGAGGAAGATGTACATTGCAATAAATACAGAGTGGGTCAAAACTACAAATCGTAAAATCCAGCCAGAGGCGAACACAGAGTTGGCACGATTTACTCGCGCCCGCTGCAAGCCATAAATGTCATCAATTAAGTGTTCTCCAGTGAGGTATTGTTGGGGACAATATTCCCCACCATAACGTACTCAGTACGTGCGCCTCTAGCGGCGACATGTGTTAGTCAGTAGTAGCTACCAAGAAGTCAACGAAACATGATTGTTGTCTTAGTCAATAATAAAACAAATGTATATAGTGTAAATAAAAGTGTAAATAGTACAAAAGAGTTTAAATTACAGTCCACTCAATTTAGTACCAGACATTTTGATCCGGCTCGAAGGACCAAAATGTCTGGTACTAAATTGAGTGGACTGTAATTTAAACTCTTTTGTACTATTTACACTTTTATTTACACTATATACATTTGTTTTATTATTGACTAAGACAACAATCATGTTTCGTTGACTTCTTGGTAGCTACTACTGACTAACACATGTCGCCGCTAGAGGCGCACGTACTGAGTACGTTATGGTGGGGAATATTGTCCCCAACAGGTATAATAAAACAGGAGATATAGTATCCCCAAGAACCCCGCACAATAGCATAGGAAATTGGCCCACAGTTGGATTTGCATGAAATTTGTTATTGGTATTGAGTTTCTGATCAAATGACCAATGATTTAGCTCTCAGGGCCGTATTTATTGTAATATCTGCAAAAAAAAACTTTGAAATAGTGGTCAAACGAAAGCATTAAAATATTAACGTTTTGTAAATGACCGATTTCAACAATCAAAACGTTGTAGTTCTTATTTTTTTCTGTTACTATCTTTCTTAAAAAGTTACAAGATAATTCATACATAAAGTTTATAGGTTAGGCCGACCGCCTTGGATATTAAGATGGCGATCACTTTTGTTATGTACACAAAGAAAGCTACACTGAAATAGGACAAGAAATAAGAAAGTTATAATAACAGAATCAATTTGATTCGGTTTTTTGTGGATCACTTGGCAAATACAGTTTTACTAAATACGGTCCTGTAGGACAAAACATGTTTCACAGATGAGGACTTGTGCTAAAAGACAAATACTAAGATTTTATAAAATAATAAAAAAATTATGGGCTTGAGAAAAGTGCCATTATTTATTTGGCACCTATACTAAATACTGCCCTGAGAGCTAAATCATTGGTCTTAGAAGATTGAGCCCATGAGAACATTTGATCAGAAACTCAATACCAACAATATGTAAATTTCAGGCAAATCCCACTGTGGGCCAATTTCTTATGCTATTGTGCGGGGTTCTTTATCATATTTAAAACGCGGCTCCTTTGATACTACCAAAACATGACCCTGTGGGTAATAGTGAATAGGATCGCACCGTGAAATGCCTTTGGTCGCGTAGCCGACCCATTATTCTTTTATTTATATTTTCAATGTATACTTTGGCTTCCGAGCTATAAACTTCTTTGCGACCGGATAGACCCTACACTGTTATTACTGTGTAAAAAACCGACGTATAAGCGATTGATGATATATACATGAACACAGCGGGAGGGAGTTAATTTCCTCAAAATCTCGATGTTCGCCCCAGTGTGGACTTATGGCCGTTTTAGAATTTGGGTTGACAAAAAATTTATAACAAACCAATAATTTCCTTAATTTAACATAATTAAAGTAACTTCCCCTATACAACAGCAGTCATATTGCACTGAAAAAAAAATTAACTGAAAAGTTTTTAAATTGACGAAAGTACGGATTAAAGTTGTTCATGGTGTTGCAGAATTATCAGTTAAAAATTTGTATTTTTGATTCACTCTGTATAGTCAATTACTATGAAGTTTCATCTCAAACATTATTAATGACTCAGATTGATGAGAGATTGAAAATTTTCTTATGTAAACGATTTTTTTTAAATTCTGGATAATTTAAAAAATTAAATTTTCTGTATCAAAAATTATAAATAAATCCCCAAAATATCTTCGTATGATTTACAAAATCAAGGAACTGAAGTAAAAAATACTTTTAGGATCTTTATGCAACGATTTTGAATGAAAATAAAATTATTTTAATGGTAATTTTGGGGGGAGGGCAGGGGAGGGGTTGGTTAGTGCCGAAATGGCTGAGTTAAGCAGAACCCCCTGCACATATATATACTAAGTAAATATAAAAAGAACATTACAAAAACTCAAGATGCAACTCTAATCATTTCATAAGCGCACATCTAAGATCTTTGTAAGATTACAATTTCTTTTTCAGATTATTTTATGTTACAATCGATCTAATATGTTTTAAATATATATTATATAAGCTTAAAATAAATAAATGACTTAAAATATTTACTTCACAAGCATATATAATTTCTTTTAGTCTTTGTTGCATTCTCAAACAAATGCACACATAAATAAAATATATTTATATCAACTCATAACATTGATATACCAACCACACACAGTATGATTAAAAATAGATGACATTTCACCAACCTTTTGCGCCGAAATCCCCATTAGTCCGCAAAAAACGAACCTTCAGTCAAAGAAATGTCTTTTGAAGGTTATCATATCAAAAGTCGACAAGTGACAGTTGACGCAACTAAAAAGAGTTGCCAACATATGACATTTGGATAATTTAGAAGTTTTTTGAATGATGTTTTATATTTTTGTACTTAATTTTGCTCTATACGATTAAAATTAAAATTAATGCAATAATTTTGGTAACTTTATTAAGTACGTCAATGTTATCAAATTATTTATCTGAAGTTGGTAACTATGACTAAAAAAGGTTTGAATTGATTATAAATAAAAGTTTCATGTATGTCTACCTACGATTTTTTTTGGACCAATGAAAACCTCGTTTTCCACTAAAACTGGAATAACTGCTGTCTTGAATTCATTAAATTTGAAATGCATCATTCGTTTTGTATTTAATGTGAATAAGACTGTCCGAAGACCATTTCATAAAAGTATTTTGAATCATTTTTGAAATGACAAGGTTAACTTTTTATATATTTTCTCATTTGAATGACAAAATCGTCATCAACTTTATTTTTATAAATTATTGCACACAATGCATTTTATGCACTTTCATCTTTATACAAGTGAACAGAGGCTTTATTTTTAGAAATCGTCAATTTTTTTGGTTAAATCTTAAAATGAAAAAAATGTTAAAAAGTCATTTTCATAAAGATTTGTAATATTTTACAGAACCAGATTTAGTGAAGTTTATACAGGGTGTTTCATAAGGAATGGTCAATATTTTAATCGTAGGTTCCCTCCAAATATTAATATTTTACTTAATAACTCTGGTTCAAATGTTATCTACTAGTGAGGTACAGGGTGTTGAAGATAAAATTTATTTTTCGTTTTTTTGCAATAATTTCTTTATTATTTAATATATTGACTTGAAATTTGGTATGGTTATACTTTTAAGTTAGTAAATCATAAGCGTGTTATCAATTTTGAGATTAGATAAAGAGGGCGCCATCTATACTCTACTGTATGAAGAAAAGATTCAATTTTTTTTAATCCTGGCTCTGTAAATTTGAACAGTATCTATTTAATTTACTTTAACATATTTCAACATAGTAGGCTTTGAAACTAAAATGAAAATATACCTACAGCTATCACATAATTAATTGTTAGATGGCAGCAGCAAGTCCAGAAGAATTTATTTGTGCATAAACACAAATCATATCTCTCATTTCTGAATTAGAGAAATGGTTGTGTCGTGTCATTTTCATTATCTACTTAGATGGAATTTAGTGAATAAAATTAACACTGCAGTCATTAAATTACATCTAACAATTAATTATTTGACAGCCGTAAATTTTTATTTTAGTTTCAAAGCCTACTATGTTGAAATAAGTTAAAGTAAATTAAATAAATACTGTGGCTGGAATATTTTAAATGCAAATATCTCGAAATGAAATGAATTTATGCTACTAAAACAAGTACCTTTTTTATTTAAATATATAGGGTGTATCATAAATACTTGAAAAAATTTCAAAAATGGCCAAGAATAAAAAAAATTGATACTTTTCTTAATCAAGTAGAGTGTAGGTGGCGCTTATGATTTACTAACTTAAAAATATAACCATACACAATTTCAAGTCAATAAATTAAATAAAGAAATTATTGCAAAAAAACGAAAAATAAACTTTATCTTCAACATCCTGTATCCTACTAGTAGATAACATTTGACCCAGAGTTATTTAGTAAAATATTAATATTTGGAGGTCCTGAACCTGATTAAAATATTGACAATTCCTTATGAAATACCCTTTATAGAAAAATAAGTAGGTGTAGATAAGATTTAATAAGAATCAATGACTAAAATGAAAGCAAATTCTTTTCATATAATAAGGACTTTAAAAAGAATAATTTTTAAAAATAGAACCTCTTAATAGTTAAAGCAGTCTGTTTTATAATAAGATATAAGATTGCAAGACTTGCCAAAATATTAACATCTTTCAGTATATAACTTTACAGCCTGTTAAGAGTTTTCTTAAAACTATGACATTTCTAGATATATAAGTTCTTGTAGATTACGTAAGATTTCCACGACACTATGAACAATTCTGTATATAATGGCCAAAAAATATAAAATTTGTAGTTTGAAATAGAGGTAACAAAAATATATTCAGTATGTCTCCTTTTTAACTAACATTTAAATTATGTATTAAAAAGTATTTATATATTTTAAAATGGCACATACTGTAAAAAACTACAATTTTGGTCGTAGAAATTTATAATTTATTCTATTTATTTATAGTGCCGTGAAAAATTTATAATAAATTTTTGTATAAAATCGAGGCGAATTATTTGAAAAATGATATTGAGAAAAACAGATTTTATAGTCAACTAACAAAAATATAAAAAATATCACAAATTAGAAAAAAAGATCGTCCACCGATCTAGACTGATTCAAATGTGAGGTTAGTTATGTCATTTCCACCGTCAAAACTATGGTCACCCAAAATATCCTTAAAAACATTTAACAGCTGTCACTTATCTTAACCTCATATGTCATTCATCAATTTTTTGTTAATTTTTGTAGATATCATGGATGTTCAAAGTTGAAAGCATTTTGACAGATAAACTGACAGACCTACCACCATTATAAAAATAAACAAGGTGAAAACCAAAAGAGACTTAAGCGAATAACACAAAAAAAAGGATTACAAACACAATATAAAGTTTGCTCCCACTATATGAATCACTGTCTTAAAACCAGAGAGTAAACTTTAAATAACAGCGTAAAAGTGTGACTTTAAAACAGAATAATTTTATTTGGTCGAGAAGTTATTTTTTAATTTCAATTTTAATGGGATCATTTGTAGAACATATATTATCAAAAATAATATTTAAAAAAAAATTAAATAATTTGAAGCGCAGACTTTATGTTTGACTGATCATTTATCTATTTTTTGTATTTTAAAGTCCACTTCACTCATAATAATAATTAATATAATTAATAATTTGATTTATTTTGGCGAATCTTCGCCACTCCATTCTTCTAGTTCTTCTTGCAACCTGAGTTCAAGTTCGCGCATATCATTGGCTATGTTAGCATCATACATGGCGTCGTCAGATGTTCCTGAGTGATTGCCGTTGTTGTAGTTTCCCATGGCAAGCGATTGGACTATTTTTGACTGTTGAAGGGGAGAAAAATAATAGTTTGAAACAACAAATGTGATAATTTGTATAAGACAATGGGAGATAAAAACCCAGTGTGAGATAAAAACCCAAATGAGACAAGTCGTGTGTTACAAAATTCAAAGTATATTCATTTTTAAAAATTATAAAATGTGTGAAAAAAAAGGGTTAGAAAATAAGTCAGCTTTTAATAATAAAGAAATTAATACAAGTGAAAAGCTATCGGAACTTCTTCCTACAATGAAATTAAATTCCAAGGGATCATCTATCTATCTATGTATCTGTGATGGGGGTGTCGATACACTGCGACCTATAAGATCTATTGTGCCCCCTACTGCTGCCCAATCGTTGAGGATGTCTCAACGATTAGAGCAATTCCTCCAGTCCTATTGCTTTCAAAAAGTTCAGGATGTCGGAAGGCTTCAGGTTAGGTAGATCTTCCTCTTCTATTTGATATTCTTCAAGGTATTGTACCCTTGGATTTTGCAGGGTAATGCATTCTGAGAGAATGTGGATAGAGCTTTCCTCCTCTTCCTCGCAGAAACTGCATTCGTCTTTGTCTACTAATCCGAGTTTCTTTAGGTGACCTCTCAGCCCGCAGTGCCCTGTTAGGTATCGTTAGTATTCTGAGCTTATTTCTACTTTTACTGACGCAGTCGTCAGATCTCTTCTGGTTATAGTTTCCCAGTAGTGTCTTGGCCTGCCTCATTCCTTGTAGTCCTATCCAGTATTGGGATATTTTATTATGTACTTCTTTTCCAAGTTCATCAAGTATTGTACTGGTGCTTATTCCGTAGAAGGGTTCAGGTACCAGAAATGGTGTTTCAGTCCCTTTTTTGCGAGTACGTCTGCTAATTCATTACCCTCCACTCCAATGTGTCCCGGAACCCATAGAAGTTCGTTTATACTCTTTAGGCACTCCCAAATCATCTGGAAGTTGATTACGTGGGAATTCAAGGCATTAATGGCTGCTTGGCTGTATGACATGATGATGATCTCTTGTCTGCGAAAATTTCTTTCTATGTTGAACTGGACACATTTTCCGATGGCGTATATTTCAGCTTGGAAAATGCTCGGAGATTTGCCTAAACTTTCAGAATATTTGGTTTCAGGCCCATATACTTCCTATTCCTGTTCCTTCTGTTGTTCTAGAACCATCTGTGTACCATTTAATGGCACTTCTCTTGAGTTTTAGGATGGTATCTTTGTCCCATTCGCTTTTGTTACTTAGCTTTGTGTTGAATTCTTTCACAAAGCTAAACTTCTTTGTCATCTCATCTTGGGGCATGTCCCAGGTTTGATGATTTCCAGGAAGGAGTCGAAACTTGCGTTTAGTTGATCCTTCTCTGGTCATTCTGTAGGTTGTCCTTATCGCTATACTCTCCACTACTATATGGAGGGTGTAAGGCTTAGGATTACCTCCATGACGGCCGTTGGGCACGTTCTCATTGCACCTGTTATGCATACGCAGGCTAGTCTTTGGATTTTCGCTAGATTTGCCTTTGTACTGGCCAGCTTAGTTCTGCTGCCCCAGGCTACTGCTCCATAAGTGATGGCCGGTCTCACTATTAACGTGTACATCCACTGCAGGATCTTTCGGTTACATCCCCAGTTTTTTCCCGCAAAATTTCTGCACACCATTAAAGCTTTCGTGGCTTTGCTAGTTACTTCTTTTTCGTGCTTATTCCAGATGACTTTATTATCTAGTATTAGTCCCAGATATTCCATTCAATAACTTTCCCGTCCAATTCGATGGTTTTGAGGTTAATGTTTCTTTTCCGTGTAAAGGCAACTAAGGTAGTCTTGGTGGGGTTCTTCACGCTAAGTCCCATCGATTGACACCGTCCTTTAGTATAGTCAAGCCCTCTTTGAACTATATCGCAGAGGGTATTCTCGAATTTTCCTCTTGCGATTATGACTATGTCATCTGCATATCCTTGACACGATATACCAATCTCGGTCAAATCGCAGAGGAGTCGATCCACTGTTAGGCTCCACATAAGAGGGGAGGCAACTCCTCCTTGTGAACATCCTCTGGTTGTGCAGATGGAAACAGTTTCTTGTCCCATTTTAGTCTCTGCTATTCTGGTAGACAATAGTCGCGACATCCATCTGGTTGTCGTGTTGTCTACCCCTTTTTCTTCTAGTGCTCTTTTGACGGCTTCGTGTGGTGTGTTGTCAAAAGCCCCTTCTATGTCTAGAAAGGCACACACTACAGATTCTTTGTTCTCTAGTGCATCCTGGATTTCATCTGTCAATTGCACCAATGCGGTCTCAATGGATTTGCCCGTTTGGTACGCATGCTGATGGGGGTGCAGGATTTCTGTTCTGATATAGTTATCAGTTGCTTTCTCCACCGTTTTCAGAACAAACGAAGTGAGACTAATTTGTCGAAGGGATTTAGGATTGGTTGTATCCCTTTTCCCTGTTTTAGGAATGAAGGTGACTTTGGGGGATCATACAGAAATAAATTAGCTCCTCTTAACCAGCTAAATCATTTCCGGATTACATGCCTCGGTGGTCTAGCGGTTAGGGCATCAGTACGGAATAATGGAGACGCGGGTTCGATCCCCCCCTGAGGCAGAAATCTTTCGGTTTCTTTCTTCAGTAGTTTTCACCCCTGGTGTACAGGAATTTATTTCTGTACGCTCCCTTGGAATTTAATTTCATTCTAGGAAAAAGTTCCGATAGCTTTCACTTGTACTTTCACATTACAAAGAACTTCGTATTAGAAAACACCACTGCCAGGTGCAGGAGTTTAATCTCAACAAAGTTTGGGGAAAACCTTGACATCCTGAAAAAGTGGCTAAAGAAAGAAACCGTGAAAGATCTGAATTAGGAAGGACATCCCTAATATATCTCCTCTTAACCAGCTAGATCATTGCCGGATTACATGCCTCGGTGGTCTAGCGATTAGGGCATCAGTACGGAATACTGGAGACGCGGGTTCTATCCCCGTCTGAGGCAGAAATCTTTCGGTTTCTTTCTTCAGTAGTTTTCACCCCTGGTGTACAGGAATTTATTTCTGTATGGTCCCTTTGAATTTAAAGAAATTAATGTGGCGTTTAGAGACGAAATTGTGTTTTCTCTATCTGTCTTGTTTCTCCAAAATCAAGCTTTTGACTTATTGTGCTTTGCCTCTATTTTACATGGTACCTTGATGCCATGTACTCGTTCGTAGAAGTCTTTGAACGATTGTTTTTATAATTCTTGGTTCGCCAAGTGACTGCCCAATGACTGATTCCTCGCAGACGCAGAATTGCCCGTTTTTTCTTTGTATACAGGTTTATTTTATTCAGGTGGTGTTCTTTTATGGGTGCATGACCAGTCATGTAACTTGTTACAACTCTCAGCAGCTGATCTCTGTCCAGATAAAGCAGTTCAGCAATAAGGTCCTTAATTATATGTTTTCCATACTTTTGTCCTGGGACGTTTGTGGAGTATGTTTTACGTTTTGGATACATCTCGGTTCAGTCCTAGTGGTGTTAGTAACTCTGACTCTCTTTTTGCAGTTCGTCAACTTTGATTAGATGAGGACCTGGTCAGCTAGTCTTTCACCTTAAGTTCTGCTTGCCTATCTGACATGACCTGGATCTGCTTGTTTTCCAAAGTTCTCCTCCTGTTTATTTATTTTGTGAATTCCAAAATTGCACATACTCATTGTCTTAAATACGATCTCACAGTCTTTAATTCGTGTGTATACCAGATCTACAACTTGCGACTTGTTCTGGGCCTTTTGTCTTTCCAATCCATTCGGTTCAAAATTAGACTAGGGCCAATCATTTTTGAAAAAAAAAGTTCCTGAAGGGGGGTGGGGGTAGCTAAATATACAACTTGAGGGTTTATTACGATTTGTGGCTGACATATGCATCTTACCGAAAATAGTTTAATATGAGAGTCGTAGATAATTAAAAAATGTAAAACTTTTGAATTAATCATTTTTTAACATAACCTCAAAACTATTGAGAAATCGTTCAAAACAGTATTTTTCGTTTTTAATTTTTATCTCCCGGAAAAATATTTTTTTTTCATGAAACTTAGTGAAAACATTCTTCTTTGTGTTTTAAATAAACTGTAATTTTTTAAAAGCAAAATATTTATTTTTCGCTTTTATACGAATTTGAATTAAAAAAAAGCCTAATTTTCAATCGAAAAAGTTCACTAACAAATTTTTAATTTTTTAACTTTATTAGTGCTCATTTTCTTCGTTGAAACCTCGACTTTAAGATGGTATGAAAAAAAAATATTGTTTGTATTGAAAAATATCGTGAAAAATGCAGAAAACCAAAAAACGACTTTTTCATAATCTATTAATCTACACAATTTTTTATTTCTTATTGCAAATAAGCATTGAAATTAATGAAAAAGATTAATTTTCATGTAATATAATGTCATTTACATTCAATGAACTATTAATGGTTTTGAAATTATCGAACATTGTTTGAACAATAATCGAATACTTAAAAACTTAATAAAACTTCGCTCTAATTATACAGGGTGTTTCATAGGTAAATGAAGATACGCTAACTGAGGATAAACGACATTTAGACGAATAAGAAAAACCCATATTTGATATATCTAACTCGCTTCATTACTTTTATCCCCCCCTATTTTTGGACGGCTTCAAGGTCTGACTTCAAAAAAAATTATCAAAATTATTTTGCTCTTAAACAACATCCTGTATATCAAAATTTTAAAAAATGGGCTGCATATTCGAAAAAAACGGAAAAAGTTTAATTGGAATACAAAATTTTTAAGACTGCGCATTTCATTCTACTAATAAAATTTTGATAGCAAACTTAAGAATTGCGAATTTTCATGGAATTCGATTATTGTTTAAATAATGTTGTAGGTAATTTCAAAACCATTAATAGTTAATTGAATATAAAAGACATTATATTACACAAAAATTAATCTTTTTCATCAATTTCAATGCTTATTTGCCAAAAAAAATTGTCTAGATTAACTGAAAAATCCATTATGAAAAAGTCGTTTTTTGGTTTTCTGCATTTTCACGATATTTTTCAATACGACCAATATATTTTTTTCATACCATATTAAAGTCGAGGTTTCAACAAAGCAAATGAGTACTGCTTGCTTGCTTAATTTTAACGTCTCCTTTCTGCAACTAAGGCTAATCTGGACGGGACCTACAGCTTATGGTAGGCTCCGTGGTCCTCAATCACCTTAAACCCAGGACTATGCCTTTGTCATGCAGGTGATCTACCGACTAACAAGTGTGTAAATGTGCCACCAACCCCTATCAGTTCCACGAGATATCCGATCTCATCCGGCCTGTTTACCGGCGTGAATGAAACTGCGTATGTCACAAATACCTTTTTGCACTTGCCCAAAGTCTTATCTGACTTTTAATTCCACTTGAGTTTTCGCAGGGATCGAACCTACGAACCGAACACTGGCCTAGTATAAAGCCGAGGCCTTAACCAACTAGGCCACGGTGTCCGGTCAAATGAGTACTGATAAAGTTAAAAAAATGAAAATTTGTTAGTGAACTTTTTGACTGAAAATTAGGCTTTTTTTTAAAAAACGAAAAATACGGTTTTAACGATTTTCTCAATAATTTTGAGGTTATGTTGAAAAATGATTAATACAAAAGTTTTACATTTTCTAATTATCTACAACTTTCGCATTAAACTTTTTTCGATAGGATGCATATTTCAGCCAAAAATCGTAAAAAACCAATATCCAACCCTCAAGTTGTATATTTAGCTACCCCCACCTCCTCCTGGAACTTTTAATTTGTCCAATTTATTGTTTTAATTTACTTATAATTTTCCCTAAATTTTCCGACCATCCTCATACTGCTAAGAATTTTTTATGAATTCGGGTATTTCAAATTGGTTTGGCCCTGGTCTAACTATTGATAATCCGGTCAATATAAAAATCTTATTAAAAACTAAATGAGGAAGTTTTTTTCAAGAAAAAAATAAAAGCATATCAACTTGTGTGACAAATAGACCAATTTGCGATATTTAATAAAAACAAAATACAAGATTTTCGCAACCTAAGTAAAAAAATACCAGATGGCAGCTTATATGAGTAGAAGGCCAAATAGTGCTAAAGTTTGTCAGAGACTAAGGCCAAAATGAGACCTAACTGAATTAGCTCATTGCATTTTGTCTAACATAACACATAATCCTTAGATTTCAAGTTTTACTCATGACATGCTTCAACAAATACTCTCACAATGTGTCTACTTTTTATTTAAATTTAATTTTAGAGGAAGTTTTTAGTGTGTTAAGATAAAATACAATAAGCTAATTGTAAAGTCGTTAATGGATGTGATTGCTGTTTGAATTTAGTTCTCCTTGAGACCAAAGAAAGTAAAGGTGTTTATAAGAATTAAAAAAAAAATGTTGCAAATACATATTTTATAAAATTATATTTGTTTTTTACTAACCAAACACGCCTCTTTCTGTTTCTCCTGTATCCCCTGCTCCAGCAACTGCAGCTCTTGAGTTAATCTTTCGCTCTCGCTCAAATTGGTAACACCCTGAGTAGCGATTTTCAAATCATTGAGCTGCTTCTCCAAATTCCTAATTTGTAGTTTCACCCTCTGTGATTCCGCTAGCAACTCTTTCGAGGGATCCTGTAGTCTTGGGTGGAATAAAAGTTGAGAGCCTAAACAAAAATCGGTGATTACAAAACGAATCTAAGCGAATGTGTTGGAAAACGTCCAACATATTTAACTAATCTAAATAATAAAAGTCAATCCTATTCACTAAATAAAAATCAAATCCAATAATTTAAAACAAAATAATTAAATTTCTAATAAAGATAAAAAAATTATGCACGCTTATGGTAATTTGCAAGCTAACAATTCAGTGACCGTGAAATGAAGGCTCGGGCCTGTCCCGTATTATTCGGAATTGTACAACACAAAGAGTTTCCAGTAATTTGAACGAAGTGCGAGATCTGAACCAATAAAAACCGATAACTTGAATAGACTGCGAAGTCTGAACAAATGAAAATTTAATTTCTACTACTGCAATTTCCGCCCAGTCCAAAAAGCGAGCGAAGCGAGGCGAAGAAAAAAAATTAGTACAATAAAGACGTTTATTATTATTATTATGATTATAGTGAGTCGTTCCTAAGCAGTCATTAAGACTAGATGTCATACTCAAATTTTAGATAGAGATAGCAAACCCATCATTTTTCATTCTTTTCATCGAATAACAAATTTATTCCACGTGACTTCGTTTTCTAAGCAAGAATTGTAACTTTGTTACTATTTTCTTACTATTTTTACATTGTAAATGGTTGTTAACCTGTTCAGAGATAACCTAACATATTTTATTTCACCACCTCTTTAAAGTCTATGAGAATGAACAGGAAGCAGCAAATGCAGGTGACCTAATTATACAGTCCACTTTTGCCTTGGCTAGTCATTAGCCAAATATTAAGGCGATTCAGGCTAGAAAAGCACAATTCCCATATAATGCCTGACAGCGAGAAATATTCATTTTTTGAGATAATAAAATTTGAACGGTTGTAACAGACAAAATATATATGCTACTTACTGTAAGTAACATATCCTTCACCTCCTGGATGCCCCACCATAGGATGGCCAGTTGGTACAGGGGCTTGATGGTAGTGGTTGTTGTTGTTGTTAAAGTACCATGAAGCTAAGGGGCTTGCAGAAGTTACCGGTCGACGTACCTATTGGAAATTCAAGTAATTTTCACATTAATTAAATTTCAATGTTTCAATGTAAAATACTAAAATTAAATCATCAACAAGAACTAAAAATAGTGATTAAGTAAACGGGAAGGATAACGTCTATTCGTCTGGGGATTTTTTATTAAATAAACAAAATTAAAAAGAAAAGTTGGAAAACTTTTTTGTCTTCTATCAAGAATTCACATTCCATTGAATTTACATTGTATTACAAAGTGTCTCCACCTATCGCATTCGAGTGTAAGCACATTGACTTACTGAACGAGTCGTCTTATGCCGGTAACTTCATTGTTTGACTTAACCTTATTAGCTAGTTTGTTGAATTGAAAAATTGACTTATTAAAGAAGTTAACCTAAAATGCTCTTCTAATGAAATTGTTTACGCTTAAAAAAAAACTAGTTCGGCAGCCTCTGCAATTGCCTTCGCCAATTCGCTGCAAACTCTGGGCTCAGCAATAATTTCTCGCCTGTAAGATGCCATTCAAAACTTATCTTGGGAAATTAATTTTCCTTGGTTTATCGAAAACATGCTCACATTTATAAAAATAAAATTAAAATAATTCGTCCTAGAGAGTAAGTAATAATAAACGATATTATGACTTTGTTTTTGAAATTTCCTAATGTACAAAACGTTAATACCTCATGAAGAATCGTGTGAGAATTATACCAAAGTAGTAGGATTTTTTTTTAAAGAAAGTTATGGATGTGTCAAAAATCTTATAAGATATAAGTAAAATTAACATTAAAATATTAGCAGACAAATTTCGGTTTTGAATTTCCTATCGTTAACAAGAAAGAACAATGTCTACTATTTACCATTGACTGTGCATCCCTAAACTGCCCACTCTGATTGATCCCATTATCCTTATGCATCCTCGAAATTGGTCCATATTTACTTATAGCCGGCGAGTCATACGGCACATAATCATCATCAGCAGCTAAAATGGAGTCCGATCTTACAAACGTGGGCCCTGACGTAATATGACCCGACCAAAAGTTGTAAGGCGACGTAGGGCTCTCCATATCGTGCTGAGACTCTTGTCTGGCCAATGTGCTGGCGTTGTTAGATATTTCCGTGGCGGCGTTTTTACCGACGACCTTTTCCAATTGGGATATCACTTCCTGTTTGCGTTGGTGGAGTTCGGCGAGACTTTTCGTCGAACTTCGGTTAATTTTTTGTTGTTGATAGTTTTGATTCTTAGCCAGTTGAGACATCTATCGAAAAAGTACAAAAATATTTTTTTATTAGAAAGAATGTTAAACCGGTAATTCCAAATAATGTAATAAAGTAATTTGTTTATTATATTTTTGTAAGTACCAAAAAATATTTTTTAGTTTGCGCGAATATTTAAAAGGAATAACAAAAACAAAGTAAATCATTAGAAAATTCTTCAAAATTATAGCGGCTACTAATATTTTAAAGGCAAACTTTAAAAAATATTTTATTATAATGCATATAATAATAAATTTTATAAAATTACCAGAAAATATGTAAAAGTATAGGTAATTTTCTAAAATTATGGGATATTTGAAACACTAGTAAAACAGTAGCGAAATCTAAGAATATTTAAAAAGTTAAGATATTTTTTATTCTACCAAAAAGATCTGTAACAACAAATATCCTGAGTACAGTAAATCAGTGGTCAACCTGGCAAGGTAGCATTCAACCTGTGGATATAATTTACCTGGACTATGAAAAAGCGTTCGACAAAGTGCCGCACAGGAGATTACTATAGGACGAGTGTCATAACAGCCATATGAAATAAGTTGCTTATAATACTTTTTATATTTTGCCATTTTATTAATTTTTTAATAAATTTATACTTTGCATATTATAGTTTGATTTAAAAAAAAATGAGTTGGTAGCACTATTGTAGAATTTTTAAAATTTGACAGATTTGAGATTTAATTTCAATAGACAAATGTCAATTCATGTCATCTGTTGATTCTTATTACCAACCGTATAACACAAAAAGTTGCGTGCTCTAATGAAACAGAGTCTTCAAATGCGTATCATAATGTGAAATATTATAGATGCAAAATATAAAATAGTACATTAAGCAACACATTTCATATGGCATTCTGTTATGACACGAGTCCAAGTTTAAAAAACGTTTTTTAAAGGACGAGTGTCATAACAGCCATATGAAATAAGTTGCTTATAATACTTTTTATATTTTGCCATTTTATTAATTTTTTTAATAAATTTATACTTTGCATATTACAGAGAAGTTTGCTTTAAAAAAATGAGTTGGTAGCACTGTTGTAGAAATTTTAAAATTTGACAGATTTGAAATTTAATTATAATAGACAAATGTCAATTCATGTCATTTGTTGATTCATATTACCAACCGTATAACACAAAAAGTTGCTTACTCTAATGAAACATTAGAGTTCTCAAGTGCGTATCATAATGTAAAATATTATAGATGCAAAATATAAAAAGTAAATTAGAACATTTTGGTTTTAGAGGTAATTTCCCTAGTAGAAATCATTATTGGCCAGAGATTGGTTCAATATTGGCCCAATATATTTCAATTGGGACAATATTGCCAATCACTATACAATATTGGTTGAATATTGCCAGTGGATTTTAAACCAATATTGGTATACCAATATTATTCTAATATTAGTTTTCCAATATTGCTATAAACAATATTGCCCCTATATTGTTTATACCAATATAAATTTTCTACTTTTGCCGTTGCAGATTTTATGAATTAACTAGTCATTTTGTTATCTATGACAACCAATTTGTTTTATTTTATAACATACAAAAAATGCAAAATAGAGTCAAAATTAAAATTATTATAATGACGGTGGAATTTTTTGAACCATAAAAATACCAAAAAAAGACCATGGGCGTAACAAAACTGCCTGAGGTTGTGAAATAGATCACACTTGTTCCCAAGAACAAAGACAATTAAAATGTCCTACACTGCACCAGCGTCTGGACTTCAACAACTACTCCTTGCGCTATATGCCCCCTCAGGTATTGAATTACGAAAGTCCAGACGTGGTCTGGCGCCCGACCAAGTCGGGGCTTTAAACCAAAAACTTCGATTTTGTTATTAAAGGAGCTTGCCATCCTTATACCGGTTTCGAAATTATTGTTCCTCTTCAGTAAGAAGCAGGCTAGCTCGACATCCTATCGTTAAAGGCTGTCTCATGACTTTTGTCAAGAGCGAGGCGAGTCGAATTCATTTTCAGACATACTTTAGCGATAGGATGTCGAGCTTCTTACTGATGAGGAACAATAATTCCGAAACCGGTCTAAGAATGGCAAGCTCCTTTAATAACAAAATCGAAGTTTTTGGTTTAAAGCCCCGACTTGGTCGGGCACCAAACCACGTCTGGACTTTCGTAATTCAATACCTGGTGGGGCATATAGCCCAAGGATTAGTTGTAGAAGTCCAGACGCTGGTGCAGTATAGGACATTTTAATGTCTTTGTTCTTGGGAATAAGTATGATTTAGTTCACAACTTCAGGCAGTTAAAATTATTAATAAAATCGTCAATTATTTTTTTTAAATATGTGCTAAGTGAAATTCCTACTATCGCAATACTTTGGAAATAAGTTACTTCTTATCAAAATTGTAAAGCTCTGACAGCAACGTCGCAAATGCCCGACTGGACCTTTTTAACTAGGTACCTAACACAAGGGTAGCAAGGTTGATTTTGAGATTATGAGTTGTGAGAACAAAACACAAAGCAGTCATTTTGTATTTGTGGAAGAAATTGTTTTGGCTCAAGTTAAGTAAGTGAATAAATATTAGTAAGTGAACAATAAACAACATATAATTAGTTAAAAGTGAGTGAATCGCAGCAGTGGTAGCACGCAAGTACGTTCTTAATTATAATTACTTTAAATTTGATCCCACCAGTAAACATAACCTCAATCTCAACCACGTTGCAATATATATCTTTTTTTAGGAGCTATTCGAGAAAAGCTCCCTTTATCTACGGACAAGGAGATATTAAAATGCGTTGGGAGCAATTTAGACACGGCAAGTGATCGCGATGGAGGTCGCAGGGAGAGAAAAAATAATGACACAAAAACTAATGATTTATAATGTTTTTTTTAAATAAATTATCAATATTAACCAATTGATGGTAATGCAATGGCTTATTTTAATAGTGACCCAATATTGTAAAGAAATATTTAACCAATATTGCAAAATGTTCACACTTCTATATTGCCCCAATATTTAGCCAATATTCGGCAATACTTAGCCAATATTGACTTTCCACTAGGGTTGTTGTGTTGGATCGAGAACTTCCTAACAAATAGACATTTATGTGTACGTGTTAATAACCAGCTATCAGCGAATTACCCTGTGGTGTACCTCAAGGAACAGTTTTGGGTCCTCTCTTGTTTATATTGTATACCAGTGACCTAGACAAATCAATCACTTCTAAAAAAGCGTCGTTTGCAGATGACAAAAAAATATATTGCAATCCCCTTCATGATGTCATGGGGTAATAATATCAGACCTAAAATCTGAAGCACACATAGCCACTATAACTAAAAAAGCAAATAGCCTCTTGTATGGTTCTAAAAACCTACAAGATCTATATAAAGCCAAAATTCAAGTTTGCTCAAACGGTATGGGATCCATATTTTGTCAAGGATATTGAGATATTGGAGAGGGTTCAAAGAAGAGTCTCCAAAATTCATCCTACTTTGCGGAACATGGATTACACTACTAGACTCAATAAACTGCACCTAATAACTCTAAGAGAAAGGCGTACTCGTGGAGACCTAATTGAAACCTTTAAATGGACTAGCGGTTACTACTCATGTGAAAATATTTTCACATTAAGTACATCCAGACAGCTGCGAGGACACCCGAAGAAACTTGAAAAGGAAAAGTGCATGAAGTTGCGAAGAAAAAACTTTTTAACAAACAGGGTGGTGTAAGCATTGAACAATTTACAAGAAGAAACTGTAACTGCAAACAATCTAGACTTGTACATTACAGTTTATGATGTTAATCTGTGACAATTGAAAAAATAGTGATACCTGTTATTAAATTGTGATAATTGTAATTGAACTGTGATAATTATTGTAAATCAAACTTGTGATAGGTATTTATTTTAATTTTTTAAGGCATTTGTAAGTTTAACTTTAGCTTCATCAGCTAAGCCGCTCACCTGAGGTCTTAAATGATAATAATAATAAAAAGCTTACCACAACGTCCCATCCCCTCTTCAAAACATCAACTCCTTGTTGAGGTTGACCACCGACTTGTTGGTAATCAGCTTGTTGCGGTTGATAAAACTGTCCCCCATTAGTGAGCATAATATTAGGATTCGATGGATAAATTTCGTGAACAGGAAAGTTTGATGTTTGTGTAGGATAAACAGGTTGGGGGAATGGCTGGGAAGGAGGGTAAGTAGGATTTGGGTGGTATGGAACATCATAGCCCATTCGGGGTATTTGAACTACTCCGGAGAGCGGTACTGGGCTGATAGTGGAGGCGTTGGAGATGGAATAATAGTCATCTGATTGATTGAAGGGTTTTTCTGTGGGAGATTGGTTTTCGATGCGGTGTTCCTTATTTCTGGTGATGCTTTTACGGTTCTGACAAACGATATTGAAAATTTAAACTATGAATATTAAAAAAGTATCTCCTCCTTCCTTTAACTTTTGATCTCATACCAATACTTTGCATACACAAAGTAGAGCATAAAAATAATGTGTTAGTTAATAACTACTGATATGATCATCAAAGATGGTGCGCCATTTTTGAAAATTATTTTGAAATAACAAATGGTTTTAGTCTAAAACGAAGTTTTCTCAAAAAAAGTAATACTAAGGCGGAGTACAGATGTGGTTGAAAAAATCTATTATTCACAATCTGACTAAAAATGGATACCGATTCGACTTTATTACTCTTTTATTATTATTCTTTTGCTGTTTCACACCAAGCATGATCAGTTTCATCCCTCTTGGAGTAGCCTAGGAGCTTAAAACTATACAATACGGAGATTTTTCAACTTCTTCCAATAATTTTATATGTATTAGTTGATCATTCATTGTGAAAAAAAATATTTTGAAAGAAAATAAATAGTATTTGACACGCTTGACAGATGAAAATTAGAAACTGCGTGATTCAAGTCAAAACTGAGTCACCATGTCGAGTTGCCTAAACTGATTACTAACGCGTTACTAACTGGTTAGTAACCAGTAGCGTCGTATGCGGTGTTCCATTCAATTACAATGGCTGCGACTCATCGCGGACTGGTTGGTGATTTGCGTCAGAATCACGTTTGTTTTGAGTAGCTCCATGTGCCTAATACATTTTCTTATTTTACATCATTTTTTCCAATTTTTTGGTTAGGGGGATCAGAGTTTATCCAACGCAAAATGACACATGAACTTAGTTAAATTTTAAGGTGTACAATGTACTATTGTTCGGTTGCTCTTTTATATTTGTTTCCTTTACAGTAAATATCAGGTCACCGAGCTTCGCTCTTAATATTCAAATCTACATTTTTAAGCAGCCCAATGAGTATATAATTTAAGTACATTTATAACATGACAAATTATTAATTAATTCGCGAAAATCAAGGAGTGGGCGACATCTACTTGAACTACTGAAAGGGAGATAAATAAAAAGTTGATTGGCGATTGGCTTGAAAGTAGGCGGGAAAATTAAAAAAGCTGTCAGTGTTAATTTTCAATTGGCTGCAGCTGTTGTTGACGTTTATCAACTGCTTGTCACAGAGGTTAGTTAAATGCATTAAAGTTGCCTAGTTTCTGGGGATTTCACCCTTTTAGAGGGCAACAACTACTGACGCTTGATCTTCGCGAATACTCACGGCGGACAGGCCCCGTTTCCGGGACGGACAACAGCATCCTGTAGGGCACAGGTCCCGTCAACAGAAGATCGCTCAGCTCACTCTATTTATCACTATATAAGAAAAACTCTATGTTCAATTGATTTTATTATTTATTGATCTGCAATGAAGGAAAATTATAGGTCTGATATTCATACTTGGGGAAAAACCTCCACAAAAACCTGTGACCAGACTCTCGACGTGTGGCAGATATTAATATCATATTTTTTCAAAAATTTTCAGTTACAAAAAGAGTTCATTCGTACATTACATTACAATTTGTTCTTGGAAAATACAAAGTCACAGTCAACCTTACAATGTACTATGAAAATAGAGAATTTTAAATGTCTCTTTAAAGTTTCTTGTAAAATAAAAAATTGAAATCTATGTTAATAGTACACATGTACAAGCATTCATTCTTTTTCTCTCTCTCTCTCTCTCTCTATGATAATGAAAACTTAAATATTAAAACTGTCCGCATAATAAAATAGTAGCCGTAAGGGGTAGTCTCACACTATCGGGGAAGGGAAGAACCTTTGCCCGATGTGCATAAAGCATTTCCACCCGCCAAAAAAAAAAAAAAAGATTAGCTTTAGGTTAGGTTAGATCTTTGTAATAAATAAAGAAAAGTACGATACGTGTGACATTTTGACATTTGTTACATTCTGACAGGTGTCACATTTTGACATTTGTTCATTTTGAGATTTGTTCATTTTGACAGTTGTTACATTCTGACACATATCACATTTTAACAGTTGTCACGTTTTTACGGGTGTCACATTTTGACAAGTGTCCATTTTAACAGTGTTACTCAACGTTCCTATAAATATTTACCTAAACCCATGATTTCTGAAATTGAATTGGCAACGTTGTATTTTGAACTTTGAATTTATGAGATGGCTGTCATTTGACAAGCAAATTATTTATGTCCGTCAATTGAACCTTTCCTTTTTTATACTTTTCAGGTTTATTCTGGTTATAAATTGCTACTTAGGCATATTTCAAAATGGCTTCATTCTAAAAATATTATCAGTCCTCCTAAATCCTTGAAGGCAGAATTATTAGTAATAGCAAGGCAACATAAAAACAAATTCAAAAAATATATTATAGATGAGATGGCCAGAGAAAAAGGAATTAAAATTCTCAGATTGCCTCCAAACCACGCAGAGTTAAATTCCATTGAACTGATCTGGTCTCAATTATTAAAAGGTTATGTTTCTCAAAACAATAAAACATTTAAATTTCCTGATGTAAATAGAGAACATTGGAGAAAATGCATTGATCATGTTAAAAATGTGGAAAATTCATTTAGGAAAGTGGATATATCAATGGATAATTTAATAGAACCGATAATAATAAACCTCAGAAAAGACAATTATAGTGATACCAGTAGTTTTAGTGAAGACAGTGACTTTTAAAGATAGTTCTTGAACTAACTTTTTTTTTAATCTTTGAGTTTAGGTAAGTACTGAAGCGTTACTTTTAATGCCAAGAGATTAAAAAAGTTTAATCCCAACATATAATCCTCCTTGTTATTTATTCGTTAAATTTAATTCGTTCAATGTTAAAGTGTCAGATGCATAAAGTTTATTTTTATATTTTGTAAATAATATAACTTCAAAATTTAATCTACGAAGTGCGTATATATATTTTATATGCTGTGACCTTATATATTTATATTATAGAAACTTATTTTGCAAAGTACGCCTATGGAATGTGACGTTATATCCCCACTTTTACTGTACTCATCTATCCTTTATAGTATATATTACTATAGAAGCAAGTTATTATTATGTGCCGTAGCTAGGAAATAAAATTAAAAGCTTAACTTTTCTTGTAAATATCTCGGAAGATCGAATTTTCACAGACATGAGACCTACATTTTTTGCCGATTTAGATAGGAATTAGTCTACCCTGAAAGTTTCATTGAATTCTGACGAGTGGATTTCGAGATCCTCTGGACACACACACATACATACATACATACATACATACATACAAACCTTGCTCGTTTAATAGTATTTGATAAATTAATGGCCGGAACATGTTGACAATCAGTAATTTATAGAGCAGGCAAATTAGATTTAGAGTCAACAATGATTTTCAGCAGGGTTTTTATGACAGGAAGTGATAAAGGGGTTTACAATGAACGTAAAAAAAATCGTCTAACAAGAGGGCTGCTAAAGGGTTAAGGGGGGTGAAAAGGTGGGCAAAATGGTATTTTGCGATTTTCCTTCTATGTGAGTAATGCAAAAAATTATTAAAATCTAACGGTTCCCAAGATATTAAAGTTTTTAGGTTAAAAACATTTTCTTCCAAAAAATAGTTGGTTAGCAAAAAAGCATCGTACAGGGTTCTTTAGGTGCCCCCTTTTTTTTTGTTTTTACATGATAGATAATTTATTGATCTCTGCAGATTATATACATAATATGAGACAAGTCAACATGTGTATATCACAAAAGTTTGGTTTAAAAAACAAAATATCACATCACAATTTTTAGATGTGCTACCATCTATGGTTAGAAGAGAGTTTTAACAAAAATTCCCAATGTGTTGGGGTTGCATACACAATTTGCATTGTGTGTTGCAAAGTTTTTATTTGACTGATTCTAGTCAAAATGTCACTCTCTTCTTTGTATCCCTTTTAGGGATTAATACAAAGCTAGCAAACAAGTAAGGAATTTAATTTATCAGATTCTAATCTGATTCGTTTGCTAATTACATCACAAGTTTTTAAAAGACAAAATATTAAAATACATATACTAGTACATCACAAATTTAAAAAGTATTAAGATAGGTAAAAATTGCCTTCTATGTCACTGCTGAGGTGTACTCATCTAGCGAATAAAATGCATTTTTCAATAAGAATGTTTTTAGCTCGTACTTGAATAGTTTTTCAACATTTATTGTTTTGATATTGGCGGGTAACATGTTAAAGAAATAGGTCCCAGCATAGAGCGGTAACTTTTTATGTTGGGTTTTATGCACCCGGTTGAAACGAAAGTCATTGTAGTAAACTTACTTTTATGCGAGAATGTTATTCTTGGTGAATGTATCTCTACATGATTCCCTATATTCCAGTCTGAATATAAACCTGTGAATATGAATCTTTTTTGTATTATGAAAACCCTGTATGCTTCTGTAGACCTGCCCCACACAATGACATTACCGCTTATCACACTATATACACCAATGCATAGTATATGTTGATGAGGTGTTTCCGATGAAAATTTGAGTGTAGGGTCCGAAATACAAAGTATAACTTATTTAATTTTTTACATATGACGTCAGCTTTTGCGGTAAAAGCGAGTTTACTATCTAGTTTCATTCCGAGTGTTTAATTTTCAGACAATTAAACATGTAAACTCATACTCATTCAACCGGCAACACCGCACTAGGATGCATTTGCAAAACAGCGCTCAAACACGAGACATCGACAAATAGTTTTTTTAGTCTTTTTTCCCATTACGCTACGATTAACACGTAGGCCAATATTTACCGCGTAGAATCTATAACGGATTTTTTAAGTTTACGCTACCATAGTCACGTCCGCCCTGAAATTCATGATGACGTAATTTGAGTTAATCCTTGTCTTCTCAAGCGGGAGAGAGAGACAGCATAAAAAACTTACAATCTTTCTAGAAGTAATCGTGCGACCCGGGAAGGGATAAAAATTTGAAGCGAAGAGCTTCGAGACTTTTTAAATCAGTGCACAGCGACGCTCCGGGGCAACAGGCCTCGTCAAACCAGTGGGACTTAGCTGCAATCAAGCGGTCCATTTTATTTTAAAAATATTTCATCGAATCAGTGGGACTTAGCTGCAATCAAGCGGTCCACTTTATTGTTCATTCTATATTCAAATCAAAACTCAGTGCTTCGAGAATTTAAACAGTGTCTATTCATCACTCATGCAGAACACATGCAAAAAATATTTTCTGACTGATGCGGTCTTTTTAGTTTTTTACTTATGTGCTAGTTTTTGTTAAGCACATAAGGTACTTAATACTTTGTTCATTGATTGCTAGTTTAATGTAATCCTTTGTTACGTTGTTGTGTTATTCATTTATTTATTTTACATTTTAATAAATAGTTAAATAAAAGTGTTCATTGTTTTTGTCGAATGGAGTTGAGAAGATAAACATACAGTACACCCATAACCAATATAAAAACTAGTCCATTTAGAACTACGATGCAGTTTAAAAAGGCGATAACACATTGTTGGTCGTCCTGGGAAACTGGCACAACATAGGGTTTATTCCAGAACCCTCAACACCGAGGAATGTAGTTTCCGGAGATGTTGTTTCGGCACCAACTATATTAAGGAAGTAGGGTCTATGAAGTTGCATGACTACATTTTTTTTTTGGATTATTTATTAGATGATTTCGTTCGCATCAATTGTTGAAATGATTCATGGTTAGTTGAACTTTGTTTTCCAATTCTGTTGGAATTGTCGGCCACAATTACGATAGTGCGTCTGCGTAAGTAAAAGTACACCATTGTTCAATATACATAGGGAGATCATTCACATAAAAAAAGAAAAGCAATGGACCTAGAACTCCACCTTGAGGGGTTCCAATATATATATATATATTGTACTCGTCTGACAGCTCTCCTCCAACCTGAACTCTGAGGGTTCTGCCAGACATATATGATATAATCTTATATAGGGCCTCGGATTCCCATCCCTTCCAATTTGAGTTTTAAAAAATTCGGATTTATGGTGTCAAACGCTCGAGTGAGATCGAAGAATAATCCCACTACATGCCTGTTATCATTAATATTATCATATTTGTATTTCAACCGAATGATTTGGTCGGAAGCCGTACTGAGAGGGAGTAATTTTGTTAAATGTATCTAGGTACTGTATTAACTGGTTATATACAGCAGTCTCTATAATTTTAGAGAAGCAGCTTAGTAAGCAACTCATTCGATAATTTTTCACACATTGAGGATCGCATTTTTAAATACCGGTATGGTTTTTGTGGTTTTTAATTGATTTGGGAATATACCTTTCATGACAGACAGATTAATTATAGAGGACATGATCATCGAAACTTCGCTTCTTAGTAATATTCCGGAGATTTCGTCAATACCCGTTGAATATTTCTTTTTTATATTTAAAATCATTTGTTTAACATCATTTTCAGAAATAGGTACCAAAAACATTGAGCCTCGAGTTTTTATCTGTTGTTTTGTAATGTGTTCAGAGGTAAATTAAGTGAGTTGATTTTATCTCTAACAGAAAACACAAAGTAGTCCCCAATAAAAAAAATAATAGTCCTCATTTAAACACAGGCTCAAAAATTGAAAAAACTAAAAAATGATTTTTGCAATAACGAATTTTTCAGTAACTTTAAATTGATGATTTTTCACTATATAATTTTGATACATACTTTCATTAATTTTCATCAAAAGTACATTATTTTCTCTGAAATAAAAAGAATTTTTTTCCGCATTTTTCTCGACAATTTTGAGGTTATGTTCAAAGGTGATTTTTTCATAATCTACAACTTTCATACTGGATATTTTTTGATTATACAACAAAACAATTTAAAAAATAATTGTTTTTTATATTTATCTGCATTTTCATTATCACAATTGAATATTTATAACAATACGGAATAAAAATAAAATTTCAAATAAAACAATGAAACACAGTTTCTTTTGTAAAATTCGTTATTGTAAAAATAATTTTTTGAGTTTTTTCAATTTTACTACTATTTTTTTTATTGTATCAAACCCTGTACGATGATTTTTTGCCAACTAACTTTTTTTTTTTTGAAAAAAAAAAATGTTTTTAACCTAAAAACTTTAATAAACTGAAAAAAATTGTGGTTATTTGAGACCTAAAAAGGTATACTTCATCAAAATTAAATTATTTTTGCGACAATTAAAAATAAAAAACTAAATAATTGTTTGCACCTTCCGCGAACATTTTGAGGTTATGTTAAAAAATGACTCACATAGAAGTTGTACATTTTTCCAGGTCTACAACTTTACCACTTCCAATCATAAAAACCATGCTGAAAATTATTTTATTATTAAATTGCCTATCCGCTTGCACTATTTAATAAGATTATAGCAGTTATAACTTTTGTAAGAGGCTTAGACAAGAGTAAGTTTCCGTTTGACATTTTTGCAATACATGTACAATATTTTTTAACATTGCTTAAAAATATTTATATGAAAATAATAATAATATAAACAAAATATTTGTTGTAGGTCCTGAATACAATTCAGTAATTTACTAAACACATGTGTGATTCTGTTCTTTGTATTATTTCTACAAATCAAGGTAAATTTTAAAATAAAAATATGGTTAAATTATAATTTGAACCAGCTTTCAAATTAAAAATAAGGTTCAAAATAACGACGCAACGTCATCTTTGATGATTATAGTTATTAATTAAAACATGATTTTTATACTTTAATTTATGTGTGCCAAGTTTCGTTTCGTTTAAAAGTTAAAGGGAGAAGGGACTTTATAGGTGCACTGTATATTTGTATGTATAACTTTTAAACAGATTTTTTTACCCACCTTTGCCCTATATTTTTCTAATTCTTCATTGGAGTGCGCAAATGTACAATTAGTGCCCCTCGGGCAACTTCCCCTTAGCGTTAAATCTCGACACATACTAATTTTGTATTTTGTATGTTGTGTGTGCGCGGAATCTTGCAACTTTCGACTTCCATGTTGATGAATAAACTCAACGAGTCCTGCTACAACTTGACGAACTCCTTCTAGACATTCTGCGCAAGCGCTCCATGTCGGTGGCGCAGATTCTGTGTAAGAAAATTGTGTTAAATACTATAAACTTGAAAAAGTACAAGTAAAAATGAACGGAGTGTGTTAAATATACATTTTAGAACTATTATTAAAACTAGAAACAACAATTCTGTGACGCCATTAAATATCACATCACTATTTCAATTTTACTTTCATTTACATCATTATATTTTGGACTAAAAATAACGAATTTGTTTTCAAAATTTAAATCAAATGTCACATGTTCGGGAAAATAAGAGTAAATTGAATTTTCAAGAAGACATTTTGACATTACTTTAAAAAATATTCAACTATTAAACATTCGTGTTTTCGCAAATTAACAATTAATGGCGAAGAATGGAAATGGAATAAAGTGAAAGAAGAGTTACAGAAGTAAAAAACTAAAGTATAGGAGAAAACATGCGTGAATTCGTATTAGGTGCTGGCAAATAAAACATGTTATACGATCGTGCAGACCCTCTAGGTACATGAATATTCAGTAAAGAGAGTAGGTGGGGAGAATCTATTTTGCTATTTAGGGAGTTTGAAAAAGAAAATTATGCTGTGACATGTACGACGTGTCTGCAATTCCTGAGGAATACCTCGTGCAGGATACTCCCCATCTACTCTAAATCATATTGTTTTGAGAAAACGTCTCTGTACATTCTCGATATTATTCAAGTGGACATTATAGCCCGGAGACCAAATAATGGAGGCGTATTCAAGTTTAGTTCTCACAAATGCGTCAAACAGGAGCTTGAGAGTATTAGGGTTAGTAAAATGCTTGGAATTCCTGATCACGAAGCCAAGAGTTTTATAACCAGACGAAACAATGTTGGAAGTATGTTCAACGAATGTTAATTTAGTGTCAAATTTGACTCCTAAGTCAGTGAAGTTGGTGCGCCTCTCAAGCTTGGTGCCATCAATATCGTAATCAAAAAAATGGTTATTTCTTGCGCGTGAAAGATATAATTTTGCATTTTCCTATGTTTAAAGGAAGTAGATTGAACTCGCACCAATTATGAAGAATCCTCAGATCTTCTTGCAATTTCAAGCCGTCAAGCCGGATTTTCGATTTGTCCATATAATTTACAGTCATCCGCGTATAGTAAAAGATTACAATTCAGTCAACAATGGGCCTAAAACAGAGCCGTGCGGGACACCAGAAGTTGCAGTTATTTCGGTTGATCGGTGACCATGGTATACCACTGTAAGAGTTCTATTGGTGAGATAAGAGTAGAAGAACATGATAAGATCGCGAGTAAGACCAAAACTGGTGAGTTTTTTGAGGAGAATGCCATGATCGAGCCGATCAAACGCCTTCGAAAAATCAGTGTAAACGACATCAACCTGTCCTGAATCATCCAAATTATCGGAAATAAATTGTGTGATCTCGAGCAAGTTGGTGACTGTTGATCTGCCTGGCACAAAGCCGTGCTGATAAGGCACTATTTGTGAATTAACATGAGCTGATAAAAACTCTGAGATAACCATCTCAAAGACTTTGCTAAAATTACAGAGAATGACGATGGGTCTGTAATTTTCAATATGACTTTTGTTACCTTTCTTGAAAATAGGGCAAATTTTACCTTCTTTCCAAATGTAAGGGAATGAACACGTTGCTAACGCAAGATTAAACATTTTTGTAAGCGGCTTAGCAAATATTATGGCGCAGTCCTTCACAATGAATGATGGGATACCACCTGGCCCGGTGGTCAACTTAGGTTTCAGCTGTTTCAGGCATTGGAGTACAAGTTCTTCCGAGATATAGGGGGTTGATAGTGTAGGTACATTAGAAACTTCATCCATTATGTTGTTCAAAGGTGTCGAGTTGATGAAAGCTGATTGGAAGAATTTAGCAAATGCATTAATTATTATTTCAGGATCGGATAAATTTTGATCTTGGAAATTCATAGAATTAGGAATGCGAGATTCATTTCGTAACATATTTAAATATGACCAAAATTTGGTTGGGTTGCTTTTTATATTAGCTTCAATATTAGTTGCAAAATTATTTCGTGCTGAAGACATTTCCTTTTTAACTTCCCTACGAGTAGCTTTAAACTTTTCTTGATAAGATATGTCGCCGGTTGCTCTGAATTTTCGAAGGTATGTATTTTTCCTTTCTAATTTCGCAATAATACTACCTGTGAACCAAGGGGGGTAAGAAGAATTAGTAGTAAGTTTTTTGGGTACGTGCCTTGAGAATAGCTTATCCAAGAGAAGGTACAGTTCGCTGCAAGCAGAATTGACATCGTTAACATGATCAAGAAATGATCAATCCACTTTTAGAAGGTCCTCATAAAGTCTGGGAAAGTTTGCTTTGCGAAAGTTATATGTTAATCTCGAATTTTTTGGATGTTATGTCGAATTGCAAAAGGATTTCCAGTGGTGGATGATGCAAGTCAACAGCCACTAGAGGTTCGTTTTGTTGAGAGACAACAACTTCGGTTCTACTCATTACCTGGTCTAGAATACGGTCGTTGTGATTAGTGAGGAAGTTGTATTGTTTTAAGTTCATGAAGCGCATAAAGTTCATAAGACAAGATATTATTCTAGGATAAGTGGTTTTATTGTGATAAATTAAGTATTCGGGTATGTTGAAGTCACCAATAATTAATACATTTTCAGAGTCGTTTAATTGTTCAGCGTTGCATATAGAAACGGTCTTCGACTCTATAGTCGAAGGCCGTTTCTTGTAGGGCATATGATGAGTTAGGGGGTATATAGACATTGACAACATATGCTGAAGTTCTCTCATTGTGAATTTTGATGCCAATAACATCTACATTGGGAGCAATGTGTGAAAGATAATCGAGGTCAATTTGGCAAGAATGAATACAGGTCTTAACGGCTAGCAAGACTCCTCCCCCCTTAGACGCATTCGTGAGATCTAAATTTCTATCCTTTCTATAAAGAGTATAGTTTGAGTTAACTATTTCACTATCGAGAATGACAGATTTCAACCAGGTTTCACTCAGAGCTATAATATCATAGTCATTCACAGAAATTGAGTTATACAAGCAATCTAATTTGGAACTTAGGCCTCGAACATTTTGGTAATAGATTAATACATTTTTGGCCTGGGATGATGAAGAGACAATTTAAAATGTCATGCTCTAGTTGCTATTTTATAAGAAATGTACTAGATTTGAGGTATTTCAACTTTTTTTTATAAATAGGGCACTTTTCAGCATCCCAGACGGCATGAGCTGTATCCACAAGTTTTGCATTCTTACAATTATTACAGGAAAGTATTGAGTTATTACAATTGATTAACAAATGATCTTCCGAGCCCTTTGGACAACAAATTTTATCACTTTTACAATTAGACTGCCCATGATTGAATCCACTGCACTTATAACAAACTTTGACATCTGTTGCATCAAACACATTACACGAATCATAGTTAACAAACAACCGATTACGATCCATGATTGCACCAAATGTAACAGCATCGACTACAATAAGAGCTTTAAAGACACCTGGATTATTTCTAGTAGGCCGAACTTTTAAAACGTTCAACTGGCTATCCTCTGAAAAAACATCATTCTGACTTTTAAGATGTGTTACAATATCATCTTCTGTATAGTTTTGTACCAAACCAACAATTCTAATTTTCGATTCAAACTTTTTTGCATCGGAAATTTTATACTGAGAGGATAGTTTTTGTTTAGCCACCATTTTAAAATTATTGGCACTCTCCTGATTCTTGCATCCGATCAAAATTCCACCATCTTTTATTTGTTTCACTTGGGACACCTGTATATTAAGATCAATAGGATCTATATTTTTCATGATATCCGATTTAGTTTGCGCGATATAGGGAGTACCGGAGAAATGAAATACCCGGGGTGAACAAAAAATAGCACAACGGCAACATCTGTTCCCAGATTGGGCGGTTACAAACGGGGTCTGACCCAGAATGGGCGGCCAATATACAAGCCAAGGTTCGGCATAAAGGAAGGCAATGGGATACCACCTTTATTATTCTTTCCCAAGACAATAACATGAGTACATTTAATTCAAAATTTATATTATTTTATAAATAGTTCCCCAATTGGATCTACGGGGGGGGGGGGGGGGCTTTAAATGTAACAAATTTAAGAACAAACCTAAGAAAACCATTGAAGATAGGAACACGGAATGTAAGAAGCCTATATGAGGCTGGGAAACTGGCAAACCTCAACGAGAAATGAACAGACTTGAACTAGATTAGGCAATAATATGTCCAACGCCATACAGAATAGAAGGGGGGTACGACAGGGATGTGTGCTGTCTCCACTCCTATTCAACTTATATTCGGAAGCAATATTCCAAGAGGCTTTGGAAGACGTGGAAATGGGAGTCAAAGTTAATGGAGTGTGGATTAACAATATCCGCTATGCTGATGATACGGTCTTAATCGCTGATAACATACACGATCTACAACAACTGGTCAACAAGGTAGGAGAACAGAGCAAATCAATGGGCTTAAATATCAACATCAAAAAAACAAAGTTTATGATTATCTCTAGAAACCTAAATACGTTTGAAAACTCCACCATAACATATAGTGCATAGAAAGAGTAGACAAATTTAAATACTTGGGCATCTGGCTTTTCGAAGATTGGACATCAGACAGGGAAATAAAATGTCGCATTGAACGAGCTCGACAGGCATTCCTGAGGTTTCGAAGAGTGCTTACCTGTTCCGATTTTGACCTTAACCTGAGACTCAGATTCATTAAATGCTACGTTTGGTCGGTGCTTTTCTACGTAATCGAGGGTTGGACATTGAAGGCGAATGCAATTAACAGATTAGAGGCTTTCAAGATGTGGCTGCATCGCAGAATCCTGAAGATGCCTTGGACGGCTAGATTAACAAACGAAGAAGTTCTAAGACGTGTCAACAGACAAAGTGAACTGTTTGAATTGATTAAGAAAAGAAAAACGGCATATCTGGGGCATATAAAGCGAAACACGAAACATCAATTCTTGCATCTATTGATCGAAGGTCGGAGAGGGATCGGAAGAAAAAAAATGTCCTGGCTGCGAAATATCAGACAGTGGATCAGATTAGTGGATATGCATATAAGGAGAAATTTAGACTACCAACAATAACTTAATGACAACTGCATGTGAATGGAATATATTTATTTTAAATAGTAGTAAGAGTAGACCTATTTTGGTGCTTAGAAGAGAGTTTTGACACTTTACAAAGCAACAATTCCCTGTATTGGGTGTTGTATATCACACCATTTGCATTGTGTGTTGCAAAGTTTTTATTTGACTGATTCTGGTTGTGTTTTCATTGTTATTAGAATCTTTATTAATCTAATATTTATACTTTAATTAAATTTTATCAATATCTTCGTTATTTGAATAACTCAGTTTTTATGATTAATAAATTATAGAATGCGAGTAACTATCAAATTAATAAATAAATAGTTTATTTCATCTGTCATGCTTTCTATTGAAACGGATTATTTTCACCTTAAATAAAGTACATAATTTAGAATAATAACAAAAACAGAACCATGAAAAATTTGTTTTTAAATGAAAAACATAGTAAAAATTAAAAAATTTGACAAACAATGTAAAAAATACATCATAAATAACTTTGACACATTTGCAATCATCTAACCCTTGTAATTGATATCTCTGCATCTAGGTACTTTCTTTTTCTACTAATAACATATCATATTAATATCTTAGTTTTTCAAGAAAAATGATATTTATATTATTGAATGCTACAAAACAATGCGTTTGTATATATCTTAGTTAAATGTATCATCCGGTATATAATAATATTTGTATCAATTGTGAATTATTGTGTAGGTATTTGCTTTACATTCTTTGTATTTTTGTGTAAATTTATAGAGAATATGCTTTATTGTCATACAAAAATTTTATAGACAAAGCGAAAGTAATCATAATAAAAATAAATTACTAGACAAAACAAAACACAAACAAAATATGAATAACGTCACTATAAATTATTGTTCAAATTAAAATTTTCAAATTAACTTAATTTAATTATTGCTCCTATATGCTGCAACCCACTGTGTAAAATGGGTCTTTCTTGAAGAAAAGCCCTAGTCGATCTTCTGAACTTATCATATGATTTTATAGATTTTAACTGTATTGGGAGGTTATTATACAATTTTTTATTAGGTCAGAGGTGGGAATGGTTAAGTAAACATCAGTATCTAAATTTCTTGTAGGCGAGTTGGTTTTTCCGATAACTTTTGAATGTGCTTGCGAACTAAGCAGACGGGTTCAAAGATAAATAGAGCAGAAAGGGTTAGAATTTTGAAATTATTAAAGTAATTTTCACAGTGTGTCCTACTACTTAAACCAAATACATAACGAATTGCTCTTTTTTGTAATTTGAAAATAGATTCGAATTGGTATAAGCTACAATAACATAAAACTATGAACTTTTGCTAAATGTATGTTAAGTATGTTATGTTTGGAAGTGGAAATAAATAAATAAATAAAAAAATCGGTTTTATCTCTTACTTACTTACTTAGATAGTTGAATTAAACATGATAGTAAAATAGTAAAACAAAAAACACATGCCCATATTTAAAACCAAATTAAATAATTTAAATTTCTCTCTCTTTCCACTGGATTAAAACCACTTAGTTGTTAAAAAAGTTTTTTTATTGACGTTTCGGCTTTCCAGATCGAAAGCCGTTATCAAAATGACATAAAATAAATAAATTTACTAGAAACAGAACACTTGATAATCTTGCAAAAATATGACATCAACATAGTATACATAGAATAAGATTTTGAGATTGAAGATGTCAAAATCTGTTTCAATCATATTTTTGTGACGTTTCTGGGAACGAATTTTTGAAAGGATAGCGCATTTGCATATTATAAGAGAATTTATACTTCGTCATAAATGAAGTTTTCTTATTAATATTATCATAAGAAAAAACCTAATACACAATAACAACAATTGTTTTGATACATCAGTTTTTAGAAAAGAAACACATACAAATAGATATCTAAATTTTAATTCAAACCACTCAATTTGTGTTAAACGAGGTATTGTCAAATCTCTTTCCGATAGAGCAAAAACAATTTGTTCAAATGACAATATCTTAAATAATGAATTATCACTTGTTAAATCTGTCTTGATTAAGAACAACTACCCAAGTAAATTTATAAATCGTGAACTTTACCGAGACATCAAAACTAAAGATCAAAATTTAAACCCCCCAATAATTCTTTCAAATATAGTAAAAATCCCTTATATTCCAAAATTATCCGAAAAAATTAGAAGGATTGGCAATAAATTTAATTTAAAAACAGTTTTTCAAACTAATAATACATTAAAATCTTTAATAGTAAATACAAAACCTTTTAATGAAATTCAAAACACAAAAAATTGTATTTACAAAATTCCATGCGAATGTAATAAATTTTATATAGGAGAAACATCTAGACCTTTTCATATTAGACTTAATGAACACCAATCGTACATTAAAAATAAACAATTCGAAAAATCCAAAATATGTGAACACGCATGGGATTCTGGTCATAAAATACAATGGAATTTTTCAACTAGATTATTAAAAGAACCGAATAATTATAACCGCAAAGTTAAAGAAGCAGCATTGATATGCTTAAATAATAACGAATGTGTTTCTAATTGTTCGGTTGATATTTCAAAAATTTGGATACCTATTTTACAAAAAGAGTTAATTGCAAAAAGGATACCCTCTATATCGGGATAGTATCATAAGTTTTTATCTGGTTTTTTCTTATCATAATATTAATAAGAAAACTTCATTTACGACGAAGTATAAATTCTCTTATAATATGCAAATGCGCTATCCTTTCAAAAATTCGTTCCCAGAAACGTCACAAAAATATGATTGAAACAGATTTTGACATCTTCAATCTCAAAATCTTATTCTATGTATACTATGTTGATGTCATATTTTTGCAAGATTATCAAGTATTCTGTTTCTAGTAAATTTATTTATTTTATGTCATTTTGATAACGGCTTTCGATCTGGAAAGCCGAAACGTCAATAAAAAAACTTTTTTAACAACTAAGTGGTTTTAATCCAGTGGAAAGAGAGAGAAATTAAAATACAAACCACTATGAGCTTCCGAAATAAATAATTTAAAGTTGTGAAATAAAAATCAATTTAAATCTCAAACTAAGTTACTTAGCTGGGTTACGAAAATTAAATTCTTTTAAAATCCGAAATAAAAAATATTTATTTAAAAAAAAATGAAGTTGATGGCGACCCTGAAGAGAAAAACGTCGTACCGAAAATTTGACACCATAGCATTAAAGCCGGCATCATTTAAATAAAAAACTTCCTCTACCATTCTTTAATATTACTATTAAAAATAAACGTACCGGGCGAACAAAAATGGATATATTTATGTTTCCCTGTTTAACTCGAAAACGGTGAAATAGAAATATATTGTAAATTTTATTCACAATTTTTATTGACCTTTTTAAATAAGCAATCTTTTTTAATGTAAGTAACCTGCTTTCTATCCTTTTCAGCGTCCAAGATGTTAAATCACGAAAAAACAATACACTGTATACAGGTAAAATTAAGAAAATAAAAGTTTGTTTTCGATTTTAGCAAATTATTTTTTTGGCCTTTTGTTTGAAACAAAACATTAGATATTAAATTTATTGAGAAATCGAATAAGAATACTTTTAAAGATATGTAGAAAAATATAACACTACCGGAAAACTGATGAACCTTAATAACACGGGATCTTGCTGGTATGTCCCGCTAAGGTCCTCAAAATGTCCCAATGTTTCAGAATTAAGTACGACATGCCAGAGATGTTTCTTTTGGGACATCCCTGCAATGTTTTTATTAAGATGTTCTAGAAACATCCTTTTTTATATTTTTTCAACAATTTTCTTTTGCATATTACTTATATTTGGTAATTGATATTTAATCTGGTTAAACAGTTATAAAATTTGATACATTGATAGTTAAAAAATTCAAATTACAGTGATTTACATTATGAAAAAACAAGTCCTAATTGTTTATATCACTGTAACTTTTTAAAGACAAATTCTTATCACACTTCATCTTTAAAGTCATAAGCTATATATATGTTATGATTTGTCAGAAATCGTAACTTTTTTTGTTATGATTTTTCGAAATCGTAACTTTTAATTAAATAATGTTTTACTAATAAATTTATTTGGTTATTGTTCTAATTTAGAATTTTAAATAATATTGTTATGATATTTCAAAAAATGTAAAATTTTAATAATAAATTTTTTTTTATACCACCACGACTATGCTTAATTTTATATCTGTCAATCTTCCAATCTCAGGGATTCTTTGATTGTGAGTTCAAGTTCTTCTAACTACTGATAGTTTCTGTATTTAAAAAAAATAAAGTGTTGTTTCAAATTTAGAATGATTTTATTTAATATAGATTCGAAGAAAAATTTATTTACACAAAAGACTATTTACTATTATGAATTACATTCACGCCACACACACACTCAATGATATCTTATATCTAGAAATTCAAATTTTACGCAATAAATTTTAACTTGGTTAAGGTTGGCACACCCGAAATACAGTGATAAAAATGTCAGTCTTAACCTCACAAATGCACAGCCACACTGTTTGTTTCTGATCTGCAGTATGTTGTAATTAATTATAATGAATTTATACCTTGTGAATGTTCCTATTCCTTCTTCTTTCTCGTACAACAGTGATGAGTTATAACCAGATTTATAGTTATGTGTTGTTTCCACTTTCTGTTGTTTTCCGCAACAAAACAAACAACCTCCAGGTAAGTTGTCTACGTGTTATTTAATACAATCACTTACTAAATATAAACAATTCGCCGAAATAATTTTCCTCCAGAATATAAACGTACTTTTCCAAATTTTATAATTTTTCTTAATAAGTTTTTTTTCCAAAATTAATTTTCTCAAATTCTCCTACCAAACTCCTACCATTTCTTCTGATAAACTAATTTTTTTATAAACTTTTTGAATTCAAAAATCTTCTTAATTTTTTCTATCAAGAAAAAAAAACTCTTCCTAATTTTCTTTTTTAACTATCTCCCAACTAACTAACTTTCTTTTTTTCTGTTGCTATGTTACCCTTTTACGTCATGCAGAAATTTTCAAATTATTTCAAACTTTTGATTATGTTATACTTTATTTTCGATTTTATGTATTTTAAATTTCATAATTTCTAATATAACAAATAAAATACTTTCCATCTATATTCTGGTGTTGAATTCTCTACATTTTATCAATTTATAATTTAGTTACTAAAGTTGGTATGCTGTTATTTCATTTTAAATAGTTGTCACAACCCTTATTTCATTTTGCTATACAGATTGTCCTATGATTATTTTTTATTATAAAGATTGTCCCAAATTAAAATGTTAATAAAATTTTGAATTTTGAATATGATTTAATTTTGATTTTTAATTTTTTTAGGTTACTATCAGAGCTTTATTAAGAAGGATTTTTCTAATAATAAGGATCTCACAATAAATCAATCCCTTAGGTAAGTTCACCTTTAACGTTTCTCTTTATCTATAAGATACTATTTTGTTTGTTTTTCTAAATTGTATTTTAAATGATATGGTTTCTTTATTTTAGGTGACGTTCATTTTCTTTTAGCTGACAAAATAATCTTAAGAAGAAATATAGGATTGGGCATAGTTTTGGTATTTATTTTCTTCAATTTATAATTTAATTTTACCTAAATATTATAATTTTGATAATGTTCAATTTCCATTTCATTTTAAAATATTAAATTCTATTTCAATATATATATATATATATATATATATATATATATATATATATATATATATATATATACTGACACTATAGATTTAACTAGAGGTTAAATAGTGCGTTAAATTTAACTTCATGAAAAAAAAACACGTTTTTTCACATCACTAATTTATGTACAATTATTTTAGGAGCTTCATGAAAATCAGGTCATGCTGCCAACAACAAGGAAACCAAGCTAAGAATTGGTGATTGGCTGAGAAGAGCAAAAGAACGCAATCTTAGAATGCAAATGAAAAAAAATAAACTCAATGGTAATTCAATTGTTTTTTGAATAAAATTTTTTTTAAATCATTTTTGTTTAATTTTAAACCCTTTTAAATAATTTAATAGACATTGTAAGAGTATTCCAAGGATGGAAAACGGGATACGAGAGTGTAAATACGTGTGTGGTAAATGGGAAAATATTTGTAAATGAGAGCAAATAATACTTTCCCCTTTACCACAAGTATTTACACTCCTAAAAGTGTAAATATGTGTGGTAAAGGGGAAAATATTATTTGTTCTCATTATCCCAAGGATGTTTCATTTAAGTACCCTGGATGTTTGTAGTACATCCCTACAAATATATCGACGGGAGGTTTGTACGACATCGCAAATGCGGATGCAGATGTTTCTGTGTTATTAGAGAAGTGCCAGTGAGTCAAATAATCCCAGTTTGAAATTTACCACAAATCAAAAATGCTCCAAATATACTTGGGAATTATTTTATATTTTCCCTTCGACTTTGTAAATGAATTTTCGGAGTCGGAGTATATACCGTGTATCACAGACTCATGGTACACCCCCCTTTTCTTCTTTGTTTCTCTAGCTATATTTCTGAAATTTGGAACATTGAATATGCTACTAGACGGCACTTTTTGACATACTTGGAAAACAATATCAACTTCCGGTTTTTCCGAAAATGGCATCAACTTTCAATTTTAAAATGGAACACTCTGTATATATTATATTTTTTGAATCTTATCCATATTAACTCTTTCTGTGTATAACCATTACGAACAAAATAATGTAGTTGAAAAAAGAATCTTCTCGTATCTTGTTCTGGAAAAACCGGAAGTTGATATTTTTTTCCAAATATGTCAAAAAGTGCCGTCTAGTGAGCATATTCAATGTTCCAAATTTCAGAAATATAGCTAGAGAAATAAAGGAGAAAATGGAGGTGTACCATGAGTCTGTGACACTTGGTATAATAATAGCTCTTGCCCAAAATGCAGTGTTGTAATGGTAATATTTAATTTGCGAACTGTTGTTTTACTAATTTTATTCTACAAAGGTAATTTTTTTAAGATTAGAGCATCGGGTTTATAAAAGCATACGCATCTTTTTAAAAGTATGGTTAACAAAAAATGATTTATATGTATGGGCAGAGTTCAAATTTTTAAGTCCGTCTGGTTTCTTTTAAAATGATAATTCCTTAATTTCATTAAGAAAAATTCCATTTTTACTAATGATAATATAGACAACCTTCAGACTAAAGTTCAACATTAAAAAAATACAGCACCTGTACCGATTAAAAAAATATCATTTACAATAACAATTGAACTTTAAACTTAAGATACAACGGGTTTTCATTTAAAAAATAAACAAATTTATTATGGAAATTGACAAAATAATAACCTTGTTTAAAAAATGTAATAATTGTTGTTTAAGTTGTTTAGTAATGTTTTTAACATTATGTCTTATTCCTACTCTAAAACATTAAAATACCGTTCTTCTTGAAAATTGTGAATACTAATGTGTCGTTATTTGAATGACTTTCACATGAAAAATGAAAATAAAATTATTCACAGTCAACGGACTTAAAAATGCCCTAGTATTCCAGAAACTAAAAATTGTTCAAGAATCTATTCTTACGTCTTTCTCCTCTTACACTAAATAATATCAGTAATAAAATAAAATAATAATAAAAGCAGATTTTTTTACATTTCTTATTTTGTTCACGGTATTTAATTTTTTGAATTCCTTTTCTTTGTACTTACATTATTTTTACAAATCAAGAGCATATTAAATTATATATATTATATATATTAAGAATAGAAAAATTCATTTTTTTTTTCTAAATAACTAGGTCATTTTTAAGCCCGTTGACTGTGTGAATAATTTTATTTACATTTTTCATTCAAGACACTTTTCAAATATAGTATAGATATGATAACAATAGGCGGCAATATATAAGTTTAGGGCACTTTTTATAAATATCTTATACCCATGCCCAACTTTAAATAGGTACCTCTCAACTTCGATAATATATCGAAAAATATTCTGAATATGTTCTGCAAAATTTCGCGTAGTGAGGATCGCTTTTTTATCATTAAATAGTGTTTGATAGTTTTTTCATATATTCCTTATTATTGAAATATATTATAGTAGAATTACTTTTTATCTAAACAATATATAGGGTCCAAATTTTGAGTGCAAATATTTTAAAAGGTGATAGTTAAGATAAAACCAAACCAAAACTCAATAACTTTTTTCGAAACTTAATAATTCACCTGGAAAAATTCTTAAAGATTTTTTAGAACTTTAAATAACTGTATAACTTTCTTGTTTCGAATTTCGTATTTCTCATTTCATTTAATACCAAAAATATTAAAGCATGTATCGAATAAACTAATTACTTTTCCTTAAATGCAAAATTTTCAAAAATTTATCCGAAGCTGCTCTCCATAACATAATTATTTAAGTAGATCTTGCAATGATGCTAATCGGGGCGTATATTATTATTATTAATATATTGAAAGTTTTAGTTTTTTTGTAGAAAAGAACAAAACTACCATCACCGCTGCTGATTCGTCGGGAGAAACAACGCAATGAATATTAGTTTTTATTGCTGCAGAAATATAGGTAAGTTAGCTCTGTGGCCGAAAACAATTACATATTGTAACTTCTAGAAGGTATCCATAAAAATTGTTTAAGAGAGTTGTGTTTTAAGCAAATAAAAGATGAATGATTTTATTTAAAATTATGAAATAGATAATGTAATCTTGAACTTGAACTCTTACCACATCTATATTAGGATAAGGTTACACCTTCCTAGCTACTTAGGAAGTTTGTCACAACAGCAACCTAACAAAGATCAAACAATGCAAGTGGTTTCAATCTACGTTGCCAAAAATATTAAGAAAATGAGTCACGCAAGGTAAAAATTTAATTTAAATGAATGTCATGCATAAAATGTATTAATAATAAATATTAAATAAAAATGATCTGTTGAACAAACAAAATGCAACAAGCTAAGTTAACAATTATTTATAAAAAACGATAAATGTTTATCTGATTTTTTGACCTTGGCGGTTTCTACTACAAATTCTTTGCAAAACAGGTAAAGAATGAATGCTAAATAAAAAATGGATAAATGCCTACTGTCAGTATTCTACAAATTAACATTGGTTCTGACGAAATATCTTACATTTTGTCAAGGAGCATATTGGATCTGTAATAGGGCTGGCTGGCTTTGCTAAGCAGCAATAGAAATAGGGAGGAAAGTGTAACTTTTCCTTTCGCATGCGAAGGAAGGAAAAGACACTTTATTCCAGTGTAAAATATATGATTTCTTCTAACACCTCCAGCATAAAACCACCAATTAATAATAAAGAATATATTGTTACAAAGATATTGAGCGATCTTATATTTTTCAATAAATACAATAAAGGAATGTGGACGTCCAACTTTCTATCGTCCGTCCACATTCCTTTATTTCCGATATTTTGCCGTCAATGGCATTTCTTGAAAGGAATGTGAACGGACGGTAAAAAGTCGGACGTCCAAAATCGTTGTGTGTCAGCAGCGTTACTAAAATACCATTAGAATAAAAAAGAAAATTCAAACCCAGTTAATCTAGTTGTTTCGAATCCATAGTTACGTATAATAAACATGAAATATTTTGACAGTAATTTTGACGTCTATATCCATTTAATTGAGTTTAATAAATACATATGTCTAAGACCCTCATCTGTTATTTGATAATATATAGATTGATCAATTGCACATGGGTTGCCTAGCTAAATCTTGGCACTATGCCCTCAAACGGCCCCAAAACCACCCCCATTCTGGATGTTTGAGGGGTGGGGTCAAGTCGAAAATAATTTTGGATAACGTGTTCAGCATCCTCGAAAACGGGGGGAAGAAATATTTGGCGGAGGAAGACGCAGAATCCACGATTCCCCCATTTTGGGGGTGGTTTTGGGGCCGTTTGTGCCAAGATGTAGCTAGACAACCCAAGTGCAAATTATCAATCTATACAGGGTGTCCCATTAAGAATGGGACATAGAACAACCGCAGATTCTCCAATTCAAAATAAAACGATTAAGCGAAATATACTTAGATAAAATGTTACTCGTTTCCGAAATACGGGGTGTTGAAGTTGAAAACTGAAAAATTCTTAATGGCCATAATTTTTTTAATACACCGTATAATTTTACTCAAATCGGCACACTTGTTAAATTTCATAAAATGCACCTAACAGTAAAAAAAAACAGTTCAGTACGCTCTACCAGTGGCGTACGGCAGGAGTAAGTAAATGTTACGCCGCTGTCTAAATTTTAATTTTGACTATAATTTTAATTTTTTTGATATTTTCTAAGTCAATAGTGTACACTTGTTAGTTTGTTGTAAAGTCATTGTTTTTCGAGATATTCGCAGTTAAAGATAGATAGACATGTACTTTTTATTTGTATTATTATTAATAACATTCATTTTTACAATTTTGTCTTAAAACCAAACAAAGTAAAAACTAATGTAATGAAATTTTTACTTCAACAAATTTTCAATATGTCCACCATTAACTTGTATACACTTCCTTAGACGTTTAACTAAAGACTGTCTCACTTTAAACAACTGATTTGCTTGATTTTGTCGAATTGTAGCAGCAGCATTCTGAATTTTGTTCCAAAGTTCCTGATGGGTATTTATTGCTTCACCATAAACAAGATTTTTGATGTAGCCCCAATAATAAAAATCTAAAGGATTAAATTCAGGACTGAGTGGTGGCCAAGCAAATTCGCTTCCACGTCCAATCCAACGATGTGGAAAACGTAAATTTAGGTAATTCCGAACATCTAATATGTAATGGGCTGGCGCACCATCAGAGACGTAAACTTAAAGGAATATCATCTAACATGTCCTCCATAGGGTTTTGAAGAAAATTGAGGTAAGAATACCATTTAATCTGTGTGGAAGCTCGTATGGACCAATGATGTAATTTCCAATAATACCCACCCAAACATTTATAGAAAATTCTGTTTGGAAATGGTTCTCCCTTGAAAATGTTTAACTGACAGTGATAGAACCTCATTATAAATCAAAGCCTACTGTTAAAATTTTCAATTATAAATTAATAAATATTCTCACAATCGCAACGTGCCTATTAGGAACTTAACATTACAAATCAGAACAAAAAAATAAAAAAAAATAGAATAAAGCTGTTTGGTCGCGAATCTCATTAGTTGTAAAAATGAATATTATTAATAATAATACAAATAAAAAGTACATGTCTATCTATCTTTAACTGCGAATATCTCGAAAAACAATGACTTTACAACAAACTAACAAGTGTACATTATTGACTTAGAAAATATCAAAAAAATTAAAATTATAGTCAAAATTAAAATTTAGACAGCGGCGTAACATTTAGAAGGGGTACAAGCATTACTTACTCCTGCCGTACGCCACTGGTAGAGCGTACTGAACTGTTTTTTTTACTGTTAGGTGCATTTTATGATATTTAACAAGTGTGCCGATTTGAGTAAAATTATACGGTGTATTAAAAAAATTATGGCCATTAAGAATTTTTCAGTTTTCAACTTTAACACCCAGTATTTCGGAAACGAGTAACATTTTATCTAAGCATATTTCGCTTAATCGTTTTATTTTGAATTGGAGAATCTGCGGTTGTTCTATGTCCCATTCTTAATGGGACACCCTGTATATTATCTAACATATAAACTTTGTCACCATCAAATAACAGATGAGGGTATATATTCCTAATACCGGATCTTGTACTAATAAATATAGACGAATTTAATGAATTCGAAGGTACCTGACGACATACAGGAGGATGCTTAATTACTGAATGTGTCTTTATTACCGGAAAAATTCCTGTATTTATGTGAAACCTTATTTAATTCTTAGGGAGGAAAAGTGCCACTTTCAACACTAAAAATAGGGAGGAAAAGTCCATTTTCAAAGGAGATGTTAGAAAAAAATTGTTTGCGTCAATAAGTATACCTAACTAGATGTAAAATTTTGTGTGAAATGAAATAAGAATCATTCCAAGGCCGTAAGATTTTTTTTTAAATAGTTATGAAAAATTTCAAATTATGTTTAGATGTATCGTCATAAAATCAGTTTTTCTCAATTTTCTTAAAAATATAACGTGTGATCTAAATTTTAAGATCAAATTCGCTGTTTTCAGTTCAAAATACATTTAGATATGTACAACTAATTTATATTTTCTGTTTAAAATCAATGACTTACCTGGACTAGGGTCTATTGCAGCCAACAAATCCAAATGAGTCCTCAAAACAGACAACTTCCCGGGATCTCCAGTCCTCTGCAGAGCTATCACCAATTCCTGCACAGATTGAGCAAATGATTGAGGTGTCTGGAGTTTATCAATTATACTCTGCATGTGTGATTTGTGAGCCGTGTCGCCATAGAGCAGAGCTGACCATTGATCCGGAGCTATTCTGAGACCAGCTTCAGTCGCTATTTGGACTATTTGCGCATCATGCTCTCTTCTTAAAGCGTCATAGGTGCGGAATTCTTCTTTTAGTTGCATTAAGGATGAGTCACCTTCTCTTTTTGATACCTTGTTGATTTATAACATATTAAATAAACAGAACCATTTTAATATAATAATATTTAAAGTGATACTGATGTTATCAATAAGCTGAAATTGTAGTGAAAATGAAATTGCATATTTAGAGAACCTAAATCACCTACAAAGCTACAATTTTTATTTAGATTCTTGTAAAGTTAGATGTAAGTATACGTCGCAATAACAGAATATTGGATCATAAATTCCTCTCTTAAAAATCTTTTTACCATTGATTTTAAATTAAATAAACTTATAAGTGCAAATTATTAATGAAAAAAATGAATTGCTTAATATAACTTGTATATACTTATTTCCAAATAAAGTACAGAACGATATATAACTACTTTTATAATTGATTATGTACAAAAAATTTGTTGAATAATTATTTCATTGTTTTTTAGAAAAACAAGTCTCTAGTACACACATGCTTGTTTAAAAATTTAGAACTGGAATTGGAAGGTCAAAGTACATCAATTAATGAATAATTATCGGTATTACCATTATAACAATCTTAGAAAAATATACAAATTTGTTTTTATGACAAATATTTTATTAAACTTAAATTAAAATTAGAACATAGTACTTTGGCAATTAAAAAGCCTATGATTTGACTGATATTTATTAATGAGTGTACTCGCAAAGGATATCTAATAATAAGTTATTGAGTTTTATTCCTAACTGCTTATTATGAAAAAACATCTATACATTTTGTAAATATGTTTCAACAAACATTTAAAAAAATAAATATGTGAATAACTAAAAAATAATTTATGTATAAAAATATTAACTGTGAATAATTTCCTTATTTTCTTAAGTACTTTAAATGCTTAAAATTTGTTTACCTTAAAACAGGATGCTCTATATAATAATTGAACTACATGACCAATACTAGTTTTTGAAGCTTGTGGAAAGTGTGGTTCTAACCTCTGGACTACAAACATTACTAGTACTTTTCTTGACAAAGCAGAACCATCTTCTAGTGCAAGAAGTACTAGTTTGAGCACTTCTTCTTGCATAGCTACAAAATAGTATATTGTTTTATAATGAGTAAACGTGTTATTTTTGTGACAAGTTTGTAGTTTGGCCAGACGAACGAAGTGTCTGGCAGTAACAAACGAGTCACAAGAAGGTTGTGCATGTGAGGTGGTAAAATCAACTGCGGATTCTCATAGTTCTCATTAGCATTCCCAAATTGAAGCCACTCGTCAAGCAGAAAGGTGTTTATAAAAATATATAAATGACTAGGAGGCGCGACCCGACTGGATCGTCTGAAACCAGGCTTACTTTTACCTCCACTTTCAGAATCAGTAAATGCACTTTTCCTCCGCTGCCTAGTTGCCAAAAAAGTCAAACTTTAACCTTAAAATTCGTAGTAAAATGTCAGGTTTTTTTGTCGTTTGAAGAAAAAACTTTTAGATACTCATCCTTATGGATAACTAGCTGCCCGTCCCTGCTTCGCACGGGTTTATTAATGAAGAGAATATGAGACCAAATCATCCCTTTATAGTACGACCATGTAATGAAATAAAACTACAATTACTACAATTAAATAATTTTGACCATAATTTATTGCAGTGCTTTGTAATGTGCAATATTTTTTGTCTTTCCTTCCAGAGTGCAAACAAATAACACCGATGGTTTGCAGACTCTCGAGCACGCAACATACAATTGCTCATGCGAAAAACACGGCAATTCAAGATTTATTCCACACACTTGCAATGATCGACCTTGTGATTATTCGCATACTGTTTGCTTACAAACACTGCCAACGCTCTTCTTCAGTCTCATTTTCAAAAAAATGTAAATTGTCTTTGACTCACACTGCAGTTTTAGCAATACTGATTTGAGTGGTTCACCTAATCAAAAAGGTCAATGACTCCAAGATACTGTTAGCACTAAGTCGCAGATTTTTTTTTATAAAATGATCAAAGTTTTAAAAATGTCGAGTATTAAATACCCGACCACAACCGCACTGAGTTAAAAAAACACCTAGAAAACGGTTTCAATTTTTGGACAGTTACTAGCTGGTAAAGTAAAAGTACCCTTTTAATTTACATATTCATGGAGTTTAATTACTTAATTTCAGAAAAAATAGACTTAAAATCCATTATTACAATCCGGTACAAATGAACAAAATGAAATATAATAACAAATAGTAATTAATTTTTAAATAATCAATTGGTCATTTAAATGTAACTAGAAAAATAAAAATTATTATAATAAAAATTGGATCTACATAGTTTGTTGTTAGTAGACAGTATATTCAGATCTCTTCTAGAACTTTCACTAATTAAAATGTAATTACCAATTATAATTATTATTTATTAATAGCAACTATCTCACATTTAGTTAGATAACTTTTTAATCAGTTTTTTTGATGGTATAAAAAGAGAAATGTGTTAATTTTATTAAATACAATTATGAATGTCAGATTTTGACTTGCATGAAAATATACTGAGATTAGTAGATTAAACATTGAAACTATGTTCTCTTTTAGTTTTAGTCCACATAATTTTTAAGTAGTAGTAGTATTACTTTATATATATGAAAGCAATAGTACTGGAGGAACTGCTCTAATCGTTGAGACATCCTCAACGATTGGGCAGCAGTAGGGGGCACAATAGATCTTATAGGTCGCAGTGTATCGACACCCCCATCACAGATAGATAGATAAATAGATTACTTTATATAAATAATTACTTTGTCAACAATGAAATTCTTAAGTTATTAATAGGTATCTTTTATTTGTAGAAAAGTGACTAATTAATATTAACCATAAAGTTTTTACTGACCAGTAATTTTAAGCCATGACACAATCTACAATTAAACCATATGTTATAGATTATAAAGTAGCAGTTAAATAACTATTTTATAATTAAATGAAAGAATAAATAAATATAGGAAAATTTCACTTCTATATTTACTATATTGTTTAAACGGGTGCAATAAAGTAGATATTCTCCATGTTAATTCTGGTTTTACCAGCAATTTACAACTAGAAGCAACACTCAGTGAATTTAAATTACTTGTTAAATGCATTCAAGAAAATAATAATAGAATTTATAAATAATATTTGAACGACTAGGACTATGTAGTTATCACACTTTAATGAAAGTACAATACCTAATAAAACATTTATCACCTTAGTGATATATTAGATGCATTGAAAGTTTATTATTCTCTAGATTTTACCTAGATGACTCATAATTCCATTGAATTCATTGTAACTCTTGTAAGATTGCAAGAGTTAATGTTAGCTGAAACTATGTAAAAAACTACTTACCAGGTCCCAAAAATTGACATCCTCTTGCTCTAACAGCTGCCCACAAATTAGCAGATAACTGTTGAGGATTCTGATGTTGTAATATAAGTTCAGTCACAGTTCTTTCCCCTAAAGATCTAGCAGCACGCATAGCTCGAGTTCTGCCTTCATCTTCAACTAACTGACAGTTAATAAGAGTGACTAGTTTCCTTTGCATAGGTCTTGATAAGATACTTCCATTCCCACATACACTTCCACTAGGATAGGGCTTTAAATACAAAGCCAATTCTTCCACGTATCTCTTACATTCTAAGTAATAATCTAAGTATTCTCTAGGTATGATCTTGCAATCAATTTCATCATTGTCATTTCTAATATTTGGACTGACGAGTTGTAGTAGTGCTGTGTTAATAGGTAAATTTTCAATGTCAATGCTTATGTTTGTCTGGTCAAAGGGGCACTGCTTTCGGTGCAGATTCGAAAGACAACCTCTGCATATTGTGTGGCCACAGCCCAGGCTAATAGGACTGCGTAATTTCTCGTCATATGGATTGCAACATACCGGACATGAAAGGAATTCCGTCCACTGAGGTGCCTGGATGGGCATTCTAAAATTTGAAATCACCATTATGCTAACATCATCAAGTTGGGTTGTCAAAATCAGGTGATGACACTTTCATATGCCAATGTGGCAAGACTTTTTGCCAATTTTAATGCAATTTTACAAGGTGTTTTCGTATTTTCTGGAATATATAGCAAGAAAAAAACTAATAAGTGGTTTAACATGCAAATGTAGTTGAATACCTTAATTTTTTTCAACAAAAATAATCACATCATGAAGCACTCTACACTCGATGATTCACATTTGTTGTGAAATCTTACTTCTCGAACTTTTACGTCATGAAACGTCAATGTTAGGCACATCTATCAATGTCAGTTGTCTGTTTTCTATGGATTTTCTAGAGTTACATTTTTGAAAGTTGGTTGACCGGTTAATTTTCTATTTTATTGTTCTGTTTACTACTGACTAGTTAAACTTTGAGAGCGACACTTCCTCTTTTATTGATTAATAAAATCCATCTGGTAGCAATAATTTGCTGTCATAAAAATAAGGAATCGAATTAATATTTTTGTGAGGCTATGATTCAAACGTATATTCGTTATATGTTATTGATTTTTAATAGTTAAGAAATTGGAAAACTAGTCTCAATAATTTAAAAAAGTGAATTTTTAATTTTGAAATTAAGAAAAACAATCAAAAATTTTCTAAACCGGAACAGGGGTTATTTTCAAACATGACTCGAAACACCTTAAAGTCAAAATTGTCAAATGTCAGACTATGACAGAATGCAGAATAACCTCAAACTAGTTATGTTTTCAAATGTAGAAGTTTTTATTAGTGTTTATACTTTTTACTTTTAATATTTCATATTTTCTAAGAATTTTTAATTTAAAATGAATGCAGAAGAGGTTCAAGAAAAAATAAAGGAATACGAATCATTCGTAGAAAATAAGCTTAAAAGTGATTTACAAGAAATTGAAATTATACTTAGGGAAAAAGTAACAAATCACAAAGACTGGGAAGAAGTAATAGAAACAACAAAATTAATTCGTAGTTTTAAGGATAAAAATCGTGATATGGCAGTGAAAGTGGACATTGGTAGTGGAATTATGGTACAAGGTGCAATAACTGATTTTGAACAAAATTATATTAACATTGGGTTGGGATATATGCTTGAAATGGATTGTGATGAAGCTAATAGATATTCTCATATAAGAATGAAGTTATTGCAAAAAGAAATAGTACATCTTAGAAAAATGGCTGTTGATATTAAAGTTCATATTAAGTTGACTCTTTTAGCCATAAGTGAATTGCAAGCAACTGTATCTCTGTTAAAGAGTTGAAATTGTTATTAGTACATTTAGGTCATAAATAAATTTGTGATTTTTCAATTTCTTACTGTTTACCTTTGCTAGGATTGTCTTGTTTGGGTGAAAGGTAAAAATAAACAAGTCATTGTATTTTCGAAACAATTTTTATTTTAAAATATTTAATTTTAAGCTAGTACACAACTTGTGAACATTGTAAAGTTCCATACTTACAATATACATTACAAAACTATGCTATGGTACAAAACTAGCTGACTACGTAGAAAATTAGACTGTTGTGAGCGTAACAAATATTTTACAATTTCCGTTATCTAAAAACTCACTCTGTAACATATCGTTAACTTTTCTTACTAACTAGATGGCTACAAAGTTTTTTTCTTAAGTTGAAGCACATTTATAATACAAAAGTGTATATTTTGAGTTATATTTTGACTATGATTAAAATTTTATTTATTAAAAATTAAAATGAAGTGCATTTTGGGCCTAGTTTTACTATTAGTAGCAAATTGTTAATTGTATTCTCTGCTTATTTTAAATTTTAAATGGCTGGGTCAAGAACTTTGGACAAATGTTTTAATTTTATTTAAAAAGGTTTAAAATGATAGATTTTTCAGTTTAAACTTTAAAATATGGAAAGAATACTTATAGAAATGAAAGTAAATTTAAAAATATAAAACTAATTTTTCTTAAGAAAATGCTATTTTAATTTTTTTATTATTAATGAGTATATACCTACATCTATAAAGCTATGAATGAAATATATAAAAATTAAACTGTCAGAGTTTTAGTCACCATCCGCAATTAAATTGACTTTGAATTAAACTTTACTGCTGTTTTTGGATACATCCATGACTTCCTGACCTACTAAAACCCTTAGACACAACTTAGTTTACACCATGAAGATTAAATATTTAGTTGATGAGCTTAGTGAGCTTATTATTTCAAAATAAGTAACTTGTTTTAATTTAGCAATTTATATAAAATTAAAATTTTAGCAACCTGGATTTGCTCGTAGATTAGCTGTAATTGTTTTCTGTTTTAACAGTATATATATCTCCAATTTGAGCTAAAAGCTAAGATTTAAATTACAAGTATAATGTACACATGTAATTAAGTACCCAATGCCCAATATAAGTATATGTCAGTTATTGTTACTATTCCAAACGTGGCAAATAAAGCACTGGAATAAAAAATTGAATTTTCTTCTATTATATTTAAGTAATAATTTTACAGTAAAAAAAATTAATATCCTCCTAGCAAAACACTAAGTGGGAATGTTTTCTATAATTACAATCTGATCATGAAGATCAATAAGCAATTTTGTTCCAACCTAACTTAACAAAATTACTCACAATCTAATAAAATACTCACAAATTTGAGTAACCTAGCAACCTAGCTTCCAACTATAAATTTCAATGAATTAGTCATTTTGTCTTTTTCATCAGGTGAAAAGTAACGTTGCAGCCAATATAGATGATATACAGGGTGGTTCATAACTATTGGGACATAGGCTAAGGGCAAGTTATTGGGACCAAAATATTGCGATAGGACCAATTATACCTTAATAAAATATTGCTGTGGAATAAGATTACAGGGCGTTAAAGTTGAATTTTTTTTTCGTTTTTTTCTGATAATGTCCATTTATATTTATCAATTGTTATCGGCACAGAGGCATAACTTTGGACAAGGAATATTATTTTATGTATTATTTCACATTTTGCTATAGGGGGCGCCACATGAATAATTCCTGCTGATGAAATTAAGTGGTATCTTTTTTTGACGAAACTTTTAGTGATTTTGATTAGAAAATATGACGTAAACATCATTTCTACATAATATTAGTACTCTTGTTTATACACGATAATTTCACCCGTTTTCGAGAAAAACGCAATTGAACAGGTAATTTTATAATGTTTTCTTTGATATCCTTTATTATAAGAATTAGAAAAGGCATAGAGGTCGGAGGAGGGCACATAGAACATTTAATTTAAGTTTATAAACCGTTGAAATAGAAGCCTTATGTCACATGTTTTTTATTGTCTGTTGTTTGAAATCCCCTTCTCAGAACTGTTCAATCGCGTTTTTCTCGAAAACTGGTGAACTTATCGTGTTTAAACAAGAGTATCAATATTACGTAGAAATGATGTTTACGTCATATTTTCTAATCAAAAAATCACTTAATTTCATCATCAGGAATCATTCATGTGACGCCCCCCCTATAGCAAAATGTGAAATATTACATAAAATAATATTTCTTGTCTAAAGTTATGCCTCTGTGCCGATTTTGATAACAATTGATAAATATACAGGGACATTATCAGAAAAAAACGAAAAAAAAATTCCAACTTTAACGCCCTGTATCTTATTCCACAGTAATATTTTATTAAGGTATATTACAATATTTTGGTCCCAATAACTTGTCCTTAGCCTATGTCCCAATAGTTATGAACCACCCTGTATAATATAACAAAAACTACATATTTAGTTTTCTCGGCGTAAACTTAAGTACATTCTTTTTTATCCCAAATTTTATATATTTGGTTCTAACCCCAATGTTAAATTTATTTAATCTATTCAGTGAATACCATCTTAATGTGCAGAATTTGTATATACATAGTGTTATTTGAAAAGACAGACAACTTATGAAAAATGTAATTTTACTTCCTTGCAATCCGATTACTAACAATATAGAAACTTTTTTATTTTAATTTTACAACAATTTTACAACTCGACTCTTCTGTTTTATTACATTACATGTATTTAGTGAATCTTTAATAATGAAAAGATTTGTAATCTAACAATAATAAATAGCAGTTACTTTTGCTCGGATTATTAACTGTTATAGTCGACATGCTTAATTTGAATTACGATTATTTTTCAAAATTCTTAAAAAAAATGTGGACTTGCGATATTGATTTTTGTAGTTCATTCTTTGCAGGGAAGTAGTATGTGGTGCTTACCACGCCGATACTTTGTAATTATTGCTTCTTTGGTTCGTATTCCTTAGAAATGAGGTACATATTTTTAATTTTACATTACAGAAAAAAGTTTTTTTCGTTATTTTTATTGCTAATTACACTACTCTGAAAAATATTTACATGCTTTCATTGAGGTTAGAGTTGCAAGATTTTTTCCATTAACGGATATTAGGTACACTATAAAGTTGAGAAAAAAGAAAATTAGTTGGTAGGATATATTGAATATTTAAAAAAATAAATCACTTCATAAAAAAATAAATGTACCATTTACACAAAAAATACATCCGAAACTGATTTTAGTGGTAATTTCCTGAATTAATTCAATATTACCTTTTCTTTTAGATAATATATAGTATAAAAAAAACTGTGATCAGTCCACTTATCCAGAGCAGAGATATGTGTTATGTCAACCTGGTAAAATATTTTTTTGTTACGAAATTGGGTCTATTATTGCAAATTTAAAACATTTTCATCTTATTAATGGTTTTGAAAACAGCCCTTTAATTTTTAATTTACATCCAAATGGTTTTAAACTAAAAATAGCCTGAATTAAAATTCACTATTTTCAATTGAAAACAACTTTTAACTATAAATCTAAGTAGTTGAAAATTATAATTGGCTCCGAATTTATAATTAAATTTAAATTTTTGCATCAAAGTTTACCAGGATACAGCTGGTTTAGAAAATATTTTTTATACCTATATACTTTCTTTTTGTTTCGGACATATAGTTACATACAGTTTAAATATTCTCAACGATTTGAATTTTTTAAACATTCAATGCATGCTTATTTAATACATATCGAAATTACACATTTTTGTACATCAAAATTTATGTCTCAACTATTTACACCAAAAATATTCTGACTATATAGTGGACAATTCCAAAAATTTAAAGAATTTAGGGATTTCAAGACATTTCTCCATAATCTCTTTTGTCAAATTATTTAAACATTTGAAGAAAATTCATTTATTTATTTCCATTAATTTGTTTATGGTACTTGGGTAGTATAGCCCATAAGCCAGTTAACGAGAGTTTAAATAATATATAAATAAACTAATTTTTAAGTATTCTCCCACTAAACATTAGAACTTACAAAGACTTCCTGCAAGTTTATTTCCGTCTTTCAACTTATTTTGTAAGCGTGTGGAAAATTTGCAACTTTTAGTTTATAATCGAGAGCTTTTAGCAAGCTTTTCTTATAATTTTTTTTGAAGTAATCTTATTCATAACTTCATTTTCGAAAATTTAATATAAAAGTTAAATACATAACCTTATATTCAATTTAAAAATAGAAATTGCTAAAGTATATTTTTATATTTTGCAACTAGGTATATTTTTCATTATGATACGCATTTGAGTGGATGCTATCTACCCTGATGACCTGTCTAAAGCTTTCGATAGTGTCTGTCACAAGTTGTTACTCAGGAAACTTTCTCAAATCGGCATCCCTGGCAACTATCTGAAATTGCTAAACTCTTACTTAACAGACCGCTCTCAGCGTGTTTTGGTTCTTAATTCGGTCTCTTGTGACATCAGTGACTTTCGGCGTTCCCGAAGGTTCCCACATTGGTCCCTTTTATTTTTACTCTTTATAATCGACGCATCAAATTGCTTTTTAAACAGTTGTTACCTCTTATTCGCAAACGACCTACAGTTCTTTACTACAAAAACCAGTGATAATTCTGCCTTACAATCATCAGATTTGGACCGTTTCACCGATTGATGCAAAATTAATCGGTTGTCTCTGAATGTAAGCAAATGTGCGACGATTCACTTTACAAGATCTCCCAACATTGCCAAGAATGTCTATAAACTCGATGATGATTCATTAGATAGTGTCTCTTCCATTGTTGATCTTGGCATCATCCTCGACACCGGTCTGACATTCAATTTTCATATCGTGTCTATCGTTTGCAAGGCTTTTAGAATGCTGGGATTCATTAAACGCCATACTCGTCACTTTCATGATACCAAGTCCATCATGGCTCTATACAATTCTCTGGTTCGAAGCATTCTTGAGTACTGTGCTATAGTCTGGATGCCTATCTACATCTGCCACATCGACAGAATTGAACGGGTGCAATGAAAGTTTTCCACATCAAAATTCGTCGTACGAAATGCGTTTATTATTATGCGGTATGCAGTCACTCGAAGAAAGAAGGAAACAGTCTCTTCTTTTGTTCCTTTTTAAATTGGAGAGATTTCGTGCAGCAATCTGTTGGAGAAGATCAGTTTTCTAACCCCTTCTTGGCGAACACGATATATTTCGCTGTTTCACATTCATCATCATCGAACCAACTAGGGACAAAGGGCATTCTCTCTGATCGCATTTGTCTCAACTATAACAAGTCTTACTCCGAATGCGATATAATTGTTGTTAAGCTGCCAGCCCTTAAAAGAGCTATCAAATTCGGCAGCCATTGATGTTTTCATTGTTTGTCTTTTTTGTGCTTCATTGTTTTTTTATTTTTTTACTTTTTTACTTTTTTTAGTTTAAGATTTTATTTTGTACTATTTAGGAAGTGTTTTCCTGTAATGTATGCTTTAAATAAATAATAAATTTCAATTTGTTTTTAAAAGAATAAGATTTGTGAATATCATCTATTAAATATATATTTTGATATGCCGATACTTAAAATTTAAACATTACGAACGGTTTAATATTAACATATCAAACTTTGAATATAACAATTTTGCCTTAGCGATCTATAAAATAAATAATATAATTTAGTACAAAGCTTTAATAACTTAGGTATTAACAAAAATATTTAAAACCAGAACATTTATGTACTCCAGACGATAGGTGAAACGACCATCAGCGTTCCAGTTCGCGGACGAGTATTCAACTGTAGTTCATACTAATATGAATAGGTTCAGGTGTCCTAGTATAAAAACAATGAAATCATAAGAGCTTAAAGTGTATTTATAATCGTAAGTTTAATGGAGGTTTAAATTGTCAAACAAGTGCGCAATTTCGAAAGTTTACAGTTAATTTGTAATTGAAAGTACTTTACTAACTTTATAGCGAAGTTTCATTAAGTTTTAAATTGTTTGTTAACAGTAAGTTTATTTTTTTAAGTTGCCATAAAGTTAAGCGTTTTTAAATTTACTTTTTAAGTTGTGAGTGCAAACTTGCTGAAAGATAGTCATAAGTATTCTACGAGCTTGCAAGGATACTTGCATTTTATATTGGTAAGCGCTTGCAAACAATTTGCAGTAAGTGTATTTTGTTTAGTGGGCTGGAATTTTAAAATTTGGCTATTTATGAGACTATTATTTTGTTTATGTTATCGTTATTCCCCAAAATTCTTTTTTATAAAGGCTTATAAGAACTGATTACAAAACACGTACTTGAACGAGTAGTATCGATTAAGATATACAAATATTAATATAGAAGGAGCTCTGTACAAAGCAAGCGACTTGCCTTAATTTTTTCTTATATCTCGAGCAAGTGCGCGCCAACTTGATGAGTAGGCCTTTTGGAAACATGCGCCGTGGCCGTCTGCACCATGGATTCAGCACAGGTAAATATTAAAATATACCCGACTGGATACATCACTAATAATGGACGACATGAGTTTATGAATATTTTCCAAAACTCTTAAAACATTTCCAGTGGACTATACCGAGAAATATTTTTATTTTCGGTCCGCTCTGTGACGTCGCTGATTAGAACTTTTAGTATTCCGTCTGTAAATATTTCCTAATTTTTAAATCGTTGTAATCATAAGTCTGTTAAAAATGTGGTATTTAAGTCATGTAATGTCTGTCCCCTTCATTGAAAGATTTTTTGGGAAAATATTCTAAAATCATGTCTGTATATTGCAATATGCATATGCACGGCTATAAATATATATGACTAAATTAGAAATCAGGTACAAGCATACCTGCAAATTGTAAAAATTCTTAAATATTTCGAAAATTAATTTTAAAGCGTTGCACAGAAGAATATAAATATTTTACATATTTTTTTACAACATTTTACAACACGTACTAGATTTTTCTACCTATATAAAATTTTGTACATTCTACATTTTGTCACTTCAAAAATAAATAATATTTTATGCATATATTTAGAAGAGAACATATACTAGAAAAAACTTGCATCAAGATATTACAGAAAAAAAAGTGAGTCATACAGGGTGTTTCATTCGGAAATGCGCATACAGTAAGGGTGGATGGAGGACACCGAGGTGCATCTAAATAACCTGTATTTTATGGGTCTATCGTTCTTTATAACCAAGATACAGGGTGATTTATTAATTTTCCCCATTTTTTCAATTAATCATAACTTATGAACCACCCTATACATTTTTATAATATTTGGTTCGTATATTCGTTGTCCACAGTGGCGACGATTAACATAATAAAAAAAGTCTTATTCCAGGTCTGGCCTTAAAAAAATGAATAAGTAGGATTAGAGTCGAAACAACACCCTGTATAGCAAACGAGTAAGGAATTTAATTCATCAGATTCGACATCCTAAGACCGGTTTCTGCCTTTCGGCTTCGTCAGTTAGGCTTTTCGAATCCAATAAATAAAATTCCAAACTCGTACAAGTCAATAGCTATATCCGCTATAAGATAACATTTTTAGATGTGCTACCATCTATGATTAGAAGAGAGTATTGACAATTTAAAAGCAAAAAATTCCCGTTTGCTAACTTTGTATTAATCTCTTAAAGGGATACGAAGAAGAGAGTGACATTTTGACTAGAATCAGTCAAATAAAAGCTTTGCAACACACAATGCAAATTGTGTATGCAACCCCAATACATCGGGAATTTTTTGCTTTTAAATTGTCAATACTCTCTTCTAATCATAGATTGTAGCACATCTAAAAACACCCTGTATATCAATATTTTAAAATTTTATTTAAAAATTTGGAAAGTGCAGAAAAAAATAAGTAAGACACAATTTTTTTAATTATTAACTTGAGTCAAATCTAGATGTTTCGATAATGAGGAGGCACAAAATTAAAAAAAAAAAATTTCATTTTATAATGATATAAAAAAAACTAGAATTTTCTTTATCTGCGTCTAATTATTTTTTTAGCTAGAGCAGTGGTTCCCATACTTTGGTACGCGTACCCCTTGGTGGTACGTGAGACATTGTCAGGGGGTACGCGAGCAGGACTACGACAGTTTGTTTGATGCGAGGGAATTAAGTTGAAACAAAAAAATAAAAAATGTGAAGAATCATTGTATTTTTCGTAAACTTAGAATCACAATTAAATTGTTTCGAAAAACAATCCCGATTTTAGCTTTTAAAAAATACATCCATCAACAAAAAAGCTAAGATGCCTACTAGTTTTTATTTTAGTTTATTTTGTGATAAGTAAAGTGGGGTACGCCATAATGTAGGGCGAATATTATTATTATTATTATTATTATTATATAGTAAAGATTAAGGGGTACGCCAACGGAAAAGTTTGGGAAACCCTGAGCAAGAGCATGATCATTTCTCCACTCTTTTGATGCATTATTGATAATAGTAATAAATTAAAGCAGTCTGTACGTATTGTTTAATTTAGTAAATAACCCAGGTAGCACGTGACGACTATATGACGTCTAATAGACCGCATCACATTCGGCCAAAAGACGTCTTTATTTTAACATAAGTGACGTCTAAATGACGTAAATAAGACACATCCAAATGACGTCATATTTGAAGGTCTTCCAGACGTCAGTATTTGTTATCAAATGGGACTTTAAACTGACCCTACTGATCAATTTTCGACGTCAAAAAGACGTCTGTTTTTTTGAATAAATGTCTAAAAATTGTCATATCTAAATGTTGTCAATTTTGGGTTTTATGGTTATAAACTGAAATATAGCCATTTGTGGTAAAAAAAACTTGCTATGAACGAAGATTATATTTAAAAAAAGTGTTCCTTTACAGAGAGCAGGTTTGTAAGCTTTACTGTCCTTAAACGGCGGCCAGAACACTTCCTTCTTGAGAGGCGTTAGCCACGTTTCGTGGACAACAGCTAAGCTATTGCTTCCACTGTCGTCGAACTAAATAACATAATACATTCTGTACTGTATTATTTCACACAAGTACAAGCTGAGAATGCATGAATATAACGGTTGAACGTCCAAAACGCCATTCACCATTCACAATTCACAGCACAATTAACATTAACCATTAACACAACATCCACTTGTATATGAAATGATCGGAAGCACGCTGCGCTGTCGCTGTTACGAGCCTTGCTGTGATTGGTGCCTTTTGCCGGTAATATGAGAATTGTCTGGCGCTAAATTTAAACTTTGAAAATTAAGGGAACCTTACGGAATAAAATAGATCTATTTTACTTTTATTCAGAGGTTAGAAGTAGGCCATTGACATGTTTCTTATGGTTAGAGGTTGATTCTATCGGAAAACACATCAAGACCACAGATTGACGTCCATACGACGTTAAACAGTGGCTGCCCATAAGACGTCACATTAAAGACGTCCTCATGACGTCATAATTTGGTCAAAAGACGAATGAGACCAAAAAAGACCAGATATATCGGTCATATAGACGTCATTTTCCTCAATCTGCCTTCCTGGCAATCTGGCTACACAATGGATTACCATGTGTGGGGTTATTTAAAATCAAAAGTTTACTCAACTGAAGTAAACACTAGAGAGGACCTTCTACGGAGAATTGAGGACGCATGCGAGAAACTGAGAAATGACCAAGCTATGATTAGAAAGTCAATTACAAATCTTACTTCAAGAGCACGGAAATGTATTGAGCAAAATGGAGGCCACTTTGTATAACTGTTATAAGTTACGTTGTTTACATTGTGTCTCTAATTCTTTTTAATTATTTTTGTTTAAAATAAAGTTATGCTTTTTTCGGAATGTGCATTTTTCCTCATTTTTATAATTTTTTTTTACGCATACAGGGTGTTTGAAAGTTAATCAATGATAATAATAATTTGTTCCAAATACGGACCTGTCCTCTCGTTTTCAATAAGGTTGGCATCCAGAAATTAGGAGAATAAGAAATAGTTGATGATTTTATGTATTAAAGCTGGAAAAGTACCATTTGGGGAAGAAAAAAAATTTTTTTCCTTAATTTTGTGCCACCTAATTATCGAAACATCTAGATTTGACTCAAGTTAATAAGTAAAAAAATTGTATGGGGAAACACCAAATTCATTTAGTTTTACTTATTTTTTTCTGCTCTTTCCAAATTTGTAAATAAAATCTGAAAATATTGATATACAAGGTGTTGTTTCGACTCGAATCCTACTTATTAATTTTTTTAAGGCCAGACCTGGAATAAGACTTTTTTTATTATGTTAATCGACGCCTCTGTGGACAAAGAACATTCTAATCAAATATTATAAGAATGTACAGGGTGGTTCATAAGTTATGATTAATTGAAAAAATGGGGAAAATTAATAAATCACCCTGTATCTTGGTTATAAAGAACGATAGTCCTATAAAATATAGGTTAGAAGCACCTCGGTGTCCTCCATCTACCCTTACTCTATGCGCATTTCCGAATGAATCACCCTGTATAAATTGCATTTCCACCTCTTTAAAAATTACTAAATATTTTATTTCTATTTCTTGTTAATAAAGTGACAAAATGAAATCTACTATTATGCTATTACAGTTTGAAAAATCGCACATAACATTTTATTTTAGGAATAAAACAGTTAATAATTTTGATTACTATTTTAATTTTCGGTTGGTAACAGTTTAAAAAACTTTCAAATAATTTGATTGCTTTTCACGCTTGTTTCTACCCTCTATCTATGCAACAATTTCTAAATTTCGATAGACACATATTATTTTATAGTTTTGAGCGACTGAGTAAACAAACAATTAAGTAAAGGGTGGCCAAATAAGAATGCGAGGTACTGTATCTTGGAAAGCATCCATCGTAGAGGCTTGCGGAAAAAAAGTCATTACTAAAACGACCAAGAGGAACACCTGGAAAATATTTTCAAGTTTCTGAAATGGCCGCTAGGGGGCGTAACTGCGATCTTGAAGCTAAGAAAGTGATGTTTCTGCGAATTCCGCTATATTAACCTACCAAAAAAATACCTGATCTTTAAAGAGGATAATCTGAACCTTTTTTGTTTAACAATTTTTGCTATATCTCTAAAAATAAAGTGGTGGGGGTATTCAAAGATTTCAGTAAAAAACACCCTGTATATTCGAAACGGCTGAGCCGATTTGAACAAACTTGGGCTAGTTGAAAAGAGCTATTCTTGGGCTACAAATGCTATAATATTTGAAGTTTGATCAGTTTCAGATTTCGCCGCTAGAGGGCTTTTTTCGACATCTCGTCAGAAATGGTTAATTTTTTCAAAAAAATTAAAAGCATTGGTATGATTTCTTTTTCATGAAAAACAAGCTCCCGAAAACCGCATCTCGATATCTTGTTCCTAACCTAAAATTTAGCCCAAAGAAAATTTTATACGGAAATCCCTTAAATTTTTATTTTTTAAACTAATTAATTCCTTTTATTATGAAGTTGTGGCCCTAAAAAGGACCGATTTAAAAAAGAAAAGTTTTTAGTGCCCCCGTAAATGCTCTAAATGCTGATCATCACGCTCTATGCATTGCTGAAGCCTCTCATGGGTAGACAAACCTGCACCTTCAATTTCGGCTCTCGGTATGTTACGTAATGCATTAACGAATCCGGTTTTTCATATGTATCTGGTCGTAGGTTGAGTCTGAAAATCAAAACAAGTTAAGTCTGGTGATCGCGCAGGCCATGGAAACAGACTTCCTCTTCCAATGTACCACTGTTGGAATACTGCATTAATATGCTCTCGCACAATAATAGCATAATGTGCTGGGCAACCATTCAACTGCAAAAACAAGTTTTGACGTGTTTCCAGTGAAACATCTTCCAACAACAACGGTAATTTATTGGCCAAAAAGTCAAGAAAGATATTGCCACTTAGGGATTGCACATTTAAACTCCAACGTCCTTGCTGCTGAACTTCACGCAACCAATGCGGATTTTCTGCAGACCAATAATGCATATTGTGCAGATTTTAAAGGTGGCTTCATCGGTCCAAAGAATTAGAAATAAAAATTCTCCATTATTGTGTGAGAGTATTACAACAGCGTTGGATTCGAAGAGGAAGTCTGTTTCCATGGCCTGCGCGATCACCAGACTTAACTTGTCTTGAATTTTCAGACTCAACCTACGACCAGAGAGATACGAAAAATCGGATTCGTAATGCATTACGTAACATACCGAGAGCCGAAATTGAAGCTGCAGTTTTGTCTACCCATGAGAGGCTTCAGAATTTCGAGCATTTACGGGGACATTAAAAACCTTTCTTTTTTAATTCGGTCCTTTTTAGGACCACAACTTACATAATAAAAGGAATTAATTAGTTTAAAAAATAAAAATTTAAGAGATTTCCGTATAAAATTTTCTTTGGCCTAAATTTTAGGTTTAGGATTGCAGTTACGCCCCCTAGCGGCCATTTTAGAAACTTGAAAAGATTTTCCAGGTTTTTCTCTTGGCCGTTTTAGTTATATCTTTTTTTTCCGCAAGCCTCTACGATGGATAGTTTCCCAGATACAGTACCTCGCATTCTTATTTGGCCACCCTGTACATAGTACAGAAATAATAACCAATTTTATAATTTGGCGTTTTTTCTTCCTTCCGTCTTGTGACGTAATTTTGGAAGCGTGTACTTTTCGGTTAAACATGCGATGTTTTAATTGTTAATAATAATAAAAGTGTTTAGTCTTCGGTCGGACATTAATGTGTTTAGCGGACGTCAAAAGTCAAAAGTGTAGTGTAAAACCATAAAAATGGTAAAATTGGTAATTTTGAAGTATTATTATAATGCCTAAAATTTGATTACAAAGTAAATACTCTTTTTTCGGAAATGTCCTACAAATATATTGTTGATATTTTGATTTTATCATATAACTACTTGGTGTTAAGCCCTGTGTTTATATTCTACGTTAAAAATATTAATAGACTTTATTTACGAAATTTAATAAAAGCAGCAAAAAAAAAAGAATACATTATATTAAGTTACATACTTTTGATGCTGCTTTTACTCTAATATTTAAAAGTCATCCGGGGGAATGTTACAGGAAATTAATAATCACATTAAAATATCGTGGGTGAAACAACCAATGGGTTAAAATTCATTTGATTTCCTTATATCGATGAATGTAGATTAACCTACCCTATGATAATTGACTTGTACGATTCAATAATAATGATAATAGTTGTCATTGTCTTTCGGAATACTTTCTTATTTAGAGGTGAATCTTAGGCAAAGTATTATTATTATCATTATTATAATATAGTAAAATACATTCGTCCATCTATGTAATACAGCATTCTAAAAAATAATCACATTTAAATTTCCGAAACAATTCATCGCTGAAAATGTTCATGTCCCGAAAATTGGCACCAGTATCTTCTTATTTTACCTGAAAAAAAAAAACAAGAAGTTAAGCATCCAAACTAAATTCAGATTCTGATTTCTACAGTAGAATTTTCCACCAATGATGCCTACACTAAAACCAAATAGCCATGAAGAAATAAAGTTTTTATTTAGACAATGTTAAAATTTTATTTCAAAAGCAGTTGCAGCAAATGCAATACGCATACAGGGTGTCCCACGACGTACTTTACACAGTCCAACCATGAGTACTATGGACCGAGGCCATTTCATATCTGGTATTAAAAAATGCCTTGTTACGTTTTTGACGGATATACAGGGTGATATTTGAAAATATGTGAATTATTCTACGTTAAGTATATCTAAAAGTAAAAATCTCAGACCAATCAAATTTGGCACACTAAGTGTGCTCTCTGAGCTCAATAAAATAGGTTTTAAAAAAATTTTAATTTCAGGTCCGGACTTAGTTTTTTTTTAGATTTTTATTGGTTTTTTGAAAACAACACCCTGTAAGCCAGATCAGACAATTTTTATTTTTCTCACTTTAAAGCTTAATGATAAATACTAAGCAACAGTTAAAAAAAATTGAACGCGCAACTTTTTGTTTTCTGCAGAAAAAATAAAACTTTTAAAAATAGTATAATTTTACTGGATGCACATCATCATTTTTAAACAAAAATCATAAGGAAAGTTCATTTTACTCGATATAAAGTATTATTCAATCAACCGTTGAAATTCCAGGCCCGTATTTATTTTTTTAAAGTTTTTATTGTTCCTGTAAAAACAACACCCTGTAAAGCGATTTGAACAAATTTTCTTTCTGTAACGTCAAAGCGGATGATATTAACCGAAATTAAAAAAATGCTGTTTGCCATAGAAAAAACTGTTACTTTTGAAAACAGTGCAAATGTTTGATTTTCCACTACAGACATAAAAATACTAAATTCAATTTTCTAGAACATTTAATTGAATTGACTCAACGATAACAATAACATATTAAATAAACACTACTTTAAAAAAGACTTAATCTGATTTAAGTTTATTTTCAAAATGCCATCCATTCGCCTCCCGGCACTTCCTTTCTCTTTTCAAGATATTGCTTATAGCTTTTCTTATCTGATCTGGATGTCTTTTTATGAAGCGAAATGCTTCAAATATTCTCTCACGTAGCTGATCTCTTGTTGTAATCTCTACCTCATAGACCATGGTTTTTAAAACGTCCCACAAATAATAATCTACTGGGGTAAGGTCAGGTGATCTAGCCGGCCAGGGAATTGGCCCACCACGTCCCATCCATCTATTGGGAAAATTTTGATTCAGAAACTGATTAACTGCCCTGATGTAATGGGGTCCTGCTCCATCGTGTTGAAATCTCATACTTCTCACATCGACTTCCTCATCTTCTAGAAGAACTGGGAGAACATTCGCCAGAAAATCAAGGTATTCTTGCCCATTCAATCTATCGTTCAAAAAATAAGGACCCACTAATTTATTACCGATGATACCTGCCCAAACGTTAACAGAAAATCTAACTTGAGATCTAGTTTGCTTTATTACATGTGGATTTTCATGTCTCCAGTTGTGATTATTTTTGGAATTGTTTATGCCGTCTTTCGTGAACTGGGATTCATCGCAAAACAATGTTTGATAAATGTGTCTTCTATTTGCAGAGATCCACCTGTGTTTAATTTTCAGATAATTAAACATGTAAACTCATATTCGTTTATTCGTTCAACCGGCAACGCCGCACCAAAATACGTTGGCGAGCGGCGTCAAACCAGGAAGCGGTTCATCAAAGATAATTTTTTGCTCTATTTCATAATGATGGTATCAAGTCGTAAATCTAACCGTCGCGTCTAGACAATAGAAAAAATTTTACATGCTAGTTTACGCGGCTCACGATAAAGAATCTTTCGAGAAGGTGTTGCGCAATCCGGAAAGAAAGATTTTGAAGCGACGGAGGTTCGTCGAATTTAAACTCAGTGTGTGTTTGATCGTCAACCGATTCACTACTCCGTCAAGTGCGACGTATTGCAAGTTCTTTCGCATAAGGGCTTGTTAGGGATATTATATATCCAAAATTCTCTGACAAATTATTCATAATGCCTCCTAGTACGGCGAATCAGTGTGTTGCTAGCTGCGAATCAGGCTAGACCCTCCGTTGACACCAGCTCAACGTTAAATTAATATTTTCTGAATGATGTGGTCATTTCTTTAAATTAACTATAATACTTTGTTCACGATTACTAGTTTAATGTAATCTTTGTTACGTTGTTGTTTTTGTTCATTTATTTATTTAACAAGTCTAATAAATGGTTAAATAAAAGTGTCCATTGTTTTTGTTGGATGAAGTTGAGAAGGCAAACCTACTACAGCACATTTTCTTCAATCTAAAAGTACAGTCCACGAAATTCGAACTACGATGCAGTTTAAAAAGGCGGTAACACATTGTTGGCCGTCCTGGGAAACTGGCACAACATAGGGCTTATTCCAGAGCCCTCAACAACCTGCATAATCGTAAACGTGGAATATTATCTCCTGGATGCAGTCTCTGTACCAGTTGGGGGTGATATGGATGGAGGAGATCTTTCTTTAACGTCCTGAAAACTGTGGACTTAGAAATATTCAAAATACTGGATATTCTCCGGGTACTAAGCTTCTCATCTTGATTTACCATTTCCAAAATATTTGGCCTTCTGTCAGTCGCTCACCAAGTTCTGCAGTACCATAAGGAAATCTTCCCGTTTCTCGCAGGTGCATAAAAACGCTGTTAAACGTTTGGTGGTTGGGGACTCTTCTATGAGGGAATTTCCTCCGGTACTCCCTGACTGCTGCTCTGGCATTTCCCTTACAATATCCGTACACAAAAATGATATCTGCGTATTCTATGTAGGTAAACTGACGAGGCATCGTGATAAAGAACTAACACAAACTGTCAAAATGGACGTCAAAGCGAATTCAAAGCCTACTTGCATTTGCACAATTATCAAAAGTAATAGTTTTTTCTTTGATGTGACAGAAAGAAAATTTGTTCAAATCGCTTTACAGGGTGTTGTTTTTACAGGATCAATAAAAACTTTAAAAAAATAAATACGGGCCTGGAATTTCAACGGTTGATTGAATAATACTTTATATCGAGTAAAATGAACTTTCCTTATGATTTTTGTTGAAAAATGATGATGTGCTATCAATGTAGTGCCGCATCAGTCATAAGAAGAATGTGAATCCATTAAAATTATACTATTTTTAAAAGTTTTATTTTTTTCTGCAGAAAACAAAAAGTTGCGCGTTCAATTTTTTTTAACTGTTGCTTAGTATTATCATTAAGCTTTAAAGTGAGAAAAATAAAAAATGTCTGATCTGGCTTACAGGGTGTTGTTTTCAAAAAACCAATAAAAATCTAAAAAAAACTAAGTCCGGACCTGAAATGAAAATTTTTTTAAAACATATTTTATTGGGCTCAGGGAGCACACTTAGTGTGCCAAATTTGATTGGTCTGAGATTTTTATTTTTAGATATACTTAACGTAGAATAATTCACATATTTTCAAATATCACCCTGTATATCCGTCAAAAACGTAACAAGGCATTTTTTAATACCAGATATGAAATGGCCTCGGTCCATAGTACTTATGGTTGGACTGTGTACAGTACGTCGTGGGACACCCTGTATACACAGCCAAAGCCAAAAAAGGCTCAGGAAGTGGTGTCTACTCCAGATCACTAAGCCTAAGAAATAAAATAAATAAATAAAAACGTTTATTAACCTGTCGACATGTACATTACATATATAGGAACCGTCGAGTTTACAAAGAAATCTAAGTAACAAAAATAGATAAAGATACAAATAAATAAAATATTTAACAGAACAAAGTTAGGTAAATTAAAAAGAGATAATGAGAAACAAAGGGTATTACACTACATATAATTATAATATATAAATAAGACCAAAAAATTCATCTAAACTATATATAGATTGTCTCAGCAGAAAACGTTTTAATTTAGATTTGAAATTTACTAAATTTGGACAATCAATCACATCTTGAGGTAAGTGATTATAAATTTTAAGTGCTAAACAATTTGGTGCTTTTAGCGAGATATTATATTTGTAAAAAGGTACATGGTATTTGTTACATTGCCTTGTGTTATATTGATGTAGTTCTGAATTTAGGTGAACTTTATTTTTATTTAAATACATATAAACACCCAGTTCAAATATATATAATGAAGTTAAGATTATAATGTTAGTTTTTATAAAAACATTTCTGCACGAATTTCTTTTGGGAATATTTTCTATTATTCTTAATATTCTTATTTGTACGATAAAAACATCAGGTGATAGAGTAGACAAACCCCAGAACGCAATGCCATACCTAAGCCTTGACTCAACCTGAGCATAATATAAGCTAACTAACTGGCTCTTTGTTAATATTTGGCTTAGATTTCTAAATAAATAACAGAGGGAATTTAATTTTGAAATTAATGAGTAGTAGTGCTCTTTCCAGTTTAAATTTCTGCCAATAGTTATGCCTAAGAATTTAACACTATCTTCATCTGAGGATATTAATGACTCTTTTACAGTTATGTCAATATTGTTGCAAGAATTAAGTGGGGAATGGAAAAAAATACCAGCATGGTTCAAACAGAACTGGCTGGTATCTCAATTGCCACAAAAGAACTAACCAGAAAAGGAATTTCTGGCAAAAACATAATAATCTGCACTGACAGAAGACAAGCTCTACTAGCCGTGAATAGACAGCGTGTTACATCAGGGTAAGTATTAGAGTGACATCAAGCTTTAGCTAACGCTTCGGTAGATAACAATATTATCCTTAGGTGGGTTAAGGGACACGACAGGAGTAAAGGTAACCCCATTGCCGATTCCTTAGCCAGGGAAGCGGCTGGACTAAGATTTTTAGGACACCTACGGCTTGACGACTGCGGCAATTGCGGAACTAGCTAAACGTTACACCCAGGATCAATCTCTAAAGCACGGGTCAGACTAGGCTGGTTATCAGCCGCTGCTGATCAGCGGCTGGCAGTAGCGGCTGCCTGCTACCAAAAGTTGAACATGTCCAACTTTGCCAGCTGCTGACAAATACTCGCCGGCTGGCGGTGTCCGCTGCGAGTTCTGTGATCACAGTAGCGGCTTCTTTAAATCGCGGCTGATAACCAGCCTAGTCTGACCCGTGCTTAAAGCGATGGGATCAAGTTTTGCCGGGGTCATCCAGGACGACCCTGGGAAGCTGGCGTAAGAAATATTGGCGATGACCTAGCAGTAGGATTTCTGACTGGCCACTATCAACTAAGGAAACACCTCCATACAATGGGGCTAGTGGACACACCTCTATGCAGGATATGTGAACAGGAAGACGAAACGGTCAATCATGTCCTATGCGATTGTCCGGAGTTATCGTCAATGAGAGAGTGCGTGTTCGGTGAGTCTTGGCCTACACCTGAGGATAAAAAGGAGATGTCTCATAGTGACTTGTCCACTTTCCGGGAAAGGACAGGATGGACGATGATCTAGGAGGACAACTCCTCGGGAGGATGTACAATGGGTCAAATGTGGCCTAAGTGCTGTGGGACTAACTCACCCTCCCTACTCTACAGGTACAGAAGCAGGTGTCAAATTTTTACAGCTTTAGAAAGAGGAAAAAAAATAGAGAACCATTATTCATTGGATTTCTCATTTTACGTCTATTGATATATAGATACAAAAAATCTTGTGTACCTGAACAATTAAACGTTCTAAAAACAAAATATGCTAAAATCAGACATACTGTTTTGTGACGTTTATCTACTAGTTTTTCAATTTTACTTCGATCTGAAAATAACGAATTTATGCTTGAATTCGATGAAATGACACCAAAAAACAACTTCACAAACCTTCAGCGTTCAGCAGAGATAGGAAGGTGAAGTTACAATCAACTATCGGGAAGAAACATTGGTTTGGTATAGTGATGGATCAAAAACCGCAAAAGGAACTAGAATATATGGTGAAACACCCAGATGCAACACATACGGACCATTGGAGAATTACGCATCAGTATTTCAAGCAGAAGTATATGCTATAGAGCTTTGTCTGAGGGAGAATATTGACAGGGGGTACAGAGTGAAAACAATCTCCATTTACTCTGACAGCCAAGCTGTCCTTGCCATGTAACAAAATCAGATCAAAATTGGTCTTGAACTGTCTGTTCTGGCTAACCAAAATAAGGTAAGATTTGGGCCCAGGGCATAAAGGGATAAAAGGCAACGAGAAAGCAGACGCTCTGGCAAGGAAAGCCTCCGCAACCGTATTCAATGGTCCTGAACCGGCGTTTGGCATTCCCAAATCCTCAGTACGACTCTCGCCGACTAGGTGTGAATGTTAAAAAAATACCAGTCACGCTGGGCCAACCAGACAGTAAATGAATGGTCAAAGCGCCATCAAAAGTACTGACAGATGATATTCTGAATCTAAGTAGAAATCAAATAAGGCATGTCACGGCACTAATCATTGTCACCTTAGGGAACTTCTACATAAAATAAGCATCTTTCAAGATGAACTCATTTATAGATTATGCAATGAAGAGGATGAAACAGCCTCTCATATTATACTAGAATGCCCATCACTCATACACGGAGGTATAACCTACTGGGACCAGTAAACCCGCAGGAGGACTTTCCAAAAGAAAATCTGGTGAAAAGGCTACTCAGCCTGATAAAGGTAACAAACTTTTTCACCTGAACATAACGATGTAACTGACATAGTATAATAAAAGTCTTAAGGCTGCAGTATTGAAGCATTTAGAAACCCCAGTCGAATACATCGTCAGAGAGAGAGAGAGAGAGAGAGAGAGAGAGAGAGAGAGAATATGCTTTATTGTCATAGAAAAATTACAAAAATTTTATAGACAAAGCGAAATTGATTAAATTAATTAAAATAACAATGACAATTGCATTGGATATGCAATATCCGTCACTATAAATTTAATTATTGCTCCTATATGCTGCCACCCAAAAGTCTAAGGCACGTTAGAAAATTCTGCCACTTGAAGAAAAGCCCTAGTGGATCTTCTGAACTTATCATAAGAATTTATAGATTTTAGCTGTATCGGGAGATTATTATACAATTTTTTGCATTGTAGGTAATAGAATTTTTTATTAGGTCATAGGTGGGAATAGGTAAGTAAACATCAGTATCTAAATTTCTTGTAGGATATCTATGAGTTGGTCTTTCCGATAACTTTTGAATGTGCTTGCGAACTAAGCAGACGGATTCAAAGATAAATAGAGCAGGAAGGGTTAGAAATTTGAAATTTTTAAAGTAATTTTCACAGTGTGCCTTACTACTTAAACCAAATACATAACGAATTGCTCCTTTTTGTAATTTGAAAATAGATTCGAAACGGTAAAAGCTACAAGAACCCCAGAACGGTAAACCATAGCGAAGGTGAGATTCGAATAAGGAAAAGTAGGTCATTAATGCAGTAGTAGGGGTCAGCTCTTTAGAAACAGTTTTAATGGCAAAACATGCAGAAGATAATTTTTTTGCCGAGGTATGAATATGAGTGGACCATTTCAGGAATTTGTCTATATAAAGACCTAAAAACTTAATTGAGTTCACCGTTAGAATCGGATTATTATTTAGAGTTATAGGCTGTAAAGTACCTCTATAAGACATTGCTACGGTTTTACTGGTGTTGAAACAAAGCCCATTCGAGTCAGACCAAGACTTGATAGTAACTAGATCTTTGTTTATGCTAGATTGTAATGTAATATCTGGTCACCGAGCTTCGCTCTTAATATTCAAATCTACATTTTTAAGCAGCCCAATGAGTATATAATTTAAGTATATTTATAACATGACAAATTATTAATTAATTCGCGAAAATCACGGAGTGGGCGACATCTACTTGAACTACTGATAGGGAGATAAATAAAAAGTTGATTGGCGATTGGCTTGAAAGTAGGCGGGAAAATTAAAAAAGCGTCAGTGTTAATTTTCAATTGGCTGCAGCTGTTGTTGACGTTTATCAACTGCTTGTCACAGAGGTTAGTTAAATGCATTAAAGTTGCCTAGTTTCTGGGGATTTAAAACTTTTAGGGCAACTTCTACTGACACTTGTCACGGTGGACAGGCCCCGTTTCCGGGACGGGCAACAGCAGCGTGTAGGGCAAACGTCCCGTCAACAGAAGATCGCTCAGCTCACTCTATTTATCACTATATAAGAAAAACTCTATGTTCAATTGATTTTATTATTTTTTGATCTGCAGTGAAGGAAAATTATAGGTCTGATATTCATACTTGGGTAAAAACCTCCACAAAAACCTGTGACCAGACTCTCGAGGTGTGGCAGATATTGATATCATATTTTTTCAAAAATTCTTTCTCTCTCTCTCTCTGATCATGAAAATTTAAATATTAAAACTGTCCGCATAATAAAATAGTAGCCGTAAGGGGTAGTCTCACACTATCGGGGAAGGGAAGACAGGTGTCCATTTTAACAGTGTTACTCAACGTTCCTATAAATATTTACCTAAACCCATGATTTCTGAAATTGAATTGGCAACGTTGTATTTTCAACTTTGAATTAATAAGATGGCTGTCATTTGACAAGCAAATTATTTATGTCCGTCAAATGAACCTTTTTTATATAAAGCGACAAATTTAAAATTGAATTCTTTCTGATTAAAACGCCAGAAATTAAATAAAGTCAAACCTTTTTACTACTATACTATACAGAAGAAAGGAGTGCAGTATTTAATTTGCAGAACGTAGTACAGGTTCAAGAGGTAGAAATTTTATTTTTACCTCATCCTTCAATGCTTATTTGTAGTTAAAATTTAAATTTTAATACATCTGATCGGCCTAATATAGTTTTTGTCTAGATTCTTGTTTCCATGGTTTTTACTGTAATAAATTTGTTCTTTTGACAGATAAGTCAGACTTTATTTATTCATAGCCGTATCGTATGTATTTTAATTGATTCAGAATTTTGTATTAATATATATTTCAAAATGGCTTCATTCTAAAAATATTATCAGTCCTCCTAAATCCTTGAAGGCAGAATTATTAGTAATAGCAAGGCAACATAAAAACAAATTCAAAAAATATATTATGGATGAGATGGCCAGAGAAAATGGAATTAAAATTCTCAGATTTCCTTCGAACCACGCAGAGTTAAATTCCATTGAACTGATCTGGTCTCAATTATTAAAAGGTTATGTTTCTCAAAACAATAAAACATTTAAATTTCCTGATGTGCGAAATTTGTTTTTGAAGGCAGTTTCAGATGTAAATAGAGAACATTGGGGAAAATGCATTGATCATGTTTAAAAATGTGGAAAATTCATTTAGGAAAGTGGATATATCAATGGATAATTTAATAGAACCGATAATAATAAACATCAGAAAAGACAATTATAGTGATGCCAGTAGTTTTAGTGAAGACAGTGACTTTTAAAGATAGTTCTTGAACTAACTTTTTTTTTAATCTTTGAGTTTAGGTAAGTACTGAAGCGTTACTTTTAATGCCAAGAGATTTAATTTAATCCCAACATATAATCCTCCTTGTTATTTATTGGTTAAATTTAATTCGTTCAATGTTAAAGTGTCGGATGCATAAAGTTTATTTTTATTTTTTGTAAATAATATAACTTCAAAATTTAATCTACGAAGTGCGTATATATATTTTATATGCTGTGACCTTATTTATATTATAGAAACTTATTTTGCAAAGTACGCCTATGGAATGTGACGTTATATCCCCACTTTGACTGTACTCATCTATCCTTTATAGTATATATTACTATAGAAACAAGTTATTATTATGTGCCGTTGCTAGGAAATAAAACTAAAAGCTTGACTTTTCAGTAGTAATACCCCTAGGGCCTTGATAATACCGAGATAATTTTGTCATAGAGAATGCTGAAAGCGTGTTGCTTGATAATGGCCCGAGGCCGAAGGCCGAGGGCTATTATCCTTAAGCAACACGCTTGAAGGATTCTCTATGACAAAATTTTGAGGATTTATCAAGGCCCGAGGGGTATTCGATAAGATAATTTTTTACTTTGTAGATTTAAACATTTTTAAACTAGTTGTCAGTTTGACGTTTAATTAATTTTTAATCAAAAACTTGACTTGCTGAAAACACCAAACTGAAAACACCACATGTAGGGTGTTATCGCTGTAATCCATAGCTGATTGGATGAAATTTGACACATGACTCTAAATTAAGTAATTTGATTGGTTACAATAGTTAGTAAAAAATTATCTTGTAAATATCTCGGAAGATCGAATTTTCACAGACATGAGACCTACATTTTTCGCCGATTTAGATAGGAATTAGTCTACCCTGAAAGTTTCATTGAATTCTGACGAGTGGATTTCGAGATCCTCTGGACACACATACACACACACACACACACACACACACACACACACACACACACACACACACACACACACACATACAAACCTTGCTCGTTTAATAGTATTTGATGTATATCAGAACTACTCCAGGTTACACTCGTGTCATCGGCAAATAAAGTAATTCTTCCACTTATTTTTAAGTCTGTAATATCGTTGATGAATAATAAAAAAAAAATTGGACCTAACACTGAACCTTGAGGTACGCCACCGCTAATTGGCAGATTTGAAGAATCAGCATCATTAACACGTACCTGCTGATTTCTATTTTCTAAGTAAGTTTTAAACCATTGCAAAGGAGAAACCCGTACGCCATAAATTTGTCGTTTCTTAATTAAGATTTCATAATTAACACAATCAAAGGCCTTTGCAAAGTCACAAAATAGTGAAGTTGTGAAAAGTTTATCATTAAGTGATGTATATAATTCATTAAGAACGGAAAACATTGCGTCACTAGTGCATTTTTTAGGAAGGAAACCATATGGATGAGGTGTTATGATGTTTTGTTTGAAAAGAAAGGGTAGTAGGCGATTTTTCATTAGCCTTTCTATTATCTTCGATAAGGTAGGTAATAGAGCAATAGGTCTATAGTTATAAGTTTCGGTTTTGTCGCCACCCTTATGAAGTGGGATTATTATAGCTGTTTTTAGACAGCTCGGAAAGATACCAGATTCGAAGGATTCATTAACCAGCGAAGTTAAAATGTTAATTACTACATCAGGTATATTTGAAAATATTTTAGTGGACAAGCCATCATTTCCACAGGAAGATTTATTTTGAATGCTGTTTATGGTTTGCACTAGTTCGTGCTTATCTACTGGGTTATCTGAGAATTTTTTAATATACATAAGTGACCTCATATTTTTTGAAGAAATTCTTATTCCTTTAGTTGTCCAAGGTTTATGACGTTTAGTTTTAATTATTTTATTTAGGAAGTCCAAGAATTTAGAGTTAATATCTTCAGAAAGACCATTCCAATTGGTAGCTAGACACAAGTTATAAAATTTTTCAAAATTACGCTGAGAGAAAATTCTACCCAGAATCAATCAATTGAATTTTGTTTCGCTGAAAAGGCTAACATGACCTGACTTATTAACACTTCAATATTAACACCTTGTTAGCGAAACGTACGTTAAACGTAAATTATTTAGATTTGGTGTAGTGGTTTTACTAGTTTCACGTTAGTAAACCAGTAAGGAATTTTAATTTATTAGATTCGACATCCTAAGACCGGTTTCTGTCTTTCGACTTCATCAGTTAGACTTTTTGAATCCAATAAATAAAATTCCAAACTCGTACAAGTCAATAGCTATATCCGCTATAAGATAACATTTGTAGATGTGCTACCATCTATGGTAAGAAGAGAGTATTGACATTAAATTTTGACTGAATCTAGTCAAGATGTCACTCTCTTCTTTTTATCCCTTTCAGAGATTAATACAAAGTGAGTAAACCAGTAAGGAATTTTAATTTATTAGATTCGACATCCTAAGACCGGTTTCTGTCTTTCGACTTCATCAGTTAGGCTTTTCGAATCCAATAAATAAAATTCCAAACTCGTACAAGTCAATAGCTATATCCGCTATAAGATAACATTTTTAGATGTGCTACCATCTATGGTAAGAAGAGAGGATTGACATTAAATTTTGACTGAATCTAGTCAAGATGTCACTCTCTTCTTTTTATCCCTTGACTAGATTCAGTCAAAATTTAATGTCAATACTCTCTTCTTACCATAGATGGTAGCACATCTACAATAGTTTCACGTTATTTGAAAAACGCCAGAGCTCTACCAATTCACAACTACTTTAAAATGTGAGGTGTTTTTTTATTGGTACAAAAACTTATCTTGTAGAAACTTTCTCATTCTTACCAAAATTTTTTAGACTAATATATTATATTGTGTCGTAAGGACAGGAATTGATCTGCTAAACCGTTTTCTGCATGTGTGACTCACAACTGTTTTTCACCTACCAAAAAATCAAAAAATAGGAAAAGACAGAATTTAATTAGTAAAAATGTACGAATTTATTTATTATAGTAACTAGTAACTAATAACGAAGGTGGAATTTTTTGAACAATAAAAATTCCAAAAAAGGACCATGGGCGTAACTAAGGATGTGAAATAAAATCACACTTGCTCCAAAAAACAAGGACATTAAAAATGTCCTACACTGCACCAGCGTCTGGACTTCAACAACTACTCCTTCCAAGTCGGGGCTTTAAACCAAAAACTTCGATTTTGTTATTAAAGGAGCTTGCCATTCTTAGACCGGTTTAGGTATTATTGTACCTCATCAGTAAGAAACAGGCTAGCTCGACATCCTATCGCTAAAGGATGTCTGAAAATGAATTCGACTCGCCTCGTTCTTGATAAAAGTGTTTGCGTTAGAGCACGTATATCACGAACGAGGAGAGCCCAACGCCATCTTCACTTTCATAACAAAATCAAAGCTTGCATAACTATAGAAAACTATAACGAAGGTGGAATTTTTTGAATCATAAAAATTCCAAAAAGGACCATGGGCGTAACAAAACTGCCTAAGGATGTGAAATAAAATCACCACTTGTACCCAAGAACAAGGACATTAAAAATGTCCTACACTGCACCAGCGTCTGGACTTTAACAACTACTACTTGGGCTATATGCCCCAGCAGGTATTGAATTACGAAAGTCCAGACGTGGTTGAAAGTGAAGATGGCGTTTGGCTCTCCTCGTTCGTGATATACGTACTCTAACGCAAACACTTTTATCAAGAACGAGGCGGGTCGAATTCATTTTCAGACATCCTTTAGCGATAGGATGTCGAGCTAGCCTGCTTCTTACTGATGAAGTACAATAATACCTAAACCGGTCTAAGAATGGCAAAATCCTTCAATAACAAAATCGAAGTTTTTGGTTTAAAGCCCCGACTTGGTCGGGCACCAAACCACTTCTGGACTATCGTAATTCAATACTTGGTGGGGCATATAGCCCAAGGAGTAGTTGTTGAAGTCCTGACGCTGGTGCAGTGTAGGACATTTTTAATGTCCTTATTTTTGGGAACAAGTGTGATTTTATTTCACATCCTTATGCAGGTAGTCACTAATTCATAGTACTTTTCGTACCGTTGCCATTGTCTTGACTTTGTAGGTAGTATTCGTAAATTCTTCATCACTCTCTGAATTGCTGCTATTCATTTTCACTAATTCTCACAATCACAATTATTATTTTACAGTTTTATGCTCTTGATTCCAGACTTTGATTTACACCGACACTAACGTTTAATGAAAATTTATGTGAAACGCCAAATGACAGTCAAAGGTGTCTTGATAGTGAAAAACTACAAAATCGTGGTTATGACTTAGCAGTTCAAAGGACGATAAACATTACTTTCGGTCATATTTCTAAGGTTAAATTGTGATTAATTTTCACTTATGGTACTTGAAAAAAAATGTCTTTGGAACGACTTTGGTAGGATACTTACCTATAAAAAAATCATAATCTCTCACAGCAATGCCCGAAATAGGAAAATTAGATGTGAGGGCAGGAAAACAACAGAGTAGTCAGTCATCATCCATGCCGATGAGTTCGGCCTGGAGACGGCCTTTGTACCTGCAGCAGATCGTCATACAGAAGATGCGGAGAGCCAGTCTGAATTGCGGACTTAGTGTGATCAGGATCACAGATTTCCAGAAAGAGTTTAGAAAACCCAGCCATACGATTCCGAAGTGAAGCACCTAAAAAATATTTAAAATTTTTACACACTTGTTGAAGAGTTTCACTGAATTTTTTGACCAAAATCCAAAGCGTGTTCACATACAGGGTGTCCCAAGACTATTCCCTCGTTCTCTTGTGCCTAAACGGTACAAGATATCAGCTTAATTTTTTGGTGACATATGTAAATTGATAAGATCTACTTGTTAATGGTAATTTATCAAAGTTAGGTTTTTTAAATGGAACACCCTGTATTTTATGATATTTTTAGATTATACGTTAAAAACTAAGTCAACTTTATTCAACGTTCCCTATATCTATCTCTTACCAATTTTGAGAAAATCCTTATTTTAAGAAAAATATTCTATTTAAACAAAAACTAAAAACACGGAAACCTCTTACTTTCAGTAACACAAATTTATATCGATTTATTCTGACTTTTAGGGCTTTCATTTGCACTATGTAGGATTTCGATATTTTGTACAGGGTGTTTAGGAAAAAGATTCTAATTTTATATTTTTCAAACATCAAAAACTCACTTAACTTAAATGGACCACCCTGTATTTTTTTATCCTATGTGAAGTAACTTTTCATTTTCTATCAAAATCTAAAATTTCTGTCAACGTAATGTTTCCTATTATAGTAGGCCATGGTTTTAAACTCATCTAGTTAGCGGATGTCCATAATGATCTGTCAAATACCTACTGTCTAAACTATTAATTTATTGTCAGTAGTGGTATAGTTTTCAATAGTAGTATTTTCAATAGACATTATTAAAGATTAACAAAATGAAACACTATTCTCAAGAAGAAAGAGTGGACATGATCTTTATCCTAGGTGAATGTTTTAGAAATAAAACCTACCAAAGCAAAGTATATTTATTGTAAATAATGAGAAGAATGAGTTCTTAATTTTAGGATCAGTAGTTGAAAATACAAATGTCAGTTTAAGAGAAATTTCTAGACAAACTGGAATTAGTAAAACAAGTGTTTGCAGAAATTTGAAAAAACATAAGTACCATCCTTATCATATACAACTTCACCTGAATTTATATGGACGAGACTTTCAACGGAGGTTAGATTTTTGTTTAAGGAGTCTTGAAAAAGTTGGGCAGCACACCATTAAGAAGCCCGGATTGAGCGCGGTCGTCCCTAAAAGGGAAAAAGTTTGGGAAGATGATGAATTCTTTAAATATGTTTTATTTACCGACGAATCCACTTTCCACAACAACGGCTTGGTAAACCGACATAACTTTCCTTACTATGATACGGAAAACCGTCACCTGTATCGCACTGTTGACCGCCAAAATCGGTGGACCCTCATTGTATTTGATGGAATTGTTGGAGACCATGTGATTGGACCACATTTTTTTGATGGAATCTTGAACGGCGTAAAATTTTTACGGTTTTTAAAACAAGAATTTTCGAGTCTTCTGATGACATGAAGATTAAAATAACGGATGCGTTTGCTACTATAAGACCAGATATCCTGAGAAACGTTAGGAGACCTTTTGAAAATCGAGTGCGGTTATGCATAGAGGAAAATGGTTATCATATTGAACATTTATTATAGTATTTTTTTTTATAAATGTTTACGTCTTGATTTTAGTTTCATTTCTAATTAAGTTTTGATCCCGTACCTATTTATCAACAACAATAAAAAAATCTCTAAAAAATTTTAGAGAAAAATCCTAATAACTTTTTAATCGTTAATTTTATACATATGCATTACTCATAGTTTTTGATAGAAAATTAAAAGTTATTTCACATAGGATAAAAAAATACAGGGTGGTCCATTTAAGTTAAGTGAGTTTTTGATGTTTGAAAAATACAAAATTAGAATCCTTTTCCTAAACACCCTGTGCAAAATATCGAAATCCTACATAGTGCAAATGAAAGCCCTAAAAGTCAGAATAAATCGGTATAAATTTGTGTTACTGAAAGTAAGAGGTTTCCGTGTTTTTAGTTCTTGTTTAAATAGAATATTTTTCTTAAAATCACGATTTTCTCAAAATTGGTAAGAGTTAGATATAGGGAATATTGAATAAAGTTGACTTAGTTTTTAACGTATAATCTAAAAATGTCATAAAATACAGGGTGTTCCATTTAAAAAAACCTAACTTTGATAAATTACAATTTTCTGGCTCACCCTATATAATTACAAATAATTTAAACAAGTAGATCTTATCAATTTACATATGTCACCAAAAAATTAAGATGACATCTTGTACCGTTTAGGCACAAGAGAACGAGGGAATAGGTGTGGGACACCCTGTATATTAGATTTTTCGAGTTTAACAAATATTGTTAACTGTTTTTGTTTTATTTTAATGTTTAAACACTCTTATAGTAAATTTATAGTTTCCGGTAAATTAGATATACATTGTGTAATTGAAAGTTATGCACATATTAAAACTTGCATACATATGTGATGCCCAATAAATAATGGCACCAACTTCACGCTCACATTTTAGAATGCCTTTTTGTCGACCAGTACTCTACGCCCGATTTCAACCGATGAAAAAATATGCATGATTTTATGCGCTGTTGACGTTTAGATCGATGTCTTTCAGTTTTTGCTCTTTAGGTTTGACAACCCCCCAGTAAACACAGGATATCCGATGGACATCCATCAAAAGTCCATAATTGGTCCATATGGACATGGACCAGAAAAAGACGTCCAATGGATGTCTAGTGGACGTCGTTCATGGGCATACAATGGATAACCATTAATGCCGGGACATCCATTGCACGTCCAAGTTGGTGGCCAATGGATATCCATGGGATATCTACTGGACATCCCTTGTCCATCAAAGGACATCCAATGGATGTACATATTGTACGTTTTGGATGTGTATTGGACATCCATTGGATATCCTTGTGTTTACTGGGCCTTCGGGTGCGGGTCCTAGTTTTATCAACATTAAATCCAGTAAATTCCTGTAACGTCCTAAATGCTGAAGAGCTGTAACAAACCTACCGCAATCGGGTAGTCTACAATTAGGAAACTGTTCGAGGTAAACATTTTGAGCACCATGCCTACTTTCTCAGGCAGCTCCTTAAGCAAGAACCATATCAGTAAATTAAATGTTCGAAAATGATGCCTTTGGCACAAATTTTCTAATTGAAAATAAAATAAGACGCTGAAAATCAATTTCGGCAGTTAATAGGGATCTGAAAATAAGATTGCAGCACCACGGTGGCTTATATTGGAACCCTTTTCACAGACATTGGCTCTTTGTTGTGATTTGTTTGTGTATGCCCGATATTTTTATTTTAGCATTTTTTACCATTTATTAAAGACTAATTTGCGTGAAAAATTTATTATTAGTTATTCTTTATCATATAGGTAAGTAATCTTTTTCATTTCATTTAAAAATAAGCATTTATTTTGAAGTTAAAGTTGTCTTTCTAATTCACTATCTAATCAGTGTTTTCTTGTATTTAAGGATTTATGGAGGTACAAATACATCTAGATGTGTATATGAAGAGGAGGAAGTTTTAAATGCTGGTCATTTAATTGTGTGGTCAATTGGATTCTATAATAGGCAAAGCCAAAGTAAAAACATCTTTATATGCGGTTTGTGTTTGCAAACAAGTGATTTGAAATCTGATCCACATAAAATAAGAGGCCAGCTTGCTTAATAATATGAGGAGCTCATATAAGGCAGGAAATGGTGGGAAGTGCAAACATATTTCTGCACTTCTAATTACTTGTACAAGGTGTAAGACGTTACAGCAATTCAAAATACTGGAAATTGATTATGATTAGGAGTTTACTAAAAATACGTTATGGACAGTAAAATATAACTTCTTAAGGGCGCGGTCTTGTACGTCAAATATCAGCCAAATTATGTCAAATAAGATGCTGCCCGGGAGGTGTTGGTATCTCGTGATAAATGCCTAAATTAAACAAAATAGTTACAGAAACCTTCCTTTGAAATTTTCTCGTTACAGAAATCATTCTAGAAATTCACTGTTTATTATGTTTAATACAAGGGGAGAACAATATTTAGTATCATCAAAATGTATAATCTTAACTTTTTATTTTTCAGTTATTTGTTCCTCGTTATGAAGTACCTACTTATGTGAGAAACGAAAGAAAAATTAACCACGCGAACGATGAATAATTACGATTTAGGTGAACATGTCAAAGATATTTACAAGTCGGAAACAATTCGAAATAAAATGCCCTTTTCAAATGTATAGATACAGAGTGATGTTATTGCTCATTTCAAAGTTAGTATATAGCTATGATAACTATCGACACGTGTCAAGTTGCATCGGCGCTTCTTTGTAGATCAAAGAGCCACTCTTTAAGTCAACGCGGCAGGCTTCCTTTGAACTTTGGTTCAGCCCTAGACTCCTAGATAATTTTAACAAAGGAGTAAGCCGCTTTAGCAATATTGTTTCCTCGGTTTTATTGGTTCAAATTTTCTCTCGAATTTTTCTTGAAGACTATTTAAACCCGAGATCCTTGATTTTACCTGATAAAAAGTAAGCTTTATCATCTATTTATATTTTTGTTGTTGAACTATGCTTATTATTTTCTACACCTTTGAAAATGAATATTGACTATAGCTCAACGTTTAATTTGTTGATCCTTAACTAAGACGTAAATAGAATTAAAAAATGCAAAATCTCCCATCCCACTGTAATAGGTTATGCCGTTGTCTCTATAAAGGTATATACAGACAACACTCGTTATGCTATGGTTTTGTGAACATCTTAATCATGGAAGAATCACAGTACCTATACAATCTCAAATTTCAAATTATCCGCCAAGCCAGTGTAAGGTCGGAAAAGATTTCGTGAGCAATCGGACGGCGCCGCCATTATTTAACTCGGGTTACTGAGGCAAATAATACAATACGCTTACCGTATTATAGATATTAACTTTTTACCTTTTTACTAATCCAAAACATTCACGAAGTGATAAATGGCAGAGATCCGGAATTGCACAAGAGTCCTGCTGCCTGCGCATGCGTGTGTGAACTTGGGATTTGTTTTGATTTCAGTGAGTTTACAGTTTACACTGTTAAATTCTTTTGGGATTTGTTTTGATTTCAGTGAGTTTACAGTTTACACTGTTAAATTCTTTTGTCGTTTAGTGTTCTTTGAAGCCTAAAAAAATCTTACTGCTGTATTTCTTGAAAAAAATATTCCATAGAGTGTACAAAGCAGCGTATATAAGTACTATTAAAGATTAAAAAAAATTGTCTGGAAATTAAATTTTAAATCCTATTACATTCGGAAATCAGTCGATTTAACTTTTGGTCTACAGGATAGGATTTTATACACAGGAATAAGATCCTTAAAGTATGCAATATTATTGTTTCTGCACGGAAGACCGAAAAATATTTTTTTTATTAAAACGTTCTTTTTTGTGTTTTAAATAAGCAGCTGTAATTTTTTCAAAGCAAAATATTTATTTTTAGATTTTATACGAATTGAAATTCCATACGAACAATATTTTTTTCATATCATCTTAAAGCCGAGGTTTTACGAAGAAAACGAGCACTCTAATAAAGTTAAACAATTGAAAATTTGTAAACCAACTTTTTCGATTGAAAATTAGGTTTTCTTTTAAATTTTTGCACAATTGGACAAAGTGACGGGTCACATTTTTTAAGATAATCAGATAAAATCAGAACTTCAAACTCTCGATATTTTGCTTCGCGTTAGAGATATCGAAAAAAATTAAAAAAAGTTGTTCAGAATATTATTTTAACCCCATATACCGATTTTCATGACAAAATTCGCATATTTAATTTTTTCATTATATTGGTCTATACACAAAATTATTACATTTTTTTTAATTTGATAAATAAGTGTTCCATGGAAAGTAATAATTTGAAACATTGACAATTTAGTAGTGATTATAACTGATTAAGAAAAATCATGATTCCTACACATACTTAACTATTAAAAAGTAAAAATTAATTTATTATGAAAGTCATACAAAATATCATTTATTTTGAATATATATTCTTATCGTTTACTTTATAATATTACCTCTAATTCTTTTCTAAAATACTTTATATATTTTTATTCTAATGGAATCGACACAAATAATTTTGAATTATTTTTAAAAATTCCCGCGTTATGACAGTTAAACGACATGCGCAACAAGCATCTCGTGTTCAGAGTAATAAAAAATATACATGCAAATATAAATGCTCTAAAATCTCGTCAACTTTCAGACGAAATGTTAGCTAACCCACGTTGCCAAATGAACTGTTTCAACCAACAGCTGTGAGTTCCCGCGAAAATTTAAATTCATGATATATTATTAAATTCGTATAGGTACGTATATTTTAAAGTTTTATTGCGTACTTAGAATGTTTCTTTCTGATTAAAGTTTTTTAAATGTTTATGAGAATAAAAAAATTGCATAAATATAAAAATGACAAACCAAATAAGAAAATTTTATTTACAAAGACAATAATACAATTGCAGCGTTCTTATTTTTGTGTTTTGAGTTCATGCTTCTTTTATTATGTGCCAACATTACTATATTCTAAACCATAACAGATAGGAATACGATGAAATGGGAAAAAAATTGAATTTTTTGGAAAAATTAGAGATAAAAAAAATCAGGGTTTATTGATTTTCTTGAGTTGTACAGTAAAACCAAAAATGGCATTTTTATAGTTTGAGATAAAATTTGCTATTAAGCATCAACATACCAGTAAACTGTCGATAGAATATTAGTGACGTTTATAGTTTGCAAAATATCAATAATTTATTATAGAATAATGAAAACAATTCAATGAATAAAATAAAACAGTTAACAAACAAAATATAAAATTATCAATATAATTTGAAAAGAAATATTTAAGTTTATTACATTAAAATAAAATTTAAAATGAACAAATGTTATCTGAAATATAAATAATAGTAAAATTTTCTGCTCTTTCACGTGCTGTGCTATTAGTTTTTCGAATTTAGCGTACACTTTGGAGCAGCAAAGATTTTTTTATCGCTTTCTACACCTTTTAAAGCGATATCACATTTTATGAGAGGTTAGTCTCTGACAACTGGGCTAATTATGGTAACTTCTTCTTCCTATGGCATATAATTATTTTATTTACCTCTTCGGAAAAAATCGTCATCAATAAAATATTTTAAATAATCGACCATATACTTAGTCACAAGTACAAAACAATAATATGAATGTCTGTGAAAAGGGTTGCATTTGCCACCACGAGAGGGCGTATTCATTATTTTAATTCGCCTATTGACACCACCGCCGCGAGATGACCCAACTAAAGGTTTGTTCCAACATAACACAAAACCAGTTTGCATACTGTCGGGATTCTGCGCAAACAAGTTTATGTACTGTCAAATCTGTTCCTGGGCCTGAGTAGGAACAAATTGTCAAGACTTGCGCAAAACGAGTTTGGAAAACGTCAGTAACTGTCAACTTACCCTGAAAATTTTATGATTGTATTTTTATTATTTGTTTGGCAGTATCCTGTTTTAGTTTATTATCATTTGTGGTTTATTTTTAATAATATAAGTGCGTCTGTTAATTATTAATAATGAGTGACGAAAGTGAAAATGACTATTATTCTGACGATTCTACTGATCAAGACATAGACTTTGAGGCACTTTTAAATATACCCCCGTATCCAAATTTCTAAATCTTTTCATCAGTTTTCTTACTTAGGTATATATAGGTATTTCCCAAAGTCAAAATTTGACATTTGTTTTGACGTTATTGACAGTATAAATTTGACAAAAAATGGGATGGAACACTTCGGAGTTCCCGAGTTAAGTGTCCGATCCTCGACAGGTTATTGACTAACAGTTCGTCGACAATAAGTCGCGGACATGTTTATGTACAGTCACAAAATTGTTGTTGGAACAAACCTTATAAGACTAGTTTAAAGGAGGCTCTACGCGAATACCCGCGAAACTACGCGAACGCGAGTGTGGATGGTTTTCACGCCCTTCGTTCTTGTTTGCGGCCTGTTCCCATTCAAATGTACCCGTTTCAAAGGGTTCGCGCTGTTTGCGAAAGGCTCTCCACAATCATAATAGTTTCATGGCTCGCAACCACAGTAACTTCCAATTCGTCCATTTCAGTGCGTGAACACAAATGAAACATTGCAAGTGTGGAGGGTAAATTTTTCGCGCTAGGTTCACGGCGTGAATTCTCGCCGTAGCGGTAGCAGAAGGGATGCTCATCTTCAGGACAGGATGAGTCGGCATGTTGGAGTGATTATTTTCTGTCAATTTTAATTTTTAATAACTATAATTTTATTAAGTTTATGAGACTTATAATTTTCTGAATTTTGGAAAATTGGAATTTCACCTACTTCAATATGTACAGACATTTCAATTACATCCTGTACAAAAGCCTCCTTTACTATATTTGAAGAAAGCTCATTTATTTGAGATGACTTGTTTGTATATAAATAATTATTATTTACTTGTTGATTCTCCATGGGTGAAGTGAAGTATTCGTATAGTGTGATTCCTATATAAGGCATCCAGGATAACCAGAAAGCTATCACTAGGGTAAAGGACATCATATGGCTGGGATTCGACAAATTCTCTGATAATGCTGTTGCATATTCCTTGTCGTGAAAGGGGAAACCGCTTCTGATTTTTCTCAGCATGCTGAAAACGAAAAATGAATGTTATTACAATAATTTCCATCATACGATATCATATTTAGTTAGTATTGAATCTTTTTTTGAGCAAAAGAAGAAGCGGTAACCATGTTCAATTATGTTGATTAAAAGTTTAGCTGATTCTAGGTACTCTGTAATTGAGAGTTTAATTTTGTCACGAAGTCAGCTAAGTTAGTTTTCTTAGTATCGAAAACAGCAAATACATCATCCACATATCTGTACCATATCCTTGGGAAATACTCAAATTCTTGACTAATCTTGGTTTCGAATTTACTCATAAAGATATTTGCCATGAACGGTGATAGACAATTGCCCATAGCAGTTCCTTCATGTTGTTTAAAAAATTCATTTCTAAATTGAAAATAATTTTGATCTTGAGTAATTTCGTCACCCAAGTCGTTTGATTTGAGTAATTCTTCAAGATATTCCAAGGTTTGCGGAATCGGTACACTAGGAAACAATGAACTTACATCAAACGAGATTAAAATTTCGCCTTCTTGAATTGAAGTATTTTTAATTTTATCTATGAAATCTAAAGAATTTTTAACAGAAAAATTTTTAAGTTGTGAAGGTAAATTTTCAAACTCGTTTGATAACCATTTGGAAATATTATAACTAGGTGTGATTATTGCAGACACAATGGGTCGCATTGCCTTTCCAGGTTTGTGTATTTTGGGAAGGCAATACAACATTGACATGGTTGGATTGCTAATTGTAAATCTATATTTATTCCGTGTGGTAACAAGGTTGTTACACTTTTTTAAAGTACTATTAACTTCCCTAATCATTTTTGGTAAAGGATTCTTTTGAACTGAAATGTATGGACCCGATTTAATCAAATTACTAAGTCTATCATAATAGTCACTTTTACCTAATACGACAACCTTATTTCCTTTATCTGCTTTCAACTAAAAACAGTCCTTTTCTCTCAACCTTTTAACAATTCTGTTCAATTTTCAATCAAAAATTGAACATAAATCGTAATTTGCATAACGATTATTAGTATTGCATAAATCCGGCAACGCCGTGAAAACAAGCCATCTTGCACAGGCCGACGCGGTGAATAACAATAAAAAACAGTCTAGACACTCAACCTTGATTTCGACGGTTAAAATATTAGCCAGCCGAAAAACAATTTTTTTATCCAGCTCTTTGGTCTCTGGATGCTCCGTTGCTACCGGCAAGCCGCGCGTGTTCGTAATCTTATTTAGTATCGCTCAGCCTCTCGTCTAGTTAACATCGTAATTAGTTTTCACTCACATCTCGTATAGCTCACATCGTTATTTAGTATCACTTAAGTCTCCGTTCAGTTCAGATCTCACAAAATCGATGTGATCGAATATTTGCAACTTCAATTTCCAAATTCATTTTTTAAACATTCACTTCAGTGAATTACTCAACTAGTTGAGGTATCACACTAGTTATTTATAGTTAAATTATAGTACATGTTATTACCTGTTTTTATGTGTTGTTCTTGTTCTTCGTTAAAGAAAATTAAATAAAAGGTGTTATGAAATTCCTGATGTTTTACTGGTAATACTGGAGAGAAGGGAGAAAGAGTTCTTGTACGTTCTATATACAGTCCTCATTATCAAACCACAAAAATCAAACAGGCTTTAAAAGGTCAGCAAGACAAGGCTGTACCGGGAAACCGCTGCAAAGGTGCTCAAATCACTTCAAATTCTCTTATCCTCTTGGGATGGAGCGCTAATATTGGATACAATATTTTTGGAGATCTGGTTTCGGCATGCCTCACGGACAAAACCTTTTGTACTCTCCGGGAGATACTGAATTGAACTTTCAATATGTCCGGTCAAGTCACCCAGATCGTCTCTAGGAGGCAGTGCAAAACCCAAACCTTTATTCAAAAGCGTTGTTTCAGATTTGTCAAAAGTTTGAGAAGACCGATTTTCCACTATGTTTAGGGTTTCGGGTGAAAATGTTTTCTTTGGTTTTAATTTTTCTAATTTTTTATTTAAGTACGACATTTTCTTTGCAAATTTAACTTAAAAATATGGGCGTTCGGAAAAATCTAGTCTAGCCGAACATGCTTTCAATCAAAATGATAGAATAAGTATAGACAATGTAAAATTACTTAAAAATGTATCCAATAATAAATTGTTGGACGCGTTTTTTAATGAATAAAATTATTATTATTATTATTATTATTATTATTATTATTATTATTATTATTATTATTATTATTATTATTATTATTATTATTATTATTATTATTATTATTATTATTATTATTATTATTATTATTATTATTATTATTATTATTATTATTATTATTTGAAAGTATAGAAAATAGGTAAATGTAAAACTAGTTTAAACAGAGACAAAGGACCAATTTAGTCCGCTTTTTAGTTTAATCCATTAGGTGCGGGCGGGTTAGTCATCCTTGGCTGATTAGTCACCTTTGGCTGATTAGTCACCCTTGGCTGATTAGATCACCGGGGATGACGGTGCTCGGCACCGCCGAGGGGAGGGGGTGTTAGTCATGTAGTATAAATAGCTGTTAGAAATAGTTAATTGTTTAGTCTATCATCAACTTTTGATGATGCCAATATAGTTGGGGAAAAGCGCGTAGAGTGTGTTAAAAAAATTGCGTTTTGGTTGAGTGGTCGACGATAGTGTTTCAACTTAGTTGATAAACCAAAGGTTCCAATTTCCCAATTTAATTAATAACAAATTTAATTAATTGTAAAAAATGTGAAATACAATCACAAGCTCTCAAAAATACAAATCTGTTTGACAAAATAACTCGACTTGCGGTCTCGTTATTTTTTTCACAGATCTCGTTAAATTTCCAATGAAAGTAAATACTCTACACCAAACTTATGAAAAATATCCGGCCAAATCTGAGACCTAGTGGTATTACATTTGATTGATCTGTCAAAATAGTCAGATGTTGTGGTTTCAGCCAATAACAGCTCACGATCCTAACCAATCATTTGTTTTATACTGATAAAATCGTCTCTTCGTTTTTGTTTTTTTGATACCTTTTTTGAATTGCCAAATATAAACATCTAACAACTTTTATTTAGTATTGTCAATTTTTATTATTATACTAAAATGTATTGCAAATCTATGTTAATACCCAAGTTTTTATTCCTTTATTTTAAATCGCTTTAACACGCAGAACTCACTTCAACACTCAACTTTTGCTCAGTTTTTGAATACCTAAACACTTCAAATTTTTAAAATGTACTAGTTAATTAAGAATGTAGGTACTAGATTATATAAATTGTTGAATTTAGAATTTAAAATAAGTTAAAAAATTGTGAACACATACACAAATTATTACTTCAATTTTAATTACATGTTTGAACTGTACATACATACTTTAATGTTTATTATTTTGATTGGCGTTACCATTATAATAAATAATCTTAAATAATACTTCTAGATAGGCAACTTGTATTACGTTAGTATACAATCAATTAAATCAAGTGGACGCTGTATTTAAATCTATGACACCTCAATATTTGACGTTTAAATTTAAAAAATTGGAGGTGAATAGATTTGTGTGAAATTGATAAAGAAAATATTGAAGATTTGTGTGTAAAGTGTCTTTTGTATAAATGACTAGGTATATTCTCTGTTTTTAATATAAAATGACTAAAAAAATAAGCTTTCCAAATACCATTCGACCTCTTAAATTTTATAGATTAAATTTGGAGGACTCCTGGTATTACCTTTGATTAAATTAAAGTTAAATTGAATTGAATGCTCTATTTCAGACTAGATGATGGGTATAAGCAGAAGCTAGAATTTTAAATAGTTAAATTGTGTGGGTTACATTTTGTTTTTTCTTCACTTATTTAGATTTGTCGCATCTATTTTTGATCAATCGATCATGCGATCGATCATGCGACATACCGGGTGACAATGAGACTATAGGGCCATGCCTATATCTTCTTAACTTTTGATGAGACACCATTTTGGATTGACAGACGTATAAAAACAAAATGGCCGACTTGCGGTTTCGCCAGAAATGTCTCCAACTTCGATTTTTTAAATAGAACACCCTATATATTTGATATTTTTTGGATTCTATGGCTCAAATTACTTACGACAGTGTTGCCAAATTTTTTATTTTTCCATAAAAAATTTCAAATTCTCAGACTTTTTTTTAACACAGGAGGCCTTGATCAGGTCAAAATCTAGTCTAATGGATATTAATAATTCATAGTAATCGTCATTTGATCGATAAGATCAATAAAAAATCCTACAGCAGGAATTTAAATTTTTTGAATTCATTTTTAACGAATAAATGGTTTTTTTCAAATGTTACCTACCGAGGGCCATCTTGCTATTTGTTAAAACCTAAAAATCTGAGAATTTGAATTTTTTTATTGAAAAATAAAAAATTTGGCAACACTGTCGTATGTAATTTGAGCCATAGAATCCAAAAAATATCAAATATATAGAGTGTTCCATTTAAAAAATCGAAGTTGGTGACATTTATGGCGAAATCGGAAGTCGGCCATTTTGTTTTTATACGTCTGTCAATCCAAAATGGTGTCTCATATCTATGTACCAAATTTTATTCAAATCGGTTGAAAAGTGAAGGAGATATAGGCATGGCCCTGGTCTCATTGTCACCCGGTATATGCTGTGTCGCATTGTTAGCAGTTCTATTACTGAAACAAAAACAGCCCCGGAGGACCACAATACAAACGTAAATGAATCATAGCCTACGAATTTATTTGATTAAAAAAAATGAAGTTAGATTGTAACTGCTAAAAATATACACAGTTTGGACATTCAATACAAATAAAAAATTGCAGATACTCAGTGAAACGTACCTGAAAATATAAGTGTAAGTGTAGACTATTGTTATGATGCTAGGCCCCAGGATGAGGATGGAGAGCGTGATCGTGTAGGCTGCCATACTGCCCCAATCGAGCATGCAGATATAGGCCTCTTTGTCAAAGAGCGGTTTTGTAAATCCCAGGAGGGGAGGACAACAAAGCATCGCTGAGGAAATCCAGGTAAACGCCATCCAACATTGGCACCTAAAAAATGTAATTAGATAAAATGTTTTAAAATACCATAACGTTTCTATGCTCCGTTAAGATTTTATCAAAATGCCTTCGTATACAATAAGTCATCCACCCAACTAATAATTTTTCCCTAATGTTACCAATAGATTTAACCAGTAATTTACATAAACAGTTTCTTTTCACAGGAAAGTGTTATGTTTACGATAAGCCGTGTTTTCATATCTATATTGGTTTTGGCGCTATATTCCAGCAGCAATATTACACTGCAAACACATTTAGAAGTAAATAGGTTTTGTAATTTTGCTTTCAATGTATAAGAGAGAATATTCTAAGTATGTAAGTAAAACCTGAATATTTAAATTCGCCTTACCGACGTGCATTTCAGGTCACGTACAACTAATTTAGTGATATATTCGCTTTGCTTGTCAAGAGAATGTTCATAAATTTCATAAATATTCAACCAGGTTTGTCAAAATTTTACTACGGAGATCTTTAATTATTGCGAATAAAAAAATTTTACTACTGATTTTACATCTATGATTGGTAATAAAATCTATTGTTTATCAAATAGTATATAGATGTCCATAAAGCTGGCAGAGCAAGGTCAGCAGAACAAAGCAAAAGTATATTCATAATTAAGTGCTAATTAAGTCCTAATTTAATGCTCCTTTTTTTCTTATAAAAAATGCATGTTCTGCAGATGAACCTAGCAGAGTAACTATTTAAATGTTAAAAATTAATGAAATATGATTAAATAAGTTAAATAACTTAGTGCTAATTTAATGTCCTAATTAAAAATATATGGCTCCTTTTTTTCTTAAGAAAAACGCATGCTCTGCTAGCTACAGATGAACCTAGCAGAGCAACTATTTAAACATGGTTAAAAATTAATGAAACATGATGTAAATAAGTTAACTAATTTAGTGTTAATTTAATTCCCTAATTAAAAATCTATTGCTCATTTTTTTCTTAAGAAAAACGCATGTTCTGCTAGCTACAGATTAACCTAGCAGAGCAACTATTTAAATGTTGTTAAAAATTAATGAAACATGATGTAAATGAGTTAACTAATTTAGTGTTAATTTAATTCCCTAATTAAAAATCTATTGCTCCTTTTTTTCTTAAGAAAAACGCATGTTCTGATAGCTACAGATTAATCTAGCAGAGCAACTATTTAAATGTTGTTAAAAATTAATGAAACATGATGTAAATAAGTTAACTAATTTAGTGTTAATTTAATTCCCTAATTAAAAATGTATTGCTCCTTTTTTTCTTAAGAAAAACGCATGTTCTGCTAGCAACAGATTAACCTAGCAGAGCAACTATTTAAATGTTGTTAAAAATTAATGAAACATGATGTAAATGAGTTAACTAATTTAGTGTTAATTTAATTCCCTAATTAAAAATCTATTGCTCCTTTTTTTCTTAAGAAAAACGCATGTTCTGCTAGCTACAGATTAATCTAGCAGAGCAACTATTTAAATGTTGTTAAAAATTAATGAAACATGATGTAAATAAGTTAACTAATTTAGTGTTAATTTAATTCCCTAATTAAAAATGTATTGCTCCTTTTTTTCTTAAGAAAAACGCATGTTCTGCTAGCAACAGATTAACCTAGCAGAGCAACTATTTAAATGTTGTTAAAAATTAATGAAACATGATGTAAATGAGTTAACTAATTTAGTGTTAATTTAATTCCCTAATTAAAAATCTATTGCTCCTTTTTTTCTTAAGAAAAACGCATGTTCTGCTAGCTACAGATTAATCTAGCAGAGCAACTATTTAAATGTTGTTAAAAATTAATGAAACATGATGTAAATAAGTTAACTAATTTAGTGTTAATTTAATTCCCTAATTAAAAATGTATTGCTCCTTTTTTTCTTAAGAAAAACGCATGTTCTGCTAGCAACAGATTAACCTAGCAGAGCAACTATTTAAATGTTGTTAAAAATTAATGAAACATGATGTAAATAAGTTAAATAATTTTGTGCTAATTTAGTGCCCTAATTAAAAATGAATTTGTGTATCTATGAGGGGTGCAATAGTTTACCTGGGGGTAATAAAGTGCTGAGTTCATGCCCGCCCCTATATTCGCAAAGTTTCGAACATAAAAATTTATCACTTCTATACATATAAAATAAATGTAATTGGTGATACTATTGTTTTAGTAAATTTTTACACAACTGAAATTACATACTACATATTTATTTATCTCCATGGACACTATACAATCTGTTCTTTTTTTTCAGGACAATAAGTAAAGTACCCCGCAGTTTTTGATAGGAAAATGGCTTTCGGTGGATTTCTCTCAAACTTCGGAAATTATTCTTCATCCCATTCCGATCAAAAGTGTTCACGGGCCCAACTCAATCCTATGTACAGGGTGTCCCAAATTGGTGCGTTTTGCAGGGTATCTCGTAAACTAGAAGAGATAGAAGAAAAGCAGTTAAGATGTTATGACTTCTTTTTTTGTTAAAGTAACGATAGCCTAATTAAATCTTTAGTAACTCCCTGCAGTTGGAAGATACAGGGCGATTATTGAAAACTGTCGAAAACTACAAGGTACTATAACTTCTTAATTAAGAAACATATAAAAAAACCTTTTAAAAACTTTTGATAGATATAATATTAAAGAGTTCAGTGGCGCACAGATTATTTTTTTTAGGGGGCTCACTAAGGAAATATAATGCAAACTTATGTTTTTTTAAATGGGACACCCTGTATATTTTGACGTTTTTCTCATTCACCTGATATGACATATTATATATCTATTTTCAATGGTTGGAGCTACAGTGCAATTAAACCATTTATGGATGTTATCAGGTGAAACACCCTTAAAAAATTGAACACTCAGTAACGAAATTTAACATTTTATTATAAGGATACTGATGTGTGACAATTTTATTTATCAAAATTATAATTAATAATAAAACCCGATTAAAAAAATAAAAACAATAAACTTATGAAACAACAAGAAACATTGTAAGAACTAATCTTATTAGAATGTGAAAATTACATTAAATGTTCAAAATGTCCTCCATTTTGTTGTAGTAATAATTGACACCTTTTTCTTACTGATCTTACACAATTGAGTATGTGCACTGGCTTTATTTTTCTAAATATTTTGTAATAAATCTTCCCTACTCTCGAAGTTAGTCTTGTAAATATTATTTTATGATTTTACTTTTGGTAATGCTGAATTGGTTGGAGATTATTTAAACGAAAAACTTTTTAATCGATGAAAACGGAGAGCATTTTGATTAGTTGTTATATCTGGTCACCGAGCTTCGCTCTTAATATTCAAATCTACATTTTTAAGCAGCCCAATGAGTATATAATTTAAGTATATTTATAACATGACAAATTATTAATTAATTCGCGAAAATCACGGAGTGGGCGACATCTACTTGAACTACTGATAAGGAGATAAATAAAAACTTGATTGGCGATTGGCCTGAAAGTAGGCGGGAAACTTAAAAAAGCTGTCAGTGTTAATTTTCAATTGGCTGCAGCTGTTGTTGACGTTTATCAACTGCTTGTCACAGAGGTTAGTTAAATGCATTTCACCCTTTTAGGGCAACATCTACTGACGCTTGATCTTCGCGAATTGTCACGGTGGACAGGCCCCGTTTCTGGGACAAGCAACAGCAGCGTGTAGGGCACACGTCCCGTCAACAGAAGATCGCTCAGCTCACTCTATTTATCACTATATAAGAAAAACTATATGTTCAATTGATTTTATTATTTATTGATCTGCAGTGAAGGAAAATTATAGGTCTGATATTCATACTTGGGTAAAAACCTCCACAAAAACCTGTGACCAGACTCTCGACGTGTGGCAGATATTGATATCATATTTTTTTAAAAATTTTCAGTTACAAAAATAATTCATTCGTACATTACATTACAATTTGTTCTTGGAAAATACAAAGTCACAATCAACCTTAAAATGTACTATGAAAATAGAGAATTTTAAATGTCTCTTTAAAGTTTCTTGTAAAATAAAAAATTGAAATCTATGTTAATAGTACACGTATACAAGCATTCATTCTTTCTCTCTCTCTCTCTCTCTATGATAATGAAAACTTAAATATTAAAACTGTCCGCATAATAAAATAGTAGCCGTAAGGGGTAGTCTCACACTATTGGGGAAGGGAAGAACCTTTACCCGACGTGCATAAAGCATTTCCACCTGCCAAAAAAAAAAGATTAATTTTAGGTTAGGTTAGATCTTTGTAATAAATAAAGAAAAGTACGATACGTGTGACATTTTGACATTTGTTACATTTTGACAGGTGTCATATTTTGTCATTTGTTCATTTTGACAGTTGTTACATTCTGACACGTATCACATTTTAACAGTTGTCACGTTTTTACAGGTGTCACATTTTGACAAGTGTCCATTTTAACAGTGTTACTCAACGTTCCTATAAATATTTACCTAAACCCATGATTTCTGAAATTGAATTGGCAACGTTGTATTTTCAACTTTGAATTTATGTCATTTGACAAGCAAATTATTTATGTCCGTCAAATGAACCTTTCCTTTTTTATATAAAGCGGCAAATTTAAAATTGAATTCTTTCAAATTAAAACGCCAGAAATTAAATAAAGTCAAACCTTTTTACTACTATACTATACAGAAGAAAGGAGTGCAGTACTTAATTTGCAGAACGTAGTACAGATTCAAGAGGTAGAAATTTTATTTTTACCTCATCCTTCAATGCTTATTTGTAGTTAAAATTTAAATTTTAATACATCTGATCGGCGTAATATAGTTTTTGTCTAGATAAACCTGTTCTTTTGACAGATAAGTCAGACTTTATTTATTCATAGCCGTATCGTATGTATTTTAATTGATTCAGAATTTTGTATTAATATATATTTCAAAATGGCTTCATTCTAAAAATATTATCTGTCCTCCTAAATCCTTGAAGGCAGAATTATTAGTAATAGCAAGGCAACATAAAAGCAAATTCAAAAAATAAATTATAGATGAGATTGCCAGAGAAAAAGGAATTAAAATTCTCAGATTGCCTCCGAACCACGCAGAGTTAAATTTCATTGAACTGATCTGGTCACAATTATTAAAAGGTTATGTTTCTCAACACAATAAAACATTTAAATTTCCTGATGTGCGAAATTTGTTTTTGAAGGCAGTTTCAGATGTAAATATTGGGGAAAGTGCATTGGTCATGTTAAAAATGTGTAAAATTCATTTAGGAAAGTGGATATATCAATGGATAATTTAATAGAACCGATAATAATAAACCTCAGAAAAGACAATTATGGTGATACCAGTATTTTTAGTGAAGACAGTGACTTTTAAAGATAGTTCTTGAACTATTTTTTTTTTAATCTTTGAGTTTAGGTAAGTACTGAAGCGTTACTTTTAATGCCAAGAGATTAAAAAAAGTTTAATCCCAACATATAATCATCCTTGTTATTTATTGGTTAAATTTAATTCGTTCAATGTTAAAGTGTCAGATGCATAAAGTTTATTTTTATTTTTTGTAAATAATATAACTTCAAAATTTAATCTACGAAGTGCGTATATATATTTTATATGCTGTGACCTTATTTATATTATAGAAACTTATTTTGCAAAGTACGCCTATGGAATGTGACGTTATATCCCCACTTTTACTGTACTCATCTATCCTTTATAGTATATATTATTATAGACACAAGTTATTATATCTGCCGTTGCTAGGAAATAAAACTAAAAGCTTAACTTTTCTTGTAAATATCTCGGAAGATCGAATTTTCACAGGCATGAGACCTACATTTTTTGCCGATTTAGATAGGAATTAGTCTACCCTGAAAGTTTCATTGAATTCTGACGAGTGGATTTCGAGATCCTCTGGACACACACACATACAAACCTTGCTCGTTTAATAGTATTTGATAGTCTGTCTAGAGATAAGTCAGAAAGAAAGGAACACACCGTCAAAGGTACCGCTGAGACCCAAGCCTGCGACGTCTCACTCAAATAGGTCGACATAGGCGTGCGGGGAAAATTAAATTCAGTTGAGTATTTCATTAAGTGGCACCCGGAGTTCTTGTGAGAAGCAAATTTCACTTCTATTTTATGAGGATTTTTCTAATATAAAATTGTATTTATATGCGCGCCACTAGGAACACTTGGCGATGGAATATTTCTCGACAGCTTTAAATGTATGTAACGATGTGGCAGCACTTTACAAAGATATTTAAAAAATAAATGGGAAACCATATTATTTAAAAACTACTTGATATTTATTAAAACGAATAGAAGCAAATTTTCATAGATTTAATGCAGAATGGCGCGGATATTTCTTTTTGTGATTTTCCATTTAAAATTAACAAAATAAATACTTATCGAAGGTTTACAAAAAAAATCAAGGAATCTCCACCCTAAGTTTTGTAATAATTAGTATTTCCTGAAAATTTCACAAAAAGTCTAAAACTAAAGGCTTAAAAGGTTATCAAAATTTTTCAGGGGGTTCGCCTTGCTCTTAATAGACTATTATTAAAGTTATATATGTAAACATTATTTCCGTAATTATTGCTTATTGACATATGAAAAGTAGTAAAATTACCTAATTGAGATACAAGTTAAAATATCAAGTTGGGGTAGCAGGACATAATTAAAAAATATCTCCCGGTTTTCCATTTTCGTGCGGAAAGTTCCATTTCATAGAACGGACAAGAGGTTTTACAGGATAGAGTTGGACGGTAGGTACCCTTAATTTGAACTTTTTATATATTCATAAGTGGTGCCGTTACGTTGCCCGGGGACGCAAGGACCAGTTAAACTATGATTTAGTCGGGCTGACTGGTGTTTTACCTCTTTTTTAGTTGTCGTACTTATTATTGTCATTAAAAAATAATAAAATATTATCATTAGGTTTATTATTCAAAATTATCACCAAACATCACATATGAATATATAAAAAGTTAAAATTAAGGGTAACGTCCAACTCTATCCTGTAAAACCTCTTGTCCGTCCTATAAAATGGAGCTTTCCGCACGAATATGGAAAACCGGGGGATGATATTTTAACTTGTATCTCATTTAGGTAACTTTACTACTTTTCATATATCAATAATTACGGAAATAACGTTTACATATATAACTTTAATAATAATCTATTAATGAAATACTCAACTGAATTTAATTTTCCCGGCACGCCTATGTTGCCCTTTTTGAGAGCTCTATTAACCTAGCAGTGACATGGCGGCAGAACCAAATCGGACCTAGTAGGTCAATTGTCGCTTTTTTGTCGCTTTTTTGTTACGCTAGTCCCACTTTTCTCGCTTGTACCAGTTCCGAGAAAAACGCGTTCCTGCTAGGTTAATAGGGATAATTCGTTAATCGGCGGCAAGATCAAATCGGACCGGTAGGATCAAATCGGACCTAGTAGGTCAATTGTCGCTTTTTTGTTACGCTAGTCCCACTTTTGTCTCTTGTACCAGTTCCGAGAAAAACGCGAAAATATATTAGCATGACTAGTTTTTTGTAACTTTTTTTGAGGTGCTTTGATGCTGTTTTTGGGCCGAAAAATTCCCGTGTGAGGTGTTTCGAACGATTTGATAAGTAATTTCAGTAAAAGTCCAGAAGATGACGTTCTTAGCTAGGTCGCCTGCACCAGGTCCTCCGGAGGACGATTTCGATGTCAGAACTTGGACGAGCGACTCGAAAAATTCCCGTGTGAGGTGTTTCGAACGATTTGATAAGTAATTTCAGTAAAAACCCAGGAGATGACGTTCTCATCTAGGTCGCCTGCACCAGGTCCTCCGGAGGACAATTTCGATGTCAGAACTTGGACGAGCGACCCAAAAAATTCCTGTGCGATGTGTTTCGATCGATTTGATAAGTAATTTCATTAAAACTCCAGAAGATGACGTTCTCAGCTAGATTGCCTGCACCAGGTCCTCCTGAGGACGATTTCGATGTCAAAACTAAGACGAGCGACTCGAAAAATTCCCGTATGCTGTGTTTCGAACGATTTCATAAGTAATTTCAGTAAAAGTCCAGAAGATGACCTTCTTAGCTAGGTCGCCTGCACCAGGTCCTCCGGAGGACGATTTCGATGTCAAAACTAAGACTAGCGACTCGAAAAATTCCCGTGTGCTGTGTTTCGAACGATTTGATAAGTAATTTCAGTAAAAGTCCAGAAGATGACGTTCTTAGCTAGGTCGCCTGCACCAGGTCCTCCTGAGGACGATTTCGATGTCAAAACTAAGACGAGCGACTCGAAAAATTCTCGTATGCTGTGTTTCGAACGAATAGGGTTTTTTTGAGAAACGCGTTTTTCTCGGAACTGGTACAAGGTACAAAAGTGGGATTAGCGTAACAAAAAAGCGACAAAAAAGCGACAATTGACCTACTAGGTCCGATTTGGTTCTGCCGCTATGTCACTGCTACGTTAATAGGGTTTTTTTAAGGAACGCGTTTTTCTCCGAACTGGTACAAGCGACAAAAGTGGGACTAGCGTAACAAAAAAGCGACAAAAAAGCAACAATTGACCTACTAGGTCCGATTTGATTCTGCTGCCATGTCACTGCTAGGTTAATAGGGTTTTTTTTGAGAAACGCGTTTTTCTCGGAACTGGTACAAGCGACAAAAGTGGGATTAGCGTAACAAAAAAGCGACAATTGACCTACTAGGTCCGATTTGAGCCTACCGGTCCGATTTGATCTTGCCGCCGATTAACGAATTATCCCTATTAACCTAGCAGGAACGCGTTTTTCTCGGAACTCGTACAAGCGACAAAAGTGGGACTAGCGTAACAAAAAAGCAACAAAAAAGCGACAATTGACCTACTAGGTCCGATTTGGTTCTGCCGCTATGTCACTGCTAGGTTAATAGGGTTTTTTTGAAAAACGCGTTTTTCTCGGAACTGGTACAAGCGACAAAAGTGGGATTAGCGTAACAAAAAAGCGACAATTGACCTACTAGGTCCGATTTGGTTCTGCCGCTATGTCACTGCTAGGTTAATAGGGTTTTTTTGAGAATCGAGTTTTTCTCGGAACTGGTACAAGCGACAAAAGTGGGATTAGCGTAACAAAAAAGCCACAAAAAAGCGACAATTGACCTACTAGGTCCGATTTGATCCTACCGGTCCGATTAACGAATCCCTATTAACCTAGCAGGAACGCGTTTTTCTCGGAACTGGTACAAGCGACAAAAGTGGGACTAGCGTAACAAAAAAGCGACAATTGACCTACTAGGTCCGATTTGGTTCTGCCGCCATGTCACTGCTAGGTTAATAGAGCTCTTTTTGAGTGTTACCGTTTGTGCTTCGGTCTCATCGGTACCTTTGACGGTGTGTTCCTTTCTTTCTGACTTATCTATTAGACAGACTATACAACGTTTCTTGTTGATTCATAAGTTTATTGTTTTTATTTTTTTAATCTGGTTTTATTTTTTATTAATTATAATTTTGATAAATAAAATTGTCACACATCAGTATCCTTATAATAAAATGTTAAATTTCGTTACTGAGTGTTCAATTTTTTAAGGGTGTTTCACCTGATAACATCCATAAATGGTTTATTTGCACTGTAGCTCCAACCATTGAAAATAGATATATAGTATGTCATATCAGGTGAATGAGAATTAAAAAAGAAAACGAAAAACGTCAAAATATACAGGGTGTCCCATTTAAAAAAACATAAGTTTGCATTTGCACTGAACTCTTTAATATTATATCTATCAAAAGTTTTTATAAGGTTTTTTTATATTTTTCTTAATTAAGAAGTTATAGTACCTTGTAGTTTTCGACATTTTTCAATAATCGCCCTGTATCTTCCAACTGCAGGGAGTTACTAAAGATTTAATTAGGCTATCGTTACTTTAACAAAAAAAGAAGTCATAACATCTTAACTGCTTTTCTTCTATCTCTTCTAGTTTACGAGATACCCTGCAAAACGCACCAATTTGGGACACCCTGTACTGATTTCGAGCTAGCGCGAGTTTAAAATGATTAGGGGGAACTCGATATATGGGCATTTATCGGCAAGTTAGGCGTTCACCTCTTTACGTTTATGGTTTATATGATGGATATATCTCATACACACCCAGATACACACACACGCACACATTTAGCGTCTTTTAGAAGATTTTATTTTGATTTCTAAACTATTACTTAAGAATTTATTTTTTATTGACATTACATTTTTCATTTTTCAATCACTTTTTTGTTACCATGACTATGTCCGATATGGGCGTTTCATTAACAGGGTTAAACACAGCAAGTCACCTTGAAATAAATTAAAAAATTAAATAAATGTTCAATAGAGAAATATTTTTGTAAGAGAACGCTTAACAATTAATATGTCCAGCACAAGCGTCACTTGTCGTTATCTCATCTAAACCCTACTCTTTTATACTCCTACATTCCACGACTCGCATAGAGCAAAAATGCAGCATAATCATTATGTTTATTATTCTTATTTATTTATAGCACATGTGTTATTAATCTAACTACAATTTGGCGTAGTCTTTGGGAGATCAACTCGTCATATTTGTTTAAAATGAAGGATTAAAAAGGAACATACGAAAAACCATCTTGCCATCAGCGAAATAACAACGATGCTTATTTCAGCTCATTTTCATAGTGCCCCTATTAAAGTAACATGTATTTAACTCTATGTTCTATAATCTAGACATCTATCACTCGCGGTTCACCTTCAATCTAATAATCTTGTTGACGGATCTTACTAACATGAATTATTAAAAAGGAACATGTGAAAAACCATCTTACCCCGTACCATGGGGTATGATTGTGAAAGCTAATTTTTTTCACAACGAACAAATGTGCATTTCTTCGGCGTCTTCATCATCCACACCGGCATAAACATTGTTACCCCAATGTTCACAAAGCTGGCAACCTATCCAACCTTCTAGTGATTTCAGAAAAGTATTTATGTGTAAAAAAATTGTGTCTTCATCATTGTTCTTTTGCGTTTTGTCTGAAAGTTTATTATTTTTTTTAGCAATTTTTTGTGTTGATTATGAGGATTGGTATTTTTAAATTTTCCAGCTCATTTTTATAGTGTCCTTATATTCCTTCATACCCCACACCCATTATCCCGTCATGCCCCCCTTTCCAAACTTCAAAAAGTTTCACATATATGAAAAATAAATATCAGCATTCTGCATTGAACATATACTGTGAAATTGAATCTGATGAGATTATATTATCAACAAAAAAGGACCATCCAGTCAAATCGGCGTTTTGTGCAAGATTTTCTTCCCCTAAAGCTCTTATTCTCTTATTAAATTCATTAGCAATGTTAATTTTATGCTGGACATAATTGTTAAGTGTTCTCTTACAAAGAGTATTTCTCCATTGTGTCCGTCCGGCTGTGTTTAACCCTGTTAATGAAACGCCCATGTCGGACATAGTCTAGCTGTATTCATGGTAACAAAAAAGTGATTGAAAAATGAAAAATGTAATGTCAATAAAAAAAAAATTCTTAAAAAATAGTTTAGAAATCAAAATAAAATCTTCTAAAAGACGCTAAATGTGTGCGTGTATGTGTATCTGGGTGTGTATGACATATATCCATCATATAAACCATAAACGTAAAGAGGTGAACGCCTAACTTGCCGATAAATGCGCATATATCGAGTTCCCGCTAATCATTTTAAACTCACGCTAGCTCGAAATCTGTACATAGGATTGAGTTGGGCTCGTGAACACTTTTGATCGGGATGGGATGAAGAATAAATTTTCGAAGTTTGAGAGAAATCCACCGAAAGCCATTTTCCTATCAAAAACTGCGGGGTCCTTTTATGACTATACTACATATTGAATAAAAATTATTTAGGAATGTTTTTGACCATAGACGAACTAAATATTTCTATTATTATTATTCTCATACACATACGGTGTCTTTTTATAAAACAATGATATGATATGATCTAATTAATACTCACCTGGTTTTCGTTTGAAGTGTTTCGTACCGCAGAGGTTTCCTCACTGCTAAATATCGATCTACACTAATCCACATAAACGTATAGACGGTGACAGCCCAAAGCGTTACTTCTAAATAACCAATTAGTCGGCAGATAATGTCCCCGTAGACCCACTCACTCACTACCGCTGGATATACCGATAATGGTACAACTAGAAGGCCACATAGTAAATCAGCTACTGCTAATGAAAGCAAGTAATAGTTTATAACTTCCTGGGGTCCTGAAAAATAAAAAAAAGAAATCAGAAAAAGTTATAGCTATTATTTAATTTGTTTAATTGATACAAAATTTGCCTTATGTGAAGTTCAGACTTTCAATATAATTTCCTTCAATATATTGAGTCAATATAATGAAGGAAAAATATTGTCAGTGCCCCTCACACCACTCAAATATATTGAATCAATATTATGTCAGTCGTTTGGCTTGTATATTTTTTCAAGGTTGAGTTTACCCGAGAGACCAGGGCAAAAAAAATTATTAGCAGTATGTGGGTGGTCGGAAAATTTAGGGTAAATTATAAGTAAATTAAGAAAAATCAAGTGGACTGAGTAAAAGTTCCGGAATGGGGATATTGGTTTTTTACGATTTGTGGCTGAAATATGCATCCTATCGAAAAAAGTCGTAGATGATTAAAAAATCTAAAACCTTTGAATTAATCATTTTTCAACATGACCTCAAAATTATCGAGAAAAACGCTAAAAACCGTTTATAATTTTTATCTCCCTACGAATTTAATTTAAAAAAAAAGTCAAATTTTCCATATTTTTCCATACAAACAATATATTTTTTAATACCATCTTAAAATCGAGGTTTTAACGAAGAAAATGAGAGCTGATAAAGTTAAAAAAATGAAAATTTGTAAACCAACTTTTTCGAATGTAAATTAGGCTTTTTTTTTTATTTAGATTCGTGTAAAATCGAAAAATAAATATTTTGCTATGAAAAAATTACAGCTTATTTAAAACACAAAAAAGAACGTTTTCACCAAGTTTCATAAAAAAAATATTTTTGTTCGAGATAAAAATTAAAAACGAAGAAAACGGTTTTTAACGTCATTTAAGCTAGCAGAACAAAGTCAGCAGAATCAAAAATCAATACATGGACAATTAATGGCTCATTAAAGACTAATTAATCGCCCTAATTTAAAATTTTTTGCACTGCGAATGTTCGCAATAATGATTGTTCTGCTAGCTTAAACTTAAGTGAGCAGAACCTGACCGAAAAAGTGGTTGAAATAATAAAAATTGCAGTTTTCTTTGCACAGTAATCAACGGCTTATTAAAGGCTCTAGGAATACGCTAATCGCGAATTTCAGGCTCGATTTATTTCTTTGCGAAAATGGAAAAAGTTACGACGTAGTGGTAAGGTTTGCGGAACATGGCGGAAAAACGATTTTAACAATGAAAATCAGTGTTTCGGAAGTATAGTCGTTGAAAACTTATTAATGGCTGATAAAAAAACGTAACTACAAATTTTTTGCCCTGCAAATTTTCGCAATGATTGTTCTGTTAGCTTAAACTTAAGTGAGCAGAACATGACCGAAAAAGTGGTTGAAACAATAAAAATTGCAATTTTCTTTGCACAGTTATACGGCGCATTAAAGGCTAATTAAATGCCCTAATTTGAAATTTTGTGCTCTGCGAATTTTCGCAATAATTACTATTCTGCTACTAGCTTTATATTAAATGAGCAGAACGTGACCGAAAAAGTGGTTGAAACAATAAAAATTGCAATTTTCTTTGCTCATTAAAGGCTAATTAAATGCTCTAATTTGAAATTTTGATTTTTATTGTTTCAACCACTTTTTCGGTCACTTAAGATTAAGCTAACAGAACAATCATTATTGCGAAAATTCGCAGAGCAAAAAATTTCTAATTTCCTTTTCAACGATTATACTACCGAAACACTATTTTTCATTGTTACTGTCGTTTTTCCGCCATGCTCAGCAAACCTTACCACCACGTCGCACACTGGTCCAGAATGCCTCCGTGCATATTTCTGGAAGAGCATACTTTTTATTACGTTATATAGCATTTTCCGGTTTACTTGGATGCCCATAACTTCCAAGTCTGCGGATATCCGCAGCTGATTTTTTTTGCAGGATATTCTACACTTTTCAGCGCTTCTTTCCATGTATATTAAGAAAGCGGACCTCGACGGATCTCTCTCTCTCTCTCTCTCTCTCTCTCTCTCTCTCTCTCTCTCTCTCTCTCTCTCTCTCTCTCTCTCTCTCTCTCTCTTGGTTATTTGAATTTTTCACATAAATTTTGAGGTTATGTGAAAAAAGTGTAAATAAAAAAGTTGTAGATCTTTTTATTACCCACAACTTTGCCATTTAACTTTTTTCCATAGGACTTGTAGTTTTGCCGGAAATCGAGATAAACCGTTTTCTACCCTTAAAAACTACCCCCCCTTCCACTTCCCGACCCCAGAGCGCCTGTAAATTATTTTTCCTTTCATGTTTACAACTAAAAATAAATACCACACAAAACTTCGAAAAATAAAATGAAAAAGGATGCACCGAGTCAGGAAATCGAACAACTACTCCTAGGACAAAGTGCCCTAAAGCCCTACATGGTTCCAGACTCGTGTTGATCCAACTAATGTGGGGGCATCAACTCACTGATTGTATTATTATTATGAGTGATAGTCATTTATAGGCCGACATTAGTGTTTTCCTCGTTAGTAAAAAGTAGACAGTTCCTTTGTTATTTCGAAACTAATCTGCAGATGTACGGATGACTTCAAAATTGTATTAAGTAGTTATGAAAAGAATCAATACAACAGATAAAATCGAACACGGGCATCTACAGGCCCGTGCGCAGGATTTGCTCGAGGGGGGAGTTTTCATAAAAAAAACGAAGGAACTATAGTTTGTCCATCGTAAAGAAAAGTAATGTAAACAGACTTTTGACAATGTTTGCCGATTTGAACTATACAGGGTAGCGCAAATTTAATTGAACACTATTGGGATTTGATAAACCGTTATAGATACAAAGTTGATTAAGTGGGGAAAAATATGTGTATATTCAAGACGAATTTATTGGTTTTTTCAAAATTAAAATATCAGGTGCAGCTACCGAGATATTTGGGAGAAACCGAAATTGACGATTTTCGTTTTATTTCATTAAGTACTGCCGTAATATTGAATAGCAAATCAAAACGGACCCAAAAAAATTCTGGCAATTTGTTAAAAAAAAGAAATATTCATCGTCTCTACCTTTAACGATGGCCTATAATGGTATCGAACATAATGACCCCATAAACATTGCAAATGCATTTGCAGAGTATTTTCATAATTCTTTCGCAACACCTAGTCAGACCATACAAAACAATACTACCGTAAACTTCATGAATGCTACTTTAATCTTAACTGAATTTACTGAAAGTGAAGTCTATGAAGCTCTCAAAAAATTAAGCCAAAAACTACAATGGGACCTGATAAAATACCAGCTTTTTTGATTCATGACTGTGCCTCCTTATTTGCAGAACCTTTAACTTTACTTTTCAACCTCTCAATAAAATACCAACAGTTCCCTGATGTTTTGAGGCAGTCTAAGTTAATACCTGTTTTCAAAAAAGGAGACAAACATGACATTGAAAACTATCGCCCTATTACTATATTTAATAATTTCTCAAAATCTGTTGAAATCCACTTTCATATCATGTAAAAAATCAAATTACAGAGTCACAACATGGCTTTTTCAAAGGTAGGTCAACTACCACCAATCTCTTCTGTATTATCCAGTACATAACCAACACATTCAAAAGTAATGCCCAGATTGATGTCATATACACGGACTTCTCCAAGGCCTTCTATAAGATTGATCATAATATATTACTCGGTAAATTGAATGCCTTCGGGTTCTCAGGGAACCTGAATACTTTTTTTAATTCCTATCTGAAAAAACCGCTCCCTCTACGTAGAGTGTCATGGTCGGAATTCTGGCGTCCCACAAGGTTATGTTTTGGGACCACTTTTTTTTAATTTATTCATAAATGACATTATTGAGGGCCTCGAAGTCTTGTTTATTATATGCGGACGATTTGTAATTAGATAAAAAAATTAACTGCTTGAATGATTGTGCCACTTTATAAAATGCCCTAGATAAAGTAAATACTTGGTGCAAAAAAAAACCGCCTTCTGTTAAATGCTAATAAGTGCTCAATTGTGACATTCACTCGAAAACAGAATAAAACCACTTATAATTACTCAATCGACAATGCTATGCTCCCAAGGTCAAATTCTGTTCGTGACCTTGGCACCAATGAATGTTCAAGTGCCTTAGGTTTCATTGTCAGAAATACTCGGGATTTCACGAATAAGAATACATAAGAATACACTGCTCCTGTTATATAATTCGTATGTTCGATCTAAAACAGAGTATGCATCTATCATTTGGTGTCCATGTTCATTCAAATAGCCTTGAACGAATTTATAGACGCTTTATGAAATATCTCTCTTTCAAGGAAGATGGTGCCTACCCTGCTATAGGAATACCTAATACCGATTTATTAGAGAGACATAACTTTAGTTCTCTTGCAAGTAGGAGGAACACAGCTGCTTTGATTTTTCTTTATAAGGTGATCCATGGCCAAATCGACAGTAATGCTGTTTTGAATATGCTCAATTTTCATGTTCAAAGAGTAAATTCAAGGCAGAACAATCTATTTTATCTCGAAGCCCCTAGAACAAACGTACAGAAAAACTCACCCTTATTCAGAATTTGCAACAACTACAATGCTATCAATAATAGGTGTGACATCTTCTCTTGCAGCATCTGTATCTGTACTTCCACAGCACGTAGGCCACATTTGGCCCATTGTGCATCCTTCTGAGGTTGAGCCTTCCTTCTAGCTCGTCAGCCAGCCTACTTGTTTAAAGTAGGTAATGACGTCGCCTGAAGGTAGCTCCCTCATGTTGGCATGTGTTAGCCACTGCTCGCCGAAAAGAAAATGTCTCATTTGTGAGAGTGTCGGGCATTCGCAAAGAATGTGTTCTTGTGTTCGACAGTCTCGTCTTCCTGTTCACATCCTCTACACAGTGGAGTGTCAGATAACTCCACCCTGTAGAGGTGTTTTCGTAGATGACAGTGGCCAGTCAGGATACCTGTGGCTGTGCGCAGGTTCTGTCTGTTCCTTGGCTAGCTTGCCGCCTGTTTCGTCGTCCCATCTACCCTTAAACTTGTCAAGGGAGTGCTTCTTTAGTAGGTCAGCCACAGCTGATGCCGATAAGCTTATGAAAGTGCCAGGTCCCAAAAGTTTATGGGCAGCCTCCCATAAACTCTTGCAGCATTGCTTCATTAAAAAAATCAGATTTTAATATTTTTTGTATTTTATTTACTGTTTTATAAATTTCATTTGTATCTGTGAGTTCCCATCCTATAAATGGATTTCTGTTGGGTAGTGTAAAAACAAAAATTAAAACCTTATTTTTATGAGAGAAAAAGTTTATAAAACTTTTTTATTGAATGCCAAATATCGCTGAACATATATCCAATTTTATAAAACAACGTTTCGTCTTTGAAGGGCTACCCTCAACTATTTTTTTTTTAAATACATGTACTTTTTATTTTATTTCATTTATTGAGCATATTTTGTATGTAAATTTGCAAGAAACTTAGAAAAGAACACAATTTAATCACAAAAATGCATATCAAGATGGTTTTGACGTTTCTTAATTTTGTCGATTTCTTGACGAGTGCAAATTATTAGTTAAGAGTTATTTTAATAATTATTTGAAAGAGAATTGCAAATGGAATAAAATTGCTGGAAAATGGTCAAAATATACTCAATTTTTAATTAATTTTATTCAAAATGATTTATAAATATTTTCAGTGAAAATGGAACAGGAGTGTACTTAGCCAAAGTCCTAAAGTACAGTTCATTGTCAAAACCTAATAAAAATATTAAGTGTTCTACATGGTTGGATAGAGAAAAAAATTGGGATTTCAAAAATGAAATAAATCGCACAGGTCCGTATTAAAAAAATAGTTGAGGGCGGCACTTCAAAGACAAAATGTTATTTTAAAAAATTGGATACGCTATGTTAAGTTGTATTTGTCCTTCAATGAAAAAGCTTAATCATGTTTTTTCTATTTTTCAAAATTAAGGTGTTAATTAAATAAAACTTAAATCGTCAATTTCGGTTTTCCCCAAATATTTCTGAAAAATAGTTTTTTATTTATTTATTTCTTTTCGTAATCTTAGTCAGAATGTATTGTTGAGCGCCACCTACCAATCGGTAGAAAGATTTGAGACTTTAACTTCAGTCGTGCTTTAGTAATTGACCGTGAAACCTTTTAAATCGATAATAATGAACAGTAGGTAAATGCAGAAATTTTTATTAACAATTAAAAATAAAATAAAAAAAATGGTTGACGTTATAGTTATTGTGAAAATTTATTGAAAAGAAAAAAGGTAAGTGTAATATTTTTTATTGTTTATGAAATTAATAATAATACTAATGCTATAATTATACTCTTACCTTATTCTAATCTGAACTTAGTTGTTTGTTAAAATGAAACCTAATCTAATTAAATAAAATGCTATTGGCCTTGTTTATTTTTATAGACGTCTCTAATCTTTTAAATATCGATATTTATTATTAAATGATTGGTACCTTTTTTTTAACGAATCATCAATTTTTAGTTACTCCTGGTTACTTTCTTTCTAACCTCCAAAATAACGGATATAATATTCTCCAAAATAAATCAGGAACACAGGATAAAACTACAGGATACTGTTGGATATGGATAATAAACAGGATCTGGATTCTCCTTCAGGAACAAAAGCAGGAATCAATGATTGGAGTTCTTTTCTTAATTAACTTCTTTTATTCTTGGATTATACAAATCTAACCTCACTTAAATTTGACAGGTAAAATTTTCTTAACTTCTTTATATTAATCTTTGTAGTTTTGATTTGAAGATTCTTTTGTTTTTACGACGAGCTCTGTTGTGAACAGTTCGAGTCTTTTGGCAAAAGCCCCGCTTGACAGCGAAATTTGGTTTTTATGAACGAGCATCTCTAGGCCAACTCGATTTAGATTTGACAGAATTTTAAATTAAAATTATTATAAAATTAAAAATTATTGATTTTTATACACTTTTTCACTATCAAAACATGATTCTCGAGATAGAAAGAATGATTTCGATATAATTTATTTACTATTTCTACTTACATTAAGGTTACATGACAACTTTTTACTTTCATCATTATCGATTTCTTAAATTGTATTAAATTGATCATATTGATAAATCAAGACATTGCATTTCTAGGTTAAGTTTAAAATTTACTTCTCTTATAACAATTAAAATAACAATGTTCTCATTGTTGTAGTGATCGCAGACTTATCTGAGATTATTCTACTTTAACTTTTTCTATTTAGATCTTTGCTAAGTTATGGGATTGACATGTTAAAATTTGATATCTAGAATTTTATATTTTATTATGTAATTACTACTCTAAAATTAGTTTCAAACTTTATTTTCTACATTACATTCTGTCTAATGATTATTTGAATTAAAATAATTAGTTATTTATTGGTTTTGATTAATTTATTTGTTTCATTATTTCTCTTTATATTTAATATAAGCTTTGTATTCTCTTAATTTAATTCTTCGCATTAGTCAACCGTTGCAATATAAAGAAAGCTAGCTAAAACAGACGTACATAAAGTAAAGTATGTTTTATACATATCTGGAATTTTGTTTTTCTAATATTCTAACTAAAGATACAGAAGTTTTTCTCTTGAGGGGGGTTCCTTAATACGAACGATTTTATTGTTTTGTTTGATTCTTTTAGTTGCTGCTTATAAGGAGGTGTTTTTCTTCAAATTGGAATAAAAACGGAATACTTAAATATGCTACCATCTATGGTTAGAAGAGAGTTTTGACACTTTACAAAGCAACGATTCCCAATGTATTGGGTGTTGCATACACTTAATTTGCATTGTGTGTTAAAATAGAATCTGATAAATTAAATTCCTTACTCGTTTGCTAAAAACGGAATACTTTCCAAATCAGAATCAGGATCAGGATGGTCTAGATAAACAGGATTTTCTTATCAGGAACGTTAGACAAGATGCATAACTTGAACTTCTTATCTTGAATTATAAGTTTTCTTTTTTAAAACGTCACTTTGTGGACAATTAAAGTTTTTAATTAATTCCCATTGATTTTTCAATTATGAGTTTGATGGATTGAATTAAATCGCCATTTTTGAGTGCACTGGATCTTTTCCCTGTTTGATATATGTATTCATCTAGTCTTATCCATAATATAACAGGTTTCCTGCATATTTTAATTCGAGATTAGAGTGTAGATGGCGGTGTTCGTTGTAATTTGTTGTATTGAATTTGTTCATATCTATTTAATACAATTTTGAAGCCATCTTTAGTTTAATTTAGACATAGCAAACAATCTGTCTGCTTTCTAGTGACGAGACACAATAATGCCGAAACCGGTCTAGAAATGACCTGATCCCTAATAATACAATTAGAGCGATCAGTTGAGTTGAGTCTGGAGTGATGTGATTCAATACCTCTAGAGTCTTTTGTCCTAGGAATAGTCCCTCGAGTTTCGGACTCGTGTACCCTTTTTTATTTAATTTTTCAAGGTTTTGTATGCTAAGTACTGATTTTTATTTAATCTTTGAATTAAATTGGCACAATTGAGTGCAGTGATTCCCTTTTTAATAATGGATATCTCGAACCATGGTTTGGTTGTAAAATTTTGAATTGATTTGGCTAGATTTCTAGTTTTATTATTTTCTGTTATGACGTTTTAAATTTTTAATAAATTAATGTTTTGCAATACAACATTTGAGGACGGAAAGTTATTTGTTGTGGTAATTTAGTATTTTAAACAACTACGGATATTTAATTCTATTATAAAATATGTTAGTGTTTAAATTGTTTTGACTGAATTGATCATTCGTGTTATGACGTTTTTATTTATTTTATTAATGTGTTTTTACTAACCTCTAAAATTGACTAGGGTGGCTATGATGAGGACGTTGGTAATGATGATGGCTAAGGCCATTACGAAGATGATTCCGGCCTGCGCGAGCGACCTCAAGGTGAACACTATCTCCGAATCGTCATTGGAAAGGCTGTAGATAAGCATAGTAGAAGTGTCCCTGCGTAACATCCCGCGGGACATCCGGGATATATGCTAACGGGACGCCGACGTCAAATTGAGCGTCGCCGGCGCAATTGTCCTAAACCCTCTCATAGATGCTGCTGTTATTGGCCAAGGTATTACTCTGAAAAAAATATATCATTTCTATACAAAAATTATAAATGTCTACATTTTAAAATTATTGAGAGATACAATCTTTAGATTTTTAAGGAGACATTTTATTTATTTATTTACGGGACAAGCCCAGTACAGGACATCATTTCAAGCTGTGACAATTAAGAGGTAACAAACAAAACATGATTTTTAAAACAATAATAACTGCCGTTTCCACCGCTTGGTTTAAGTTTGCTTAAATATTTAAGTCCTCTTACTGCCGTTTCCACCGCCCGGTCCAAGCTTGCTCAAATATTTAAGTTTTCTTAAACACGTATACAGGGTGTCCCGTTGGTAAACGGAAATATTTTAAAGGTAGGTAGCGAAGCGGGAGGATTATTCTGTCAAACTGACACGATTTGTAATTATGCAGAAAGTTTGAGATGTATAACCGTATTTATTTTGAAGTAGGTATTGTATTTGATACGATTATTTTTTGAGTGAATTATGTAAATATAAACAATTTATTAATTTAAATACAAATTGGTACAATGAAAATTACAATTATTATATACTACGTTTTTGAACCTGTAGCGTTTTTAAAATCGACTCATTTTTGAACAATTATTGATAAACGTCAAAATTTGACGGTCCTATTAGTTTGTGTATTGTTGTATATTGATGTCGATGTGGTTACTACGGAAACGAAATTATTGTAAAATTTTCGATTGGTCGAGCTACTCTATGTATAATCAGATATTCTCGAAATTATACGAGGTAACTTAACGTTCTGATTGGTTAAAAATTACACGAAAAAAATAATCATCTATTTACCTACTTTAAGTATTTTTTAATCATATGCATTTTTAGAAAAAGAAAATTTTTCTATACAAAATCAAAAGTTCCATTGTGGTTTTTCTGGTAGTGAACCATCAACGTAACTGCACTAAAGGGATATCCGCAAGGGTGAGTATATTCGAAGGTAATTTCCCAAGACTATGACAAATAGCCGACTATTATTTTCTGCCTAATTCTATCGAGAAAATTTGATGAGACCATATGAACATTAATAATCTGAATAACTTCCGAGAGCTTTAGCTCGAGGGAGTTATTCTTTGATTATTAAAGTTCATATGGTCGAATTGAATTGTCTTGAAATGCAAGTTGCTCGAGATGAATTAAAGAAAATAATAGTCTCTATTTGTCATAGTCGAGTGATATTCAGGAAGATTATTTTATGAACCTCACCAAATCATTCGCTAAGATTGTCTCCAACAAGGGCGGATTTAGCTTTTTTTTATGGGAGGGGTAAAACTTACCAAGTAGTCCAAGAAAGCTAGTAAATTTTTTTGTAATACCGAGCAGAAACTAGTAACTGATCAGATCGACTTAAATTTTTTTTCAAATTACTAATAAAGGTGTCCAGAAGTAGAAAACTTTCGTTAGTTGCGTTTTGAGTGGGGGCAGGTGGGGCTGTGAAAAAAAAGAAAAAAAAATTCGTAATTGATAAATTACCTTTTTTAATGAATTAATGTTCCCTCCCGAGTTATAGTGCGCAGAAAATTACGATTTTCACCACAATAATCGTACATTTCTAAAAAAAAATTATTTTTTGCCCGTAACTTTTTTTTGGCTGATAATATTAAATAATGTACAATAATCCATTTTAAAGCTTAGGATATCGCCGAAATATCATGTTATGACAAACTTTTTCATTAGAATGACCGTTTTTTCAATATTTGACCCGAAAAAATGACATTGACGGTTATAAAAGCAAAGTTAAAAAAAAAGGTAGTTATTCGGAAGAACATTTGCTCAAAGCCTTGTCTCTTTAATTTTTTTTCAAAAATCAATACTTTTCACGGTATTGACCAAAAAATGTAAATGTCATAAAAAACAAAAATTTAGCTCAACTTTAACAGACCAAAACTTAAAAAATAATTATCCATAGGGCTAAAAATTATTAGACAATTGTAAAAACATATGTTACGACGTGAAAAAAATTGAAAAAAATATATTTTGTCCATAACTTTTTTATGCTTATGTTAAACGGTTCTGGATGTTGTTCTCTCATTAAGATGTTATATACATTTTTTTGTGGAAGCCATATTTTTTCAGATATTTATGCTAGAACAGCGGTTCTGAAACTTTTCAAATTTTGTACCACATAAATATGAAACAAAAATATATGTACCACCATAAAAGCATTTCGCCGTTAAAAATCAATGTGTCGCGAAATTGTTCGAAGTTTTTGGCAAAGTCGTCATTTCAATATTAAAGCTAGAGCCGTTAAAGTCAAAAACTCTAATCTCCCAGGAATTGGACATTGAATGTCAACGTTGCCACAACGTCTGGACTTCAAACAACTACTCCTTGGGCTATATGCCCCAACAGGTATTGAATTATAGAAGTCCCGACGTTGGTTGGAACCTGAGATATCAGGACATTAAACCAACAACTTTGATTTTGTTATTAAAGGAGCCCGTTAACCATAGACTAGTTTCGGCATTATTGTGCCTCTTCAGTATGGCGTAGACAAGCTCGACTTTCAATCTCTAATGAAAGTCTGACAGTGGATCCGACTAGCCCAGTTCCTATAGAATACAGTTGCGTTAGCAAATGCTAACTTTGAGTTTGTTATTATTGTGATAGATGGCGCTGTGCTTTCTCAGTTCTTTATACATTTGCAAAAAATTTCAAGTCGATCTGTTTCTGCTCAATGATTTTACTTCATTTCTTGGACTAAAGACAACATGTCTAAAAAAAACTCTGTATGTATAGTCTGTCTCAAAGTATATCGTCTTGGCTTTTGCCGGCGATTATCGAAAAAACCTGCCGACAGCAATAAATCACCTGAACACTGATAGAGCATCAGGGACGGACTCTTAAGGTGTTTTAAAAATATTCATATTAAATAATACTCGTATATTATATGTTTATTAAGGTGTATTACAGGTAAAATATAATTACATTATTTATATTATTATGTATATACAAATTTTTATTAATTACCTACACAAGTATGTTTTTATTCTAAATCTAATTCTGTTTCGCTGTCAGAGTCATTTAAATTAATAATAATGGGCTCTATGTTATTTTCAATGTGAATGTAAGAATCTTCAACTTTTACAATGTGTTGTACAGACTTTTTCCAGCTCTCAACAGGCATATTGTTAATTACATTTTTAATTACATTTATAACACTCGGACTTAAAGTAGGAGTAACATTTTCTGTTCTAATCTTTGATTTTACTTGATGCTACAAATGTTCTATGGGGTTGAATATACAATGGTATGGAGGAAGACGTAAAACAGTATGCCCCAGCTGTTCAGCTAAGTTATCACATATATATTGTTTTTTAATATCATAGTATTTTAACACTTCCAGAAGTTGTCCTTTTTTGTAACTGTATTCGAAATAAATATCATTTTGTAACAAATATTCCTGAATTTCCGTTTTTCTACTCGATAAGTTTGGTGCTTTTTGTAATTGGCGGCTGTGATACATTACAATTACACTTTTATCCGGAATATTTTTCAAGAGATAATTTTCAAACCAGTTTTCAAAAAGTTCTGCAGTTGTATCTTCATGATAGTCCAAGCTTGAGTCCTTAATATTCTTCGCAGACAACAGCAAGCAGTTTGGAACAAATCCATCTTCTGATCCAGCGTGAATTATGGTGATCCGTTTTCCTTTATTTGAAGCTGCTTTCGTCTGACAGTTTTTACTGGAATCAACCCATCCTTTGGATACTGTATCGTGTGTATCAAACCACGTTTCATCGAGGTAAATTATACGTCTGTTTTCAGACCGATATTTTTTAATTTCCTGAAGGTAATTAAATCTCCAAGTGCGCAATCTATGCGATTCCATTACCACTTGCTTCTTGTCTATCTTGCGATATTTAAATCCCATTTTACAAACAATCCTTTGGAGGGTGGCACGGCTGATATTTATATTGGTTTCATCTTCTTCTAGCTTCCTTTTTAGTATATCCAAAGTAGGAACAATTTGGCTTTGACTATGGTCCAGACGGTGACATTGAAAATAACATTGTTTTTTCTTTCAGTCAATGTTTGAGTGTTAACAATATCTTTTATAGAAGATAAAGGCGTTTTTGTCAATAGGCAGGTCTCCTTTAAAGCTTCTTGTTTAATGGAGCCTCTACTTAAATTAAACAAATCATTCACATTCTTCACAATTTGTTTTGCATCTAATGATAAGTGAATTCAACGCGACATAACGGAAAAATCAGTGATATACTCTTAAGAAACTTTTTGAAAAGCACGTCAAGAAGGGTTAACTGCCACTGATATCACCCAAAATATTTACCTGGTCGACATTTGCCTGGCCCACCCCTGCCTTATCAGGTACCTATGAATACATTATCTAGTATTTATATTTAATGGGTTTTCCCAATAACAATAGGTATTATTATTTATGGGGAGAGGGTCCATCTAAAGCTAAGACGATATACTTTGAGACAGACTATACGTATAAATACCGTCCTTCAGGTGAATATTGAGGACGATGATCAAATAGCCGACTATTTACCACCAAGGTGAATAGTCGCTTTATTTTGTTTTGATTGACTGCGTCAAATCAGTTTCCAAGCACGTGATTGGTTAAAAATTGATATTTGACAGACAAGGGAAATAATCCCAAGTAGCATTTTTTGTGGACGAAACGTGGCGGCCACGACATTAGAAACTTTAAAATGTATTGCCAAAGTCTTTGCCACGTAATAGAACCGGTTCTATAACGTGGTGGTGACTAAAATACTTTCTTGGCGGCAACTACGTGGTGGTGTGGTGGTCGACACTAAACACGAAACTTTGTTCACTGCGCATGTCTTTTTGATTTGTAGCTCGTTCTCTGTCCTGCATATTATTTCTTCCATTTTCCTTGCCTTTTCTCTATCCTGACATATATAACTGTTAACTTAAGTATTAATTGAATATTATTATGATAATTTTTTACTAACTATAGTAACCAATCAAATTACTTAATTTAGAGTCATGTGTCAAATTTCATCCAATCAGCTATGGATTACAGCGATAACACCCTACATGTGGTGTTTTCAGTTTGGTGTTTTCAACAAGTTTTTGATTAAAAATTAATTAAACGTCAAACTGACAACTAGTTTAAAAATGTTTAAATCTACAAAGTAAAAAATTATCTTATCGAATACCCCTCGGGCCTTGATAAATCCTCAAAATTTTGTCATAGAGAATCCTTCAAGCATGTTGCTTAAGGATAATAGCCCTCGGCCTTCGGGCTCGGGCTATTATCAAGCAACACGCTTACAGCATTCTCTATGACAAAATTATCTCGGTATTATCAAGGCCCTAGGGGTATTACTAATGAAAATACAAGAATATTGGTTTAACAATACTGAAAGGCAAAAAGTTGGAACGATTGAAAGTTTACTGTCAAATATAGGTGTGGCTCGAAATATGGGCACGCGCCATTGGAATACTTCATAATTTAAGAAAAAAGTTAAAGTCTGTAAATTTTTCATCATGGAAATTAAATACTTAGATGCAAACTGTATTTTTTATCAATCTTTGTTATTAAAATCATTAATTATGTATGGAAATGTAGTAAATTTGGAGCCGTACTGACGAAAAAAGTTTTTTAAATAGCGTGTTTATTTTTCTCAGAATGGCGATATCAAAAATGGCTGCAAATGTGTGCATTTAGAAAATAAAACTTAATAATAAAAGTAATTTTTATGTAGCAAAAACGTGGCGAGAATTACTGCTATCATATAATCAAGTGCCGCCTCTTTAAAGGTATATTAATGGTTCCCACAACGACAATAAAACTATCACGCCCACTTTAAGATCACTGCCACTTCTAATTGGTATTTAAGTGATATGGTTTGGTGGCCGTAACTATTATTTTCCACAATGTTTCTGCAACTTTGAGGTAGTCTGGCTTAGTAGTTATAACGTTTCAAACACCTTCAGTAGCACTAAAATATTATAAAACTGTTAAGTGGCTCCCAGCGGTGAACTTTACGTGACTACAACTATGCAAAAATAAAAAGTTATTCGTTATTACGTAATAGCCACCCAATCGAAGTTGCGATATCAGTTTCTGTAACTTAATGCTACTTGGGTTCACTTTATGGTGGTGGACAATGCGCTAACAAACTGAGTACAGAAGGCTTCAATATCATCAGCTACCCCGATAACCTAGAGATTACAGTGAGGGGTAACACTATTTTAACTGAGGTAATAAAAATAATTTTGAATGCCATCAATTACTGGACTGAGGAGAAGGTACTAAGCGTCAACCCCTCCAACCTTTTCTGATGCCATTGACATATTGGCAATGATAACTTGTTCTACTGTAGCAACTTACAAATTTCAAGCTCCTGACTTGACATTGACCTCTTAGATAGTATCTCTATAAGGTGAACAAGGTAGAGGATGGACTGTATAGGCGGATACAGACGAAACAATCGAATAGGTTTTATGTAACTGTGGGATACTTTTTGGCAATAGGAAAAGACACTTAGATACCAATGCCTGACGAACTAGTCAAACTAGATCTCAGGAAAATTCTCAGATTCTATAAAATCTATAAAAATTTTGGACAATTGGACGCAAACTACTTTAGGTTATTCTCACAAATATTGTCTTTAGGTCGCAGTGAAGAAAAGCTGGAAGATACGACCTATCCTAAAATCTACCATCTACAATTTACAATAATGGAGATATGAAGGTGATACTTACTTTCCTACTTTTGAGAAAAGTTTCCACTTTCCTGCCATACCTTGCTTCGAGGACATGACAGTGATTTTTCAATCAACTTCTACAGCAACACCAGCAATACCGACTAGAAATTGTGTTCTCGTTCATCAGCTTTCTATAACAAAAATAAAACTAAATTAGGATTGTTAGGTTTTTGGTTTAATATAACAGTATGAAATTTTTTAAATAATCTTGGGAAGTACAGAGAATACTAATTTTTAGTTAGTAAATTTATCAGAATATTTTACAGAAAAAACGTTTCAAAATGTCTTTCATATCGTTGGTAAAATGTTAAATCCATGTAAAAGTCATATTTTGATAAAAAAATAACTGTTTTATATATTTGAATTTGTTAAAAGTTTTACTACGACTATACTCTCACGTCTAGAAATAAAAATAAATAAATTTAAATCTTCACAAGGAGGTAAGCAAAAATAAAAATGATCAAGTTCCTCAATGAATATAATTACGACAAGGATTTTATGTTTTTAAATAAAAAAGAAAATGAAAAATATTTCAAACATTTTTAACTTTGTTGTCTTTCTCGTTCAAAATTGCTATAAACAGTCTTACATAATTGTTAAATCATAATGTGGAACAATAATAGAAAATTCAATTTTGGTTGAAATTTTGATGGATTTAAGAGCAAATAAAATTTTGCAATTCACAAAAAATGGAACTGCTTTTAGTTCGGATTTCTTCTTCATAAAACAAATATGGAAACTCGATGCCATAAAAGATTTTGCGATTTTTCTATTAAAAATGGATAAGGTGCACGTACTATACTGAAATGTATGTGAAACTAGAAACTATAATACTCTTGATGGTTCGACTGCTTCTATGTTTTCTTTAATAATAAAATAGCAATTTCCAATAAATGTCTAAATTATTCATTTTAGATAAAAAGTGTTTATTTTGCAAAAATGGAATTGGGAAACTCATGCAGACTGTACATACAAGTCTTAATTGTTTAATAAATTAAAATGTATAAATATAAAACTACCTATATATTTCGAAAAATTGATATTTTTTGAGAAGAACAATAGTAGTTTACGTAACAAGTCCCGAAAGTGGTCTTTTACTGGACGAGTGGGCAAATTGCAGGGCGAGCCGCAGGCGAGTCCTGCAAGCCTGCGAGTGCGAGGAGGGGTTTATTTTGATGAAAAATTGTATTTAACATTAATTCAGTAAAAAAAGAATAATTTATTGATTGCGCAAGTTTTTTTTCTTTTTTTCCCTCACTTTTTGAATAACCGCTTATTTTGTCATCATTCAAAAGCTACGCTTTAAGATTATGGATTGAATAGGATATATTGGGTTGAAACTGCAGTAAATCTTTTTCTTGCAACACCGCAAGAAATAAGGACCGTCCGTATCGAAAGTAGATTTAAGTCATCTTCGTGTTATTAGGTGTAAAGCTTATGCACTCCTAAAAATAATATAAATAAATTGGATTCAAAATCAAAAACTTGGTAGAATATTGTAATCATACTAAAGATTATACATTAGCTGATAGTTTAGATCCTGGGAAGGTGGTTAAGACTAGATCAAAATTATGAACACATATAACAGGGGAAGATAGTGATGGGGAAATTATTTCTCAAATGCACTGCACGGATTCTACAACCCAAGATTTTCAAAATTTATCAGAATATATTCCCGAAATGCAATCTTTCCAGGAAGCAATAACGTCTGAGAAAAGAGATGGGTATGGACTGCAGCGAACCAAAATTTCCCAAATTGCATTGAGGGTTGCAAAGTTTTTTACCGATTCTGGTCAAAGTGTCACCGTCTTCTTTCTATCCCTTCAAGGGAAAAAAATAGAGTAAGAAAACAAAGAAGAGTGTGACACTTTGCAACCCCCACTGAAAATTTTTGGCTTGTTTAGTTGTCAAAGTTTTGGGGATAGATGGCAACACGTTTATTTAATTTATCTTTTAGCTGATATAACTATTGACCATACGCGAGTTTGGAATTTGATTTATTGGATTCTAAAGCCTAACTGAGGAATCTAAAAGGAAGAAACCTGTCGTGCTTGTCGAATCGAATAGATTGAATTCCTAACTCATTTTCTAGCTACTACATCGTTAATTATAATTTTTATTTAAAATCTAGTTTGGGTTTAATTAGACACCATCAAAGATAAAATAGTAAAAATTTAAAATTTAAGAATCATACCTAGAAAATATTGCTATTAAAATAGCTTAGTTAAACAATGTCTTTTAAAGAACGGCTTCTCTATTTTAGGTCTCGACTTGCAACTGATTGATAAAAATATTTCTTTTGTTAAATTTCAGAAAACAAACCACTCGTCGCCGTAAATCTAATTTTAGCAATGGAACGAAGGAACATCTTCAAAGTTTCAGATTTCTCCCATCGATGATTAAATAGCAGAGAGTAAATCCGAGCCACACTCCAAGCCAATCGACATTCCTAATTTAGTGTAAACGAGACGAAAGACCAACACCGCATCATAGACACACACAAACTTTGAAGTTAACTACCATTCCTGAAGTTGCACTTATCAACTTGATATATTTGGAAAGGCAGCAAACTCCGCTAAACTGTTGTTGTAGTGCCGAGTTTAGGAGTTTAGCTTGGAAAATTTAATTCAGAATCAGTTTGTGAAGCCACATCGCACGCCAATTATTATTTGCTCATGTTCGTGAAAAGAGTTCTTTGTAATAGCGAGAGCAAGAGCAGTCACACCACCATTAATATTGTATTTTTCAAAGATACTGACCATTTCTTGCCAAAGTGCCACTCTCTCATTCTTTTTAGGGGAAACAAATTAAAGATACTCAAACTATAAGGTTCTACATCTTAATTTTGCCTTGTGACTTCGACAGTAATAAAATTATCGAAATTATTCTTTTTCTAATATATTTAAAGGCTACGGCAGAGAAATAAATACAAGGTGTCCCAGAATTTTTGTCATACGCTACCGGCGATGTTAGTTCACGTGTGGGTAAAAAAAATTGTTACAAATGTCAAACATCCAGGAAAACCATTCGAACTCCTCCCAATGTTGAGACAGTGTGACAGTTTGTAAATCGTAATCCTCGCCGCTGAGCAAAACTGTGTACGAATCGTTGACTTTAAATAAGCCTCAAGCATGTAAGCACGCTGCGAACTCGTCCACTGTCCCATGAATAACTGAAATTCGCACGTGTCCGATATACGCTAAACGTAATATTTTCATGAAATTTGTAACAGGGCCGGCTTAAGGTAAGTTTAAAACCTAAAATCTACTCTGGGACACCCTGTATAATAAGGGCCAAGAAAAGAAGAAAACGAAGTATTTTCATGTATTGTTTGATTTCTACGAATATTTTAGAAAAATGAAATGATTACTCTACGGTTTTTATTAACAAATTAAGGTAGTACTCTCGATACCACAATAATAAAAGGAAAAGAGACGGAAATATGCTTTCAGTAACTGCGCTGTCAAATGCATATGGATTTGACATTAGTTTATTATTAAATTAAGCACTCTGGAAATTAGAAATTGGAGCGATAGATAATAGGCATTAATGATAAAATGTGCAAACATCATTAATAATTATTTTTATTAAAAACTTTAAATACGATAACGAGCAAATTTTAATTTACTAGAGCTTCATATGACAAAAATACTTTTAAGTTAATACGAGATTTGTCAAAAATATGAATTTTGCTCAAGAGTAAAGTACCTTTATTTTTGAAATATGAAAAAAAAGTTATTAAAAAAATTTGTTTCTAATGACATTTTACGTCAACATACCGATTTTGAAGAAGATATTCCATTCCACTTTAAGAAAATTTTCATTTTTAACATTTTTTGATACACCCCCGTAACTGATAATTTTGAATTCATCATCATTTTGTTAATATTGTTCGATGGTGTCTGAAAAAGTTGACAACAAATGAAAAATTCCTTTATTATTGGTTTAAAAAAAAATATCCTTCATAAAAAGTTCTGCATCATATTATAATCAATAATGCAGCAATTAAAGGACCAGGCACGGAATACATAGCATTTTGGTTGATTGCGGAATTTAATGAAGCTCTAGTATGTTGTAGATCATGACCTGTCGGTAACACTTTAAATGGACCATAATCAAATCGTATTCTTAGTTTCGGAGAAACAGGGTGATTTTAAAAGTAGTTACAAAAACAGAAAATAAATGTTATTCACCACAAATCGAGACTATTTTTGGTTTTTTCTCGTGATTTGGCTAAAATATGTTATAACTTTGGAAACGCAACACTATTATGATCCAAATCGGTATTTAGTTTACCGGGGTCATCACAAATGTACTCAAAAAATCATATTTCGTCGTTTTGTTTACTTATTTTTATTTTTTCTAGTTTAATTTCGAGATTTGTCTGAGCAGTATTGACAATTTGGAATAGCAATACTATTATTATACAAATACAGTATTTTACCATACCAGAGTCATCGGAAAAGTACCTAAAGATATCCTATTCCGATGTTATTTACTTCATTCTTTCAACATAAACCTTAAATAACCATATATTTTTAACATTCAACGTTAATATGTGAAAACCCGGAGGCCAAACTTTTTTAAAATACATAATAATGATAATAATAATAATAAGATCCCTACTAAAAAAAATTGCCAGCGTCACTATATCTTTGGAGTTTCTGTAAAAACTCGCCTGTGACGCAATTTTTATAGAATTCTCTGTAATTTAATATTCTATAATAATCTATTATTTCCCGTCTAATATAGCATATTCGTTCTAGTAGGCTATGCATGACTTTGTGGGGTGGTGGGAATGTGTTGTCATCTGGCAATTACCATTTGGTACCTTAGCTACAGTAGACATGTTATGGAAAATATAAATTTTCCAACTACCAATGCGTTCAAGATGTCGCCATTTAAGAAAATTAGCTTTCTGATATAGTCTAAATTATTATTACATGCATATAAAGTAGTAAATAATTATATAAGTTTAGCTAAAGGTTTTTCACATATTATAGTTTAAGGATAGTAACGTTGAAAACATATGGTTATTTAAGGTTTATGTTGAAATAATTAAGTAAATGACATAGAAATAGGATATTTTTAGGTACTTTTCTGATGACACTGGTATGGTAAAATACTGTATTTGTATAATAATAGTATTGCTTTTCCAAATTGTCAACACTACTCAGACAAATCTCGAAATTAAACTAGAAAAAATAAAAATAAGTAAACAAAACGACGAACTATGATTTTTTGAGTACATTTGTGATGACCCCGGTAAACTGAATACCGATTTGGATCATAATAGTGTTGCGTTTCCAAAGTTATAACATATTTTAGCCAAATCACGAGAAAAAACCAAAAATAGTCTCAATTTGTGGTAAATTAACTTTATTTTCTGTTTTTGTAACTACTTTCAAAATCACCCTGTTTGCACAAACTAATCATACGATTTGATTATGGTCCATTTAAAGTGTTACCGACAGGTCATGATCTACAACATTCTAGAGTTTCATTAAATTCCGCAATCAACCAAAATGCTATGTATTCCGTGACGGGTCCTTTGCAAAATATTTAGTGGGATACAAGCAACATCACAAAATTTTAACCCGGGCTAACTTTTTGCCTATAAACGGAAGTCTAGTATGAGTTTTTAAGGTCACTCTGAACATTCTTAAATTTTTCAATGAATCCAATATTGTTAGTTACGGGGGCGTATCAAAAAATGTTAAGGAGGAAAATTTTCTTAAAGTTATATCTTGTTCAAAATTGGTATGTTGACGTAAAATGTCGTTATAAACAAGTTTTTTTAATATCTTCTTTTGATACTAAATAAAGGTACTTTTCTCTTGAGAAAAATTCATATTTTTTGACAAACCTCGTATACGATTAAAAAAATTTGATACCTGATGATTGTATTGTACATTTTGCAACATGCACAACGTTTTTATAAAGAATAATTTTTGTTCCTAAAATTAATAATATGCCCCCCCCCCCCTGGATCCGCCACTGGTCAGATGTCATGTGCTGATTTTTATGTACAGGGGTACTCGTAAGTATATTATTAATAGATACTATTTATTTCCATACTCTTAACAAAAAAGTGACAAAGTCCAACCTCAAATTGCAAATATTTTTTAATTATTCTATAATAAAACATAAATAATTTTATATACCTACAGGAGTAAGCTGAAAAATAACAATAATAGGGTATGTAAAACTTAATTTAAATGTTAAATATTTTAAATAATTTCTGGCAAGACATTTTCTTCCGCGGGGATAGTAGGTATGTGCTGCCACATTTGCAGTGTTTTTTTTTTTTTTATTTCTGTGTCAACGGCATCGACTACTATGGCCATTAGCCTCGTGTTCTGTGTAGGCTTTGTTACTGTTTCCCAGCGCCACTTTAGGAACAGCACTGTTAATTAGAACCCAACAGTGAATGGTCGAGTGAGGAATCACACCTGGTATATGAAAATCAATTTCTAAATTTTTAATTAATTAAAAATCAGAAAAAGATTTCTGCCTTTGGTGTGATTCGAACCCACAACCCTTGGATTATGAGTCCAGTGCTCTACCGCTGAGCCACCCACCCCCCTTATTTGCAGTGTTGTTTGGTATTTAAGTTATGCCTGACATCAAGCAGTGACCAAATATCCAAACAACAGTGTTTTAGAGTGTCTTGAAGATGTTGGTAATCCCCACGAAAACGAAGAAAATGTTTTACCAGAAATTATTTAAAAACATTTAAATTAAGTAGTATCTTATTAAATATTTATACATGTGATATTTACCTATCAGGCCGTATATAAAATTATTTACGTTTTATTCTAGAATAATTAAAAAATATTTGCAAGGTGAGGTTGAACTTTATCAGTTTTTTGTTGATAGTAGGTATGAAAATAAATACTATTAATATTACTTATGAGTACATAAAAAATCGACTCGTGATATCCGGCACAGCCTTTTTTAAAGAAAATACCAACCTTTATAGTATTTTTCATTTAATTCGTGTTTTTCAAGATACCCCTTACCCGCCACTGTATCCCCAAAATGTTCGAAATTTTTAACCGTTCTCTGCAGCTCTTTAAAAATTTTACTGGTTCATTATCTTATTATAATGTACCAATATGCCAAGTTGCATTAAATTCTGACGGTAATTACAGAAAATTACATTTTATTTTTCAGAAACCGAAATTAAAACTGTTTATACTTATTCTCAATACTCGAGTCAGTCAAAAGTTTTTACTTTTTAGTCCTCAAGAAGATAACTGAATTAGGATTTTTTATACAGGGTGCGCCAATTATTTCCACTCGATCTCTAGCACCGAAACTAAAAGAGATATCAACAAGATTTTTTGTAGGGGTAGACAGCGTCACTCGGATTACAATTTTAAAATATTTTGATGTATACAGGGTGGCTAATTTTTGTGGAATGAAAATTAATTTGGTTTTTTTAAATTGAACACCCTGTATACGATTATGTCTTCTGATTCTACTTAATATTAGATTTACGGTAGTTTTTTGTATTTGTAAATCCGACGCGGCGTTATTCCTATCTTAAACAGATTTAATGAAAAAACAGCACTTCAGAAATATTAGCACAAAAACCACATTTTTTAAAAAATTCCTAAAGCTACTATGATGTAAATGAAACATGCACCTATCACAATAATCACACAACATCTTCACCTGTTGTACAGGGTGTTTGCCGATGGCGTGCCAATAGTCTAGTTTTCAAATGGCAATAACTTAATTTTTTCAAATGGGATACCCTGTATATTTTTGTTCAGTCAGAAGCTCTCCCTAATACGCATTAAAAAAATATAGGGTTTTGTACATCTAACTTTACTATTTACTTTAATAATTGACGTTAAGTGACAAACAACATATTTTACACAATTTTTAATAAGAAATCAAGTTACCTATGAAAATGACAGTAGGTATATTTTGTTATGGCATTAATTGTCAACATAAAATTTTGTATTGTATCACGTCTACTATATTTAATCGGTATTGTGTATTAAAAAATGGATTTTAATAAGAATTATAGTGTTCAAGAAAATATTGATATGATATGGATACTGGGTGAATGTCAAAAAAATGCGTTTCTTGCTATATACTTGCTATATACCCAGAAAGACGTCATCCACAAAAGGATTCTTTTGAGAATTTAAAGAATAGATTTGATAGAACAGGAACCGTCAAGTATGAAAAACATTCACGTGAAACTACAGCTGTTACTATTGACAACGAATATAAGGTAATGATCAGTATAGTTGAAGATCCCAATATAAGCACAAGGCAATTAAGCAATCAGTTAGATATTTCCAATACCACAATTAGACGCATAATAAAAAAGAATAAATATCACCCCTATCATATCCAGCTTCACCAAGAATTGTTACCACGTGATTTCGCGCGTAGAGTGGAATACTGTAGATGGTTAATAAACAAGATAAATACAGAGCGTAACTTTTTAAACAAAGTTTTATTCTCCGACGAAGCCACGTTTCATAAGAACGGTTGTGTAAATAGACACAACTTCCATTATTATTCGGACCACAATGAACATTTATTTAGAACCACATCACAGTATCGATGATCTTTGAATGTGTGGGCGGGAATAATAGGTGATTATGTAATTGGTCCCTATTTCTTTGATGGGACTGTAAGTGGAGCTATATTTTTAGATTTTTTAGAACATGATTTTTGCAACTTATTGCAAAATGTGCCTCAAAATTATCGCAACGGAATGTGGTTTCAATTAGATGATGTCACACCACATGACCTATTAGATGTTCGCAATTGGTTAAATAGGGAATTTCAGGATCGTTGGATAGGAAGGGGAGGACCTATAAATTGGCCTACTAGATCGCCTTGCCTTACACCTTGCGATTTTTTCTTGTGGGGTTATTAAAAATATTGTTTACAAAGAAGAGGTTACCACAAAAGAAAATATGAAAGAAAGAATTACTGCAGCATTTAGACAGGTGACCCCTGCAATGCTAAGAGATGTGCGTAAATCAATGAAAAAAAGGGCAAGAAAATATATAAATGAAAATGGAAGACATTTTGAACACCTACTATAAATTTTAACTTTCACTATTGTAGTTTTCTTACGATTAAACTTTGTAAAATTTTGTACTTATTAAAAATTGTGCAAAATATGTTGTATGTCACTTAACGTCAATTATTAAAGTACATAGTAAAGTTAGATGTGCAAAACCCTATATTTTTTTAATGCGTATTAGGGAGAGCTTCTAACTGAAAAATATACAGGGTGTCCCATTTGAAAAAATTAAGTTATTGCCATTTGAAAACTAGACTATTGGCACGCCATCGGCAAACACCCTGTGCATCAGGTGAAGATGTTGTGGGATTATTGTGATAGGTGCATGTTTCATTTACATCATAGTAGCTTTTTTGAGGAATTTTTTAAAAAATATGGTTTTTGTGCTAATATTTCTGAAGTACTGTTTTTTCTTAAATCTGCTTAAAATAGGAATAACTTGTCAACGCAGCGTCGGATTTACAAATACAAAAAACTACCGTAAATCTAATATTAAGTAGAATCAGAAGACATAATCGTATACAGGGTGTTCAATTTAAAAAAACCAAATTAATTTTCATTCCACAAAAATTAGCCACCCTGTATACATCAAAATATTTTAAAATTGTAGTCCGAGTGACACTGTCTACCCCTACAAAAAATCTTGTTGATATCTCTTTTAGTTTCGGTGCTAGATATCGAGTAGAAATAATTGGCGCACCCTGTATATTATTTGAAATTATAAGCGTTCGGGGGGGGGGGGACATAGGTATACTTTAAATAATAAATAAATAACCAACAATTAATAAAAAGGTGTGAATATTATACTGGGTGTTTGCAAAGTCATTGATATAGAAATAAATTTACGGCATTCCGTAAATTAGTAGGATCGGAAGAGAAACTCAGGAAAATGAGAGGTAAAATTTCAAGATAAATCGTATGAAACAGTCCCATGATTTTTGTTCAAACGGAAGAACATTAAGGATAATAATCCCCGGCATTTCAAAATTTCCGGAGTACTTTATCGTTAAGTTAAATTTTATCGAATAGTATTTAAAATGAATACTTGTTTTTATCTTCGGCCTAAGTGAAATATTACCCTCCTTGCTTGTTAGTTTATTGAATATAATGAAAGTGAAGCTGTTTCACAAATTCAACGATGGTATAATGGCCTCCATATTTCACACAAGAGGGGTTACTAAACGTTTTTGAATGATGCCACCGGTATAGCGGTATTTGAAATAGTTATATAGGGCCCGAGGGACCCAAAATTTGGCCCTTTAACGTATGTTCCTATATTATTTAAAGGTTATTAGCAAACAGCGAATAGGGTTTAATGTAAAATACGTACAATGGACAAAGCTGATGTGTTTGTTGGCAATAGATACGTAAAGCAATCATTGTTTAAAAGTATAACAGTGCCATACGTAAGGCGACTTTTAAACAATAAACTAGTAATAAACTAGATAAACAACACATTAAAAAAACTGTTGAAAATATAAAAAAAATGTCTCCCTCGTTAATGTATCAGTATCTAGTTTTCGGTTTGAGAAGATTACTTGCAGAACAAATGCCAATGCCGATGAAAGCAACTTGTTGGCACATCTGGGAATTTTGTTTCTATATTTCTGCAATTCTTGAATAATTTCAATGAGAGACACAATTTCGTTTGTTTATTTTAACAGCGTGATTTACCACTAAATATAATAGTAGTGGAGGCCAAGCGGGGATTTTCCGCGTTACTCGAGCGCGTCAGAAATACATATGGTTCTCACCTTGCACCCTTAATGTACCCCTACCATATATGAACCCTTAATATAGGGGGGTGAGTTGAGGGCAGCCCGTCATATTAGTAAAAAAAAATCGATCTTTAGAAAAACTCGAGCGCGACAGATTAAGAAAAGGTAAGTTAAGTACATCCAGAAAAGTGTATATTTCAATAATCTGTCAATTTGAGCGTGGCATAAGGAAATGGGCGAGTCACAAAGTTGCAAAAAAAAACGGTCCATTGTGGCTAAACGGTTAATATTTTAAAAATTTTGTTTATTCATGGATATGTGGGTTGATAAAGGCTACATTTTAAAATTATTTTGAAATATACAGATTGTCCCAAAAAAGTGTGGCGTATCAAAGTTATATTATTTCTTATGGAATACCCTATATTTTATGGCATTTATAGATTATACAGATTTTGACGCATCTCGAAACATTTTTAATAATATCAAAACCAAACACATAGTTTCAAAGATAATTTTTTCGGATCATAGTCCAAGTTGATCAAATACAGGGTGTTATATTTAGGCGTTACGGTAGAAAAATAACGTAAAATATAACAAAAATTCCAAAAATAAAAATAAATCCAAAATTAATAGGTTTGGGACAACCTGTATATTTCAAAATAATTTTAAAATGTAGCCTTTATCAACCCACATATCCATGAAAAAATAAAATTCTCAAAATATTATCCGTTTAGTCACAATGGACCATATTACTGTTTCTTTTTTTTACATTTTTGAAAATTTTTACACGCTCTTCGCCCCACTAAAATGGAAAACTTAACATACATTTTTTTCGTTTTAGAACCTAATCTTCTCGATCCAATAGGTCCCCATGACGCTTTAGTAACTGCAAATTTAGCATCTCGGCCTCCCCTACTATAATGTATGAGTAAAATATGGCACAAACATTACTCTTGCATTTATATTTAATATTCGTTTTTGTAATCCGTACTTTTTATCTTGCATGTTAGTCCTGTCGTCATAACCTTGTCCGCGTAAATATTTGGTTTATACAATAGAAATAAATTATATAGTCTCTATGGATAATAAAACCACTTTTTATATAAAAAACGATTAATCTATTTAATATCATTCCCCGGTACTATCTTAGCATGGATAAAAGCCCAAAAAGTGTTCCCGAATTTCAACGTTATGACACAAACACTACTATTGAATTCATATTTAATATTCATTTATTTTGAATATTTTAAACTGTCAAGTAAGTATTTTGATTTTTTCTTTTTTACCCAACAAAGTTATTATTTAATTTTGGAATTGCAACCCTAAATAATGGGGTAAAGTTTAGAAAAAAAAAGTTTTTTTTCGATACATTTTGCACAGTGGCGGATCCAGACGGGGGCTCTGCCACCCCCCTCCCCAGGTGTCTTAAATTATTATTTTTTTCAATAGAGCTACAGCTCCCTGACACGAACCCAAACTTCGTATTTATATATATGTTCTAACATGGGTCCGAGAGCGCGAGCAAAAAATTAAAATTGGGGCAAGTAAACAAAAAAAATGGTACATGTTTAGTCGAGCTTCCCTAATTTTTATTTTCAAGAAACTTTGAGCCCCGCTTAAACCGTGATTTATCGTTTTACCGATTTATTTTGCAGGTTAGGTATCTCACACTTGTATTCCTACGTGTTTTAAAAAATTGTTAAATCTTCAGTACAGCTTATTTTCCATGCATTTTTCAGATTTCCTGTAGTTAAGAAATATATGAAGCGCCCTTCTGGAATTACAAGATCAAATTATTTTGAAATATTTAGACATTAGCCCCAATCCTAAAACCGCAAATCCAGATTTTTTTTTAGGACATACATCAGGATAAGATTTTTTTACATGTAGAATTAAGTGTATTCAGAATATCATTATTTTGTAATTTAACAGTTCGACCTATACAGAAATGCAAATTAGTTAATCTTTGACTTGATGCATGGAGTAATTTCTAAATTTTAATTAAATATTTTATTTTTTTTACTGTTAGTGTTTAGGTTAGACAGAATAAAAATTTTGTATTTTATTTGTTCTGAAGACTTCTTCCAGTATTTAATTTATTGATAGAAACTTTGCATTTTTTCCTGTGGTCTTGTATTATGCAATATTTAATTTATTAATAGAATAAATTGCCGTATTTTAAAAACTTTATTTTCATTGTAAACTTTGCTCTGTAAATGGATTTACTGTTGGACAATAAATGCTATTATTATGACTATATAATCAAATTGATTTCTATACATTACATTTATTACTTTTATTCTCGTTTTGAAAGTGCCCCATTATATCAGCACTTGAAAGAAAATAAACCTAAAAATACTACATACAATTTAAAACATTAAAAAAAATCGTAAACTGATCTAGATATTAATTTCCCATATAACGTAACGCCTATGGTTAGTATATAAAACGACGCCATATTCATTAGTAGTCATCCCCTCTACGCACTCCTTCTTAAGTTTTCAGCCACTTTGCCTTTGTTGCCTTTGTATTAACGTTGGGATCAAACCAAATATAATTTATGAGTGGTTGGAAATGTGGCGTTAACGCTACTGGGAAATAACGCGATCAAATAACATTAAAACAGTGGCATATCTTCAATCAATCTTAACATTTCCTTAGTTCCAAGATATATAGGTAATACACTATAACTAATAATGTTTGAGAGTAATTTCTTATTTTACCAATTTTTAACACAATCAAAATATAAACGTAAAGTTGAAGGTTGTGGCTAATTATGGATAATACACAATAAAAGTATGATTAAACAATATTATTTAGGAAAAAAAAACATTAATGAGTAATACTTATAAGTCATTTCCTCCCCATTTCAAATACAACTCATGGCTGTACAGATCTATATTTCTGTCCTTGTTCGTTTCACTGATAAGTACATTTTAACCAGCGAGTAAGTAAATTCCACGAACGTATCTTGTAGGGTTGATTTAGAATAAGGAATAATTAGAATAGCAAGTAGAGTGTGCCTATATTATACATATGCACACAGTTAAATTATAAAAAAAATTAATTTTAACAGTTTGGATTTCTTTAAATTGACAGAACCGTCCTTCATAAGTCAAAATAAGTTATTTTACTCAAGGCAAACCTTTCCTGTATTTAATTTAAATTTAAAAAAACTGGCGATTAGCATGAGGAGATGAATGCAGAGGTGTTTGAAAAATGGTTTGAAGGTATCAACTAACTTTTGGGACCTGGGTCTGTCGTCATGGATAATTCTCCTTATCATAGTCGGCATTTAGAACCATTACCGAAACAATCATGGAAAAAAGCTGAAATTCAACAATGGTTAATAGATAAAAACATCCATTATAACAAAGATAGTCTAAAGGCGGAATTACTACAGATTACAAGAAACTACATGTTTATAAATATAAAAATTCGCAGTTGATGAAATGGCGTTAAGTCGTGAAATGATAGTTTTAAGATTACCTCCTTACTACTGCGAATGTAATCTTTTAGAATTGATCTAAGCGCAAGTAAAGGGACAAGTAGCACGAGTAAACAGAACATTTAAAATGTACAAAATTACCTTAACGAAGCCATTCAAAGGGTCACTAAAGAAAACTGGAAGAAATGCATCAAGCACGTTCTGAAAGAAGAAGCAAAAATGTGGGCCATAGACCAACGGATTGACCAAAATATTGAAATATTGCTGACGATAGCGGTAGCGACAGTGCATCTGACGAATTTGAGGTGGAAGATTAGACGAAAGGTATGTATAAAGATACAAAAAAAAGTTTTTAGTTTATTGTAAAAATAATTAACTATTTATTTGGGTTAGTCCTTAACCCTTTAAAAAATTAATAAGTACTCCACTGCCTTCAATATGCCAAGGGCCAATAAAACCTTCAATCATTTTTGGTTCTATACTATAAAGGAAAGAGGAGTGCAGTAATAGTGGGGATATAACGTCACATTCCATAGGCGTACTTTGCAAAATAACTGTCTATAGGCCTCGTGCAGATGCGCGCGCATCGCATTTTTTGAGGCCGCTTTGTTATATTTTAGGGGAGCTGCGAACTGCGAAACGAAATTTTTTCAAAAAATAATAAATAAAACGTTAAAATAACTTTGTTGAAAGTTGAATGTAGTGATTTGCCATAATATTCATGCATAAAAGTAGTAAGTTTACATCACAATATTTTCGTAATTTTTAGTTTTTAATAACATAACCTCATTTCAGTTGTATTTTTAGAGAAATAATATAATATTCACATAATATTATTAAAAAAAAAATATGTGAATAGAACAATATTAAATTTACTATTTGATATAGATATTTTAACAGTCAATCGTTATTCTAAATCCGTTTAATTACAAATTTCACATAAATCCGTATGTTAAGTTAATGGAGAGCGGCCTCAAAAAGTTTTCAAAATACGCCGCCTGTTTCGTTGGTGTTCCACAGTGTTACCCCCACTTAGTAGTCTGCACGAGGCCTATAATATAAATAAGGTCACAGCACATAAAATATATATACGCACTCCGTAGATTAAATTTTGAATGAAAAAAGTTATATTATTTACAAAAAATAAACCTTATGCATCTGACATTTTAACAATGAACGAATTAAATTTAACCAATAAATAACAAGGAGGATTATATGTTGGGATTAAACTTTTTTTAATCTCTTGGCATTAAAAGTAACGCTTCAGTACTTACCTAAACTCAAAGATTGAAAAAAAAGTTAGTTCAAGAACTTTCTTTAAAAGTCACTGTCTTCACTACTACTGGTATCACTATCATTGTCTTTTCTGAGGTTTATTATTATAGGTTCTATTAAATTTTCCTTTGATCCATTGATTCCACCTTTTTATCATGATCAACGCATTTTCCCCAATGTTCTCTATTTACATCTAAAACTGTCTTCAAAAACAACAGGAAATTTAAATATTGTATTGTTTTTAGAAACATAACCTTTTAATAATTGTGACCAGATCAGTTCAATGGGATTTAACTCTGCGTGGTAAGGAGGCAATGTCAGAATTTCTTTTTCTCGGGCCATCTCATCTATAATATATTTTTTGAATTTGTTTTATGTTGTCTTGCTATTCTTAATAATTCCGCCTTCAAGGATTTAGGAGGACTGATAATGTTTTTCGAATGAAGCCATTTTGAAATATATATTAATACAAAATTCCGAATCAATTAAAATACATACGATACGGCTATGAATAAATAAAGTCTGACTTATCTGTCAAAACAACAGGTTAATTACAGTAAAAACCATGGAAACAAGATTAAATCTACACAAAAACTATATTAGGCCGATCAGGTGTATTAAAATTTAAAATTTAACTACCAATAAGCATTGAAGGATAAGGTAAAAATAAAATTTCTACCTCTTTAACCTGTACTACATTCTGCTAATTAAATACTGCACTTCTTTCTTCTGTATAATATATATAGTATAGGGGCGACAATTTTAGATAACTACCGAATAAAATGGGAGGAGTTTGGAAAACTATTGTGCTTTTGAACGTTTATACATAAATAAATGGCATACGCTATATAGTTTTGTCTTTTAATTAAATACATAAAAACTGTATCATAAATTGAACAATTTACGGATTTAATAACTTTTGTTTTAAATATTCTTGAATGGGCGTTGACATATATTTAAGCTTATGTAGTAAGCATATAAAATTTCAACTTGAAACAATAAGAATAATAAGTAAACCAGTAAGGAATTTTAATTTATTAGATTCGACATAACTCTTTTCTTACCATAGATGGTAGCACATCTAAAAATTGAAATAATAAGTCGTTTTTCTAAAAATTACGAATTACATACCCACGTTTTTGTGCCGTTTTGACCAATTATGATTTCCCCCTTATAACAAAAATGTTCATTATCCTAATTGTGGAAAGAAAAGCATTACCAAGGAGGAATAGGTAAAGATTCCACTCGGAACAATTTCACATGCATATTTTATTTGCACGACAAAATTCTTGGCCTGAATTTGCATTATTGACGAAATCGAGTTCGAGTGTTCTCTCCAGAGTCTCTTAACTTCAAAACACTTCCGGTCTAGAGAGGTACTCATCTTCACAAACAAAATGACGCAATAAGTTTTAGAGTATTGTTGTTTGTTGCTTTCAACTTTGGGATTCGTCTCCTCTTTCCTCTGGCTGTCTTCATAAATAATTTATTAGAAATATGGATGTCGGTTTAGGGAGAGAGTGGATCTTGCTCACTTTAAAAGTTTAAATAAATAAACTTTAGTTTGTTTTTAGTAGTTTTTTTGAAGGATTGCTTATAAGCACATATCTGAATGTTTTGCAACACTCCAGAGGTGAACCGTAATATATTTGGTGTAATAATACAGGGTGTGTCACGAAGATGGCCAATTAGCCACATATAGAGAACTATAGATATTTGAAATTTGAAAATTGGGTTACGGGGCTTTGTCAATATTATGTATTCAATGAAAATATTTTCAACTTCCGGTTGCTTCTGGTTATACCGGAAATTTTTTGAACAAAAAATTATTAACATACCCCAGGTCTAAATTTAACAGTTTCTGAGATATTTTAGATTTTTGTAAAAATTTTTGAAAAACACGCATTTACTTTAATTTCCGTGTCTGGCTTAGTTGTTAAGGCTCTGCTCCGAGGGTACGCGAAAATGGCATTGTAAGGGTTTAGAAATACAGTGTTTTTTGGACAACGTTGTACTTTTTGCTTGATTTTTTTTTTATTTTATAGATAAAGGATCCACACATGCTTATAACTATATGAGAAGTTCCGAAATAGTCCAGAAAAATATGAATTTTTTGGTCAAACATTGACAATATTCGAGTGGGTATAAAAAATTGTAGTAGGCCTTATGACATATTTAAATATAGTTATAAGCATCGAGACAACCTTTCCCTACAAGCTCGTAAAGAAAATTTCTAAAAAAAATATACCGTTGCTGAGAAAAGCCTGTATTTCAAATTTACAAGCCCATTTTTACGCCCCTAAGGATTATTATTAAGATTACTCAAAGGTCGGTAAAGATAAAATAGTTTCACTTATTTAAATGTTTACGAGGGGTAGAGAGATGGGTGAAGAATTATAATTTCTGTGGAATATTAAATTATTAGTAAATGCTCTTCTTTATGGATATTAAAATCACTTTTTTAGATTAAGGCTCTGCTCCGCGGGTACACGGAAATGGCATTTTAAGGGTTTAGAAATGTTTTTTTGGAGAGCGTTGTACTTTTTTGCTTGATTTTTTTTTATTTTATAGATAAAGAATCCACACATGCTTATAACTATATGAGAAGTTTAGAGAAAAATATGAATTTTAATTATTACTTCTTTATCAATACCTAAGTTTTGTTCGTCGTATTTGAAAATTAGTTTAGAAAATTTTTAATATGAAAGTTATTATCGAGTATTGAAGGGAATAATAATCTTGAATCTACGTCATTTCAGGGATATGATATCCTTACGGCCTAGCAAAGCCGTTACTCAGCTTTAACATTTTAAAATTAAAAAATGGCGACAATGTCACCATTAGAGAGCCAAAAGAAAATTTATTTTTTTATTATTTATTTATTTTTCTCATAATAAAGAATAGTTAAAATAAAATATCAGAGTAACAAAAGTATAGAATAGAAAATAAAAGAGTAATTATAAAATAAAACAAACTGAAGGAAAACTAATATGTAATTAAAATTTAAAAAAAAGTAATCATACACATATCTAAGCGTAAGGCCACACGGCACTCTAAACAGAACGGGTCCGGCCCGTTCGAATTTATGATACATGGAGAGCAGTGATACAGGCCACACGACAACCTAAACGGGACGGGTCCGTAAATTGGCTAACGGACCCGTTTTTGTGTAGCGGACCCTCCGCCGGTTCTGCTACCTTTGGACGGGCCCGTCTCCGTCTTTCGCATCGTCACTAGCTAGCGGATCATTGTTTGTTATCTACGATGCCACACGGGCATTCACGGACCCGTCTCGTCTTCCATCGCGCAGACGCTGCTAGACTTTCAAGCATCAGTACCGTATTCATTTATTTCATTATTCAGTTGATGTGTTGCTGTTTTGACGATGTCTCAAGAAATAGATATTGAAATTTTAATAGCTTGTGTTGAAAACAGACACCTGTTGTGGGATAAGTCAAATGAGGACTATAAAAACAAACAATTAAAAACTAATGCTAAAAGAGAATATTTTGTTTCCTCCTCTGTCAGGTCCATAAATAGTAAATGCACCATGAAAATATCTTTTCTCGTTAATTGGGTGAACCTAATAATTTCTCTTTCTCCGCCTACGCAACAAACAACACACTAGCACTTTTCGACTTTCCAACTCCATGGTAGTTAAGGGTACTGAATCAAGACCTGTAATGTATATTTTGTAAAACAAGGCACTCATTTTTTTGAATTTTTAAAAACATTTCCCTACCTAGATGAGCATCTGAAAGACCTAAATTTATACAGGGTGTCCCACGACGTACTGTACACAATCCAACCATGGACTATGGACTATGGACCGAGGCTATTTCATATCTGGTATTAAAAAATGCCTTGTTACGTTTTTGACGGATATACAGGGTGATATTTGAAAATATGTGAATTATTCTACGTTAAGTATATCTAAAAATAAAAATCTCAGACCAATCAAATTTGGCACACTAAGTGTGCTCCCTGAGCTCAATAAAATATGTTTTAAAAAAATTTTCATTTCAGGTCCGGACTTAGTTTTTTTTAGAATTTTATTGGTTTTTTGAAAACAACACCCTGTAAGCCAGATCAGACAATTTTTATTTTTCTCACTTTAAAGCTTAATGATAATACTAAGCAATAGTTAAAAAAAATTGAACGCGCAACTTTTTGTTTTCTGCAGAAAAAAATAAAACTTTTAAAAATAGTATAATTTTAATGGATTCACATTCTTCTTATGACTGATGCGGCACTACATTGATAGCACATCATCATTTTTCAACAAAAATCATAAGGAAAGTTCATTTTACTCGATATAAAGTATTATTCAATCAACCGTTGAAATTCCAGGTCTGTATTTATTTTTTTAAAGTTTTTATTGATCCTGTAAAAACAACAACAACAACACTTTTCTTTCTGTCACATCAAACTTACTTTTGATAATTGTGCAAATGCAAGTAGGCTTTGAATTCGCTTTGACGTCCATTTTGACAGTTTGTGATAGTTCTTTATCACGATGCCTCGTCAGTTTACCTACATAGAATACGCAGATATCATTTTTGTGTACGGATATTGTAAGGGAAATGCCAGAGCAGCAGTCAGGGAGTACCGGAGAAAATTCCCTCATAGAAGAATCCCCAACGACCAAACGTTTAACAGCGTTTTTATGCACCTGCGAGAAACGGGAAGATTTCCTTCTGGTACTGCAGAACATGGTGAGACACATTTATCAAACATTGTTTTGCGATGAATCTCAGTTCACGAAAGACGGCATAAACAATTCCAGAAATAATCACAACTGGAGACATCAAAATCCACATGTAATAAAGCAAACTAGATCTCAAGTTAGATTTTCTGTTAACGTTTGGGCAGGTATCATCGGTAATAAATTAGTGGGTCCTTATTTTTTGAACGGTAGATTGAATGGGCAAGAATACCTTGATTTTCTGGCGAATGTTCTCCCAGTTCTTCTAGAAGATGAGGAAGTCGATGTGAGAAGTATGAGATTTCAACACGATGGAGCCGTACCCCATTACACCAGGGCAGTTAATCAGTTTCTGAATCAAAATTTTCCCAATAGATGGATGGGACGTGGTGGCCCAATTCCCTGGCCGGCTAGATCACCTGACCTTACCCCAGTAGATTATTATTGGGGCGTTTTAAAAACCATGGTCTATGAGGTAGAGATTACAACAAGAGATCAGCTACGTGAGAGAATATTTGAAGCATTTCGCTTCATAAAAAGACATCCAGATCAGATAAGAAAAGCTATAAGCAATATCTTGAAAAGAGAAAGGAAGTGCCGGGAGGCGAATGGATGGCATTTTGAAAATAAACTTAAATCAGATTAAGTCTTTTTTAAAGTAGTGTTTATTTAATATGTTATTGTTATCGTTGAGTCAATTCAATTAAATGTTCTAGAAAATTGAATTTAGTATTTTTATGTCTGTAGTGGAAAATCAAACATTTGCACTGTTTTCAAAAGTAACAGTTTTTTCTATGGCAAACAGCATTTTTTTAATTTCGGTTAATATCATCCGCTTTGACGTTACAGAAAGAAAATTTGTTCAAATCGCTTTACAGAGTGTTGTTTTTACAGGAACAATAAAAACTTTAAAAAAATAAATACGGTACTCCCTGACTGCTGCTCTGGCATTTCCCTTACAATATCCGTACACAAAAATGATATCTGCGTATTCTATGTAGGTAAACTGACGAGGCATCGTGATAAAGAACTATCACAAACTGTCAAAATGGACGTCAAAGCGAATTCAAAGCCTACTTGCATTTGCACAATTATCAAAAGTAAGTTTGATGTGACAGAAAGAAAAGTGTTGTTGTTGTTGTTTTTACAGGATCAATAAAAACTTTAAAAAAATAAATACAGACCTGGAATTTCAACGGTTGATTGAATAATACTTTATATCGAGTAAAATGAACTTTCCTTATGATTTTTGTTGAAAAATGATGATGTGCTATCAATGTAGTGCCGCATCAGTCATAAGAAGAATGTGAATCCATTAAAATTATACTATTTTTAAAAGTTTTATTTTTTTCTGCAGAAAACAAAAAGTTGCGCGTTCCTTTTTTTTTAACTGTTGCTTAGTATTATCATTAAGCTTTAAAGTGAGACAAATAAAAATTGTCTGATCTGGCTTACAGGGTGTTGTTTTCAAAAAACCAATAAAAATCTAAAAAAAACTAAGTCCGGACCTGAAATGAAAATTTTTTTAAAACCTATTTTATTGAGCTCAGGGAGCACACTTAGTGTGCCAAATTTGATTGGTCTGAGATTTTTACTTTTAGATATACTTAACGTAGAATAATTCACATATTTTCAAATATCACCCTGTATATCCGTCAAAAACGTAACAAGGCATTTTTAATACCAGATATGAAATGGCCTCGGTCCATAGTACTTATGGTTGGACTGTTTACAGTACGTCGTGGGACACCCTGTATATCTCAAGAGGTCAGCATATCAAATCAAACTCAAATCAAGCCTAGAAATGCTGCGAATCAAATCAAACCATAAAATATTAAAGTTTGAAATATCCAATATTTTTATCAAACTAGTTTGAAAGTTTGAATAATTAAATCGTTAGTTGGTTCACAAATATTTTATTAGTATACTAACGTATAAAAGCTGCTTAATACGTGAAGAAAAAGACAAAACGAAATGTAAAAAAATTATTATTATTCATTATCATTCCCCAATCCCATAAATCCCCTATAACTCCCTATAGTATCATAATAATATTGTAATGCGCGTCATCTTTGTTGCACCCCCTTGTCCAAATGCTTACTTATTTCAAAACCCCCTCTATACTAAGAACCCTGTTATGTTACTACCTACCCTATTTTAAAAGTGTCTACATTCTTGAACCTGACCTAGCCAGCGGCATATTTATCGGAATTAAAATAAATCTTCAAATAAAAAATTTCAATTTTAATAATTCTTAACTCAATTATTAATTAAAGAAACTGTCGTTTTATATATTTTGAATAGTTTGCAAAATATATCAATTAATTTATCTTTAAATCATTTATAATTATTTTTAATATAATTTATTTCTTCAAAAATTTTAATAATATAAAAATTAGGAAGTTTTCATATCTTACGTTACACAGAATTGATATTTGCATGAATACGTTTTGTTGAATTCAAATGTACATCATACAAAATTAAAATTTCCCCTCGTAAGTGTTAAATATCTATTAGGTTAAAGTCCAAACACGCCCACATATATAAAATTTTGTACCTCTCCTCTCACCGCTGATCCCCTGTAGAAGGTTTGACTGATGCAGAGCTGAGCCTTAAGCTATTAATTTAAAATTTTATCCAGAGATTGTGAGAATATCTTTCTAGCATAGGGTGAAACGTCAAATGCGATATTCTTTACAGGGTGTCTAGAATGGAGCGTCCAATGTTCATATTTTCAATTCTCAATAAGTCGATAATTTCAAATGAAACACCATGTATTTTATTATTACGCATGAGTCAGTTTTTTATTCTCTTTCCATCTGTATTAACATTCCCTAAACCTAAAGTTACGTATTTCTGAGTTATTGCTAGATTTATTATAATTTGGAGATATTTTACATAAATTGGTGGGTAATATAATCTAGCATGCCATGAAAATTGAAAAGACAGTTGTAATAAACAAACTACTGGACAATTAAATTATTTTATTTTCTAACTTCGTTTAATCTGCAGTGAAAATGGCTCTTCTGGGTTGAATGAAGATTTATTAAATCTGGTAATGATTTATGGTGAATGCAGTCGCATAATTAGTCGTAGGTACGTGCCAATTATTCGCAGATACCCAGAAAACGCAAACCAAAAGTTAAAAAGACCAAACCAAAACTTGATGATGAATTGGAAATAACAGTTTTAGCTTATATTTTCGTGCTTTTCCAAATGCGTTTATGGGGGGATGCAAAAGTTAGTTTAAGAGAATCTTTTAAAACAATTCATAGGTTCTTCATTACTGAAACCCAGAAGAGCCATTTTCACTTACAAATTGAACGAAGTTAGAAAATAAAATAATCTAATTGTCCAGTAGTTTGTTTATTACAACTGTCTTTTCAATTTTCATGGCATGCTAGATTATATTACCCACCAATTTATGTAAAAGATCTCCAAATTATAATAAATCTAACAATAACTCAGAAATACGTAACTTTAGGTATAGGGAACGCTAATACAGATCGAAAGAGAATAAAAAACTGCTTCAGGCGCGAAAATAAAATATAGGATGTTTCATTTGAAATTATCGACTTAGTGAGAATTGAAAATATGAACATCGGACGCTCCATTCTAGACACCCTATATAAAATATCGCACTTGACGTTTCACCGTATGCTAGAAGGATATTCTCACAATCTCTGGATAAAATTTGAAATTAATAGCTTAACAACTAAGACAGATACGGAAATTAAAGTAAATGCGTGTTTTTCAAAAAATTTTCGGAAACTGTTAAATGTAGACCTGTGGTATGTTAATAATTTTTTGTTCAAAATTTGATGCTGAAATAACAAAGTTGATGTCTACTTCCGGTATAACCGGAAGTTGGAAATATTTTCATTGAATAGATCGTACTAACAAAGCCCCCTACCCAATTTTTAAATTTCAAATATCTATATAGTTCTCTATATATGGCTAATGGGCCTTCCTCGTGACACACCCTGTACAACCTAGTTTTGTATTATTTATATTATTTTATAACAGGATGGGAAAGCGATGTAAAGCTTCTTTGAATTTCGCAAGCAACACACTGTAAGTCGCACAAATCATAGATTGAATTTTTTCAACAAAACTGAAAATACATTCCTGATGATTTTCAAAAGGCCAATTTACTTAAAGTTATTGCCTAAGGATTATAGCAATGAACAGTGAAATGATACATGTTTGAAAAAGTTTTAAGTGAACCTATACAAATTAATTGTGTATCAAAACACATTAAATATAAATATTTTTTCGATGGGAATATTAATTTTAAAATTATGCGAGTAAAGAAATGTGTAGACGGAATCTAAATATGAAATGTTGCTGTTTCTTGTATCACCATCGACACACGCTAGATACATTTTAATATTTTTTAAAATTAATTTATAGTTACATGTATACACAATATTCCATTTGTTTAAGATTATAAATGATAAGTAACGTAAATGTACCAGAACCTGACACCATAAGAGTCAGATAAATTTGGTTTGTCCTGTATAAAAATGAAACAGAACATTCAGGTAACTAGTAAATATAGTAAATTTATTTTATAGTGAACGGAATGACCTAAAATTGAAGAAATTTTGATTTTCAGTTGTTTTTTAATCTTGCCTTATTATTATCCAGTAGCTGACAACCTAGTTTTATGCTTAGCTTTAAGTCTGACTTTAATTTGAAAGAATACAAAAAATATATTAAAAAACAAAAGCTTTTATTTGAAACAAATAACTGACAATTCATGGCCATTTCACGAACAAAAAAACTTCATCTTGTACTAATCAATTTCGGAATCCCAATTTTGCATACCACTTTATCCACTACATACCATAAAATATCCTCTTTTTCTGGAAGAGTGCTTCTCAAAAATATAGGGTTCTATGGCTTTATACCAGGTGGTTCTGAAGTTATGGTGACATTTATGTCCCAAAATGGGTTCATTCAACACCAAATATCTCAAAATCAATAACTAGGAATAACAAAAATTTTTCACCAAATATCCTCGAAAATGGTCTATTTTGATTTCATATTCATAAATTTACCGAATGGCACTTTTCCCATACAGGGGCAACCAAAACTCGGGATCATTTTTTTCTCAGTTTTTTCAAATGGAACACCCTGTATACCAGAATAGTCAACACTATGAGCTTCCAGAAAATATAGGGTTTGCCTACTTCATTTTCACCGGAAATGCATCTAATTCTTAAGGAAAATATGAAAAATGTCATAAAAGCAATAATGATATTTTTTTATTCAATGGTGGACAAACATGGAACAAAATAATCTCAAAAAAATGTAAAAAACTGTCATTTTACAGTAGATGTTCAGACAATCACCCGTTTTGAGCTATGCATAAATTAAGTCTATCTACAACTTCCTCTAACTCTATTTTTCCTTCAGCGTCGTTGGTTTGCCGCTAATTTATTTTTTTGCTCACTTCTTGTGTTTCACATTTTCTGTTTCCACAAACCTCTCCTTCGAAAACTCTCGAGTCGCATATCGAACTGCATACATTCTACTGGCTAAAAGCAGTTTCTATAACATCTATCCGGAAGGTAGATCACTTTATCAATTATATCAAATCACCCTTGGAACATTTTAATGTTTCAGGAACTGTCAACAATTTAAACCATAATATTTGATGTAGATCATGTTTATCATTTCTTCGGTGGATAATTTCATTTCGAAACGAGAAAATATTAGATTTAAACTATAAATTCACTTCGATAATAAAATGTCATGTTTGTTGACAGTTCCTGTAACATTCAAATGTTCCAAGGGTTATTTGATATAATTGATAAAATGATCGACATTCCGGATAGATGTTACAGAAACTGCATTTAGCCAGTAGAATGTATGCGGCTCGAGAGTTTTCGAAGAAGAGGTTTGTGGAAACAGAAAAAGTGAAACACAAGAAGTGAGCACAAAAATAAATTAGCGGCAAACCAACGACGCTGAAGGAAAAATAGAATTAGAGGATTTCTTCGCTCTACTACAAGATCAGTTTTAACTGAAGTCGTAGATAGACTTAATTTATGCATAGCTTGTTTGTTTGTTTGTTAATTTTAACGTCTCTTTTCTGACCTAATGACCTAAACTGGAGGGACCTACAGCTTATCGTGGGCTCCGAACCACGGTCCTCAATCACCTTAAACCCAGGACTATGCCTTTGACATGCAGGTGATCTACCGACTAACAAGTGTGTAATTGTGTCACCAACCCCTATCAGTTCCACGAGATATCCGATCTCATCCGGCCTGTTTACCGGCGTGAATGAAACTGCGTATGACACAAATTCCTTTTTGCACTTGCCCAAAGTCTTATCTGACTTTAATTCCACTTGAATACGCAGGATTCGAACTTACTCCCCGAACACTGACCAAGCTGAATCGGCAGACGCCTTACCAACTAGGCCACCGTGTCCGGTTATGCATAGCTTAAAACGGGTGATTGTTTGAACATCTACTGTGAAATGACGGTTTTTTACATTTTTTTGAGTTTATTTTGTTCCATGTTTGTCCATCATTGAATAAAAAATATCATTATTGCTTTTATGACATTTTCCATATTTTCCTTAAGAATTAGATGCATTTCCGGTGAAAATCAAGTAGGCAAACCCTACGTTTTCTGGAAGCTCATAGTGTTGACTATTCTGGTATGGCACTATATACAGGGTGTTCCATTTGAAAAAACTGAGAAAAAAATGACTCCGAGTTTTGGTTGCCCCTGTATGGGAAAAGTGCCATTCGGTAAATTTATGAATATGAAATCAAAATACACCATTTTCGAGGATATTTGGTGAAAAATTTTTGTTATTCCTAATTATTGATTTTGAGATATTTGGTGTTGAATGAACCCATTTTGGGACATAAATGTGACCATAACTTCAGAACCACCTGGTATAAACCCATACAACCCTATATTTTTGAGAAGCACTCTTCCGAAGGAATTCAATCAAAAAAACATAACTTTGATAAGTCACACTTTTATGGGACACCCTGTATATTGGTAGTTATTTTTGGAACATAGCTTTCATTGCTGCTGTCTACAACTTTTATTTGAAACATTTTTTCCTATCTTCAAAAGGGAAGCAGCTATCCTCCACGCACGCATCGTTGATACACCCGGTATAACAATAACAAAATCTTCTTCTTTCAAGTTGACTTCACTATCTAAAGACTCTTCATCCCAGTTATCACCTTTTCCTTCTGATTCAAGAGATAATTCAACCGATGAATCTGTGATATTTTTCATCGAATTTGCTTGGACTTTTTTTGAGTTTTCTTTTTCTCTATTGTCAGCACTTTTAGGTTTCTTATTTTCTTTTCTCGTTCTCTGTTCAATTTATTTGCCTCTCTCTTTCGCTCTTTCATCTTTCTCTAGCTCTAGTCTTGTAAGTACGTCTTCTTTCTTTTTAAAATATTGTTTTTCCTTCTCACCAGAAATTACCAATGGCAAATGTTCTTTTACTAAACGCTTCTCAGTTTAGTTTGGGGCAAAATGTGTGTATATTTCTAGTTGGTATATCATCTGCGATTGTGTGACATTGTGACCAGGACTTTCTATAATCTCTTTGTTCAAATTTCCTTCAGGAACAGGCCCAATGTTCGCTATACTTTCTATTCTGTTCTCTACATGTTGGGCTTCTGTAGGATTTGTTTCTTGAGCTGACCCTAAATATTCCAATAGCTGAACCGTGGGTCAGGTATTGGAAGCATTACATATCAATTAGTGTTAATTTTAGTGGATAATGCTCTTTAGTACCTATACTATTGAATAGAGCATACTTTTGAACGATTTCATGAAACCCCTATAGCTGACACAGGTGTCAGGCATTGGCTTAACCAATTTTGTTTACTAACCAGTACCTGACACCTCATTCTAACAATACAAAATACATTTAAATTAAATATTCGCCACTAAAACAACATTTATACTTAATATCATGGTGATTAGTACAATTGAATTGCAAAAAATAAGACACTTACTTTTTTTATCCCCTATATTTATTCACGTAGGATCTTAATAAATATATTTATAAAAGACGTCTACACATAACCTTCTGGTGAAAATATTCTATCAAAAATGTTAGTTTAGTGTCACTAATCTGAGAGTATAGAAACTCGATAGATAACATTCATACCAACCAATACAATTGAAGATATTCAGAACACAGGAAGTATATTGCTTAATTTTGTTTAAACAATGTAACGTGTCAGGCTTAGGGACTGTGTCAGGCATTGGTACGTTTACGTTAGTATGGTGAGGAAATTATCAAATACTATTAAACGAGCAAGGTTTGTATGTAGTATGTATGTAAGTGTGTCCAGAGGATCTCGAAATCCACTCGTCAGAATTCAATGAAACTTTCAGGGTAGACTAATTCCTATCTAAATCGGCAAAAAATGTAGGTCTCATGTCTGTGAAAATTCGATCTTCCGAGATATTTACAAGAAAAGTTAAGCTTTTAGTTTTATTTACTAGCAACGGCACATAATAATAACTTGTTTCTATAGTAATATATACTATAAAGGATAGATGAGTACAGTAAAAGTTGGGATATAACGTCACATTCCATAGGCGTACTTTGCAAAATAAGTTTATATAATATAAATAAGGTCACATCATATAAAATATATATACGCACTTCGTAGATTAAATTTTGAAGTTATATTATTTATAAAAAATAAAAATAAACCTTATGCATCTGACACTTTAACATTGAACGAATTAAATTTAACCAATAAGTAACAAGGAGGATTATATGTTGGGATTAAACTTTTTTTAATCTCTTGGCATTAAAAGTAACGCTTCAGTACTTACCTAAACTCAAAGATTAAAAAAAAGTTAGTTCAAGAACTATCTATAAAAGTCACTGTCGTCACTAAAACTACTGGTATCACTATAATTGTCTTTTCTGAGGTTTATTATTATAGGTTCTATTAAATTATCCATTGATATATCCACTTTCCTAAATAAATTTTCCACCTTTTTAACATCTGAAACTGCCTTTAAAAACAAATTTCGCACATCAGGAAATTTAAATGTTTTATTGTTTTGAGAAACATAACCTTTTAATAATTGTGACCAGATCAGTTCAATGGAATTTAACTCTGCGTGGTACGGAGGCAATCTGAGAATTTTAATTCCTTTTTCTTTGGCCATCTCATCTATAATATATTTTTTGAATTTGTTTTTATGTTGCCTTGCTATTTCTAATAATTCTGCCTTCAAGGATTTAGGAGGACTGATAATATTTTTAGAATGAAGCCATTTTGAAATATATATTAATACAAAATTCTGAATCAATTAAAATACATACGATACGGCTATGAATAAATAAAGTCTGACTTATCTGTCAAAAGAACAGGTTTATCTAGACAAAAACTATATTAGGCCGATCAGATGTATTCAAATTTAGATTTTAACTACAAATAAGCATTGAAGGATGTGGTAAAAATAAAATTTCTACTCTTGAATCTGTACTACGTTCTGCAAATTAAATACTGCACTCCTTTCTTCTGTATAGTATAGTAGTAAAAAGATTTGACTTTATTTAATTTCTGGCGTTTTAATCTGAAAGAATTCAATTTTAAATTTGTCGCTTTATATAAAAAAGGAAAGGTTCATTTGACGGATATAAATAATTTGCTTGTCAAATGACAGCCATCTCATAAATTCAGAAATCATGGGTTTAGGTAAATATTTATAGGAACGTTGAGTAACACTGTTAAAATGGACACTTGTCAAAATGTGACACCTGTAAAAACGTGACAACTGTTAAAATGTGATACGTGTCAGAATGTAACAAATGTCAAAATGTCATACGTATCGTACTTTTCTTTATTTATTACAAAGATCTAACCTAACCTAAAGCTAATCTTTTTTTTTTTGGCGGGTGGAAATGCTTTATGCACATCGGGTAAGGGTTCTTCCCTTCCCCGATAGTGTGAGACTACCCATTACGGCTACTATTTTATTATGCGGACAGTTTTAATATTTAAGTTTTCATTATCATAGAGAGAGAGAGAGAAAAAGAATGAATGCTTGTACACGTGTACTATTAACATAGATTTCAATTTTTTATTTTACAAGAAACTTTAAAGAGACATTTAAAATTCTCTATTTTCATAGTACATTTTAAGGTTGATTGTGACTTTGTGTTTTCCAAGAGCAAATTGTAATGTAATGTACGAATGAACTATTTTTGTAACTGAAAATTTTTGAAAAAATATGATATCAATATCTGCCACACGTCGAGAGTCTGGTTACAGGTTTTTGTGGAGGTTTTTACCCAAGTATGAATATCAGACCTATAATTTTCCTTCACTGCAGATCAATAAATAATAAAATCAATTGAACATAGAGTTTTTCTTATATAGTGATAAATAGAGTGAGTTCAGCGATCTTCTGTTGACGGGACGTGTGCCCTACACGCTGCTGTTGCCCGTCCCGGAAACGGGGCCTGTCCACCGTGACAATTCGCGAAGATCAAGCGTCAGTAGATGTTGCCCTAAAAGGGTGAAATGAATTTAACTAACCTCTGTGATAAGCAGTTGATAAACGTCAACAACAGCTGCAGCCAATTGAAAATTAACACTGACAGCTTTTTTAATTTTCCCGCCTACTTTCAAGCCAATCGCCAATTAACTTTTTATTTATCTCCCTATCAGTAGTTCAAGTAGATGTCGCCCACTCCGTGATTTTCGCGAATTAATTAATAATTTGTCATGTTATAATTATACTTAAATTATATACTCATTGGGCTGCTTAAAAATGTAGATTTGAATATTAAGAGCGAAGCTCGGTGACCAGATATTTATTAACTATTTGGATAAAAAATGGAAACTCAACATTCTTGCTAGAATTGTTTTATATATTTACACGTCAAAATAGTTTCACATGACTTTTCATTGGCTTGGTAAATCAAGTATTTATACAGATTTATATAATTTACTATTTTCAGTTCTCCTCTTTAATGAAAAAAATCTTGACTACACCATATCAACAACTAAAAATTAAAAAGGAACATTTTCTAGTAATACATCACACCTAATTATAAAGAAAGAGACAAATGGATAGCAAAAGAATTTTCCCGTCCTACCCTAAAGTGTTGACTTGGTATTTATCGATTTCAACACGCACCCCGAAAAAAATAGGGCGTCAAGTTCGAAATATATATAATTGAAGTTGGTTAGGATACGGAAAAGTGGGTCAATGCCACCCAAAAGCCCGGGGGAGCTCTCTACCAGATCCGGCCTTAGCCAAATGCAAAGATTACGCACGTGGAAGACGTTTATTTGAACAATACACTGGCGTAGTTTAAAAGAAAAATTAATAAGACGTAAAATAATATTTGGAAACAACCTCTATCTTGACAAGATAAAAACAGGTAAAATACATAAAATTTCAGACTAATAAGAAAACGACTGACGATTGGATACATTCTATTTGCCCGGAAAATGGCATATTTTTTGTTAAAGACTACAGATAAACTGACTGTAATTCATTATTGGTTATAAGACAACAAGCATGCCTACTAATCGGGAAAAAAACTGTAAAACGTCTTTGTCAACTAGTCTCGAAAACAGAAGCCTTTCTCCTTTAAATGGACTATGCTGTCGCATAGTTTGGTGCTGAAGACACCACCTGTTTGCGAATCGAAAACATGCTTAATGAGAGAAGAACCGAATCTATACTGTTTATTCACTTTATGAGTATGTTAATATCCAAATGTTTTTACTATGGCATCTGATGCAAAGACTGGCTGGTCTGAATAAATAACAGGATGAAAAGCCCTCGAATTGTCACCTTCGAAACTATTCTAAATCCAAATAAAGAAGAATAAGCGCAATAGGAACTCAGATGTTAGGTGAACAGCCCTATGATACTCTGGTATTACAAGTATAATCACAAATTCGTTTGCTGGCCAAACTGGACCAACCTAAAACAGCCTAAAATATTAGTATGGATCAAATCTTTATTCAATAAATACAAATACAAATGAATAAAGCTGATAAGCGATAAGCGTTTGTTTCACAGAAGAAGATATAATAGTAAAATAACAATAAAAATGTAAAAAGATCAGTAATAATATTATATACAAATAATAGAATAAAAATTAAAAATAATAGAATAAAAAATAGAAACGTACGGAACAAGTACAAAACAAAGTTTTTGCTAAAACATGGATAAATTATTTAAGATGAATACCCTTAGGGATTTCTTAAAGCAGTTTATTGGCTGCATAACTTTAATTGAGTCAGGAATTCTATTGTTTTGGTGCCAAGTACGTATATATTTTTTGTGTGGTTGTTTTCAACATTAATGGTACAATATACAAGTATTCTTGACGGGTGTCATAGTTGTGTTCCGGTAGTTGAACTTTGTCTTTATACATGTGGTATTTGTAATTGCCTACAACATTTCCTAATCTTGGCAGACCCCCACTTCAGTGACTGTCAGGGCACAAGAAAATAGACAATGAAAACGTTATGTCTTCATATCTTAGCTAGGCCCTCTTCTACAACCAAGTTTATAGGGTCTAAAACTGAAATCCCTGGTACATAGCTAGATCTAGGTCTAGAAGAACTAAATCCCGGTGTTACTGTAAACACGTTCCAAACAAATACTGACTCGCTGGAGATACAACCTTTTGTGAGCGATTTATTTATGGAAGAAATGTTCGAAAGAAAATCTAGTGAAGATGCTAATATGCCTTATTCAGGTGACACAATAAACCAATAGGTTACAAACCAACCATATTGAATTGTACTGAAATAATAAAAATTTTAAATAGTCGCAATAAAATTAATCACTGATGAGTAATTTATACTCGTTTTGAAGGTAGATTTTGTAGAGGGAGACCTAATTCGTTTTGGGAGAGGGGGAACGTGTTAATTTGAGAGAGTAAACAGAATTTTTCTATAAATTTATTTAAATCCAACTAATATATTTTGATGGGCTGAATTTGTTACCTCTTAAAATTCGGATATCTTCTGAAGTTCGAGGCATTTTATTAATTCTATCAAATTATAAGGATAGTTATATCTTTACAAATTTAATACTATAGCTATAGCTATAGCTATAGCTATAACATCACAGCTGTAAAAAAAGATCTCTTGTCCTTTTAGACCTCTGAGAAACAAGAAATTGACTAGTAAATACAAGAAAAGAAAGAGATCGCTTGTCTTTTTGCATTTTAACAACCAACACTGAAAGATTCTGCAACAGATGCAACACACAATAACCTAAAACCGGATCTGTCTTCATCCACAATAATTTATAGCAACGATTACGTTAGCGGGAGGGTGCAATTTATCGTTTCTATTAAATATATTATTTTTTATTAGGATGAGTAGTGTACCTGCCCTTTTTCCGGTAAGGTCGGGATATTATTTATTGTTTGGGAGCTTTACGAGCAGGCGCTGTATTTATAGACAAAATTTAGCTTTCGTTATTTCCGAGCGAGGTGGTTTTGTGGTAAAGCATTTGCCTGGCATTTGGGAGTTCGTGGGTTCGATCATCACGGGCTCTTGACCTAATATGAGGTTTTTTCATATGCAATAGGCAAATGCTGGGTCAGTTACCTACCTGAAGTAACCTACCTACCTAGACGTAATGCTTAGATTCCTCCAGCGTGGCTGAAGAGACTTGGAAAGGCTATAACGGCCCGTTATAAGGTCTAAAAGCGCTATAATATATCTTTAATGCCTCCTGGAGTAAACTATATTATCCAGACTAGTGGGAAATTGCCATCGTCATAATGGTTCCTAAACCTCACAAAAATGACAACCAACCGCAATCGTATTGATTGTTTTATCAGCCCACCATCCAAACTGTGAAAGGTGTTAGAAATATTAATTCTCCTCAGGCTTATATCTATACTTGATACAAAAAAAACTAGTAATGACACACATAGGATTATCAACTTAATACTAAAAAGTCCAGAAGAAAACAATAGAGTATACTGCCATCTTTTTAGATATAACACAGGATGATACTAAGGTGTGGGGCGAGGAATTGTTAAGTAATATAAAACACAATCTACCGTCTCTATTTTACTAATTTGTCAAGTCCTACCTCAGTGGAAGACTATTTCAAGAAAGGTACAACAAGGAGTGCAACTAAAATCAGTGGTACTCCTGAACGCCTTAGATCCTGTATGTCCTGACTTAACGATCTCTACTTAGAATACAATGTCACACAAGAAACTTGTAATCGCTTTATATAGGTATAGAACTCTGGCTAAGCAAATGGAGAATACATGCAAATACAAATAAATTATCACAATTAACATTAAAAAAGGACACCTGCCCCCAAGTAACATTGACTGGTCAACCACATGCTGAAACGAGAAATGTTTTGACCTACAGAAGAAGAAGAACAGAAGACTCGCCTGACATACTTATGTCTGGAAGAAGGGACTGCAACTTACAAAGCTCAGATAGATGCAATGATTAATAAGTGAAAGAAGTTTAGAAAATAAACAGCTAATCTACAAATTCATAATTAAACCCATATGGAATCGAACTAGATGACACAACGGCAGTAACATCAACATATTAGAATGATTTCAATCTAAAGTGTTATGTGCAATAGTGAATACTCCCTGTTCGTTTCTGTTATAGTGATACGCAGTGACTTATATGTGCTAACATTAGAACAAGAAATATAAAGGATCTATTCCATTAGTCGGCCTTAGAATCCAATAAATCAAAAAAAAATATTTGTTTTAAGATTTAAAAAGTGGCCAACTCTGTACACATTGGTCTCGTTTACCTTCTCAGGTATCCAAACCACGTTACCGTTTGAATAAGAGAAAAAGGGAATTGAAATTTGGTATTAATCCCATTTTTCTGTTTTTGGAGCACCTTATTGAATAATTCATCCGATATAATTGTTTTCAAAAAAAATTCACATCATGCAAAAAGAATTCCTTCCTTTAAACCGTGAAAAATTCAAATCGATTCGAAGTTATGCCCGAACGGAGAGAACATAAATTCCAAATATAAATTCAAATTTGAATTCCACGCTAAACTCAACCGAGTTGGGGTGTCGAAACGTCACAGTGAGAGTGCCAAACAATAGATGAATGCAGTGGTGGAGTCACTTGGCTAAGTAAACGTGAGTTATTGTCCCAGGCAGATTTGGGTACTTTTAGACTAATAAACATTGATCGGAACTGTTTGCTAAAAGACGTAAAAAACAGGTCGGTCTGATGAAAAAACTTTTTTTTCATCTGTATCATTGGTATCGACTGTTGCTGTCATTAGCGTTGTGTTCTGTGTAGATTTTGTTAGTGTTTGTCGACGCCATTTTAGAAACAGCGCTGTTAATTAGTATGGTCAAGTAGGGAATCAAACATAATATATAGTGTTTTGGGCGATTCCAATTGTTACCAATTATGTGGAGACCCAAACTTTTTAGACTGCACCCTGTAGATGAGTCTGTCCCAACTTATTGTAGAGTAAGCTGGCTGAGTAGATTGTGGTTTGTAATGAAAGTATACACTGGTTACTTGAATTTTTATATTTAACAATAACTTTCGTAAAAAACACTTTTTAACAAACGTAGAATTTAACAACGATTCAAAACTGGGTTTGCAATTGTTCAAGAAATGGGTGAGTTTAAATAAAGGTATGCATTTGATATCATGCAATTTTGTATAATGTAAATTGCTGATTTTATTACGTATGAACGGTCCCAAGATTACGACCTGCTCACACGGAGTTAGAAGTTCTACTAATTTTTATTACGCGTGACCGGTCCATAGCTTAACGACCTGTTTCACGTGGAGAGATATGTTCTACTGATTTAATTTTTGATCTATTCGAAAAGCCAGCCGTTGGGCAAAATCCCTTCGGCCAATCGCCGCAATCCGTTTGCGGCATTATAGATGTGGGTTTTTTACTTCTGCCTGGAGACCTGCTGTCGCGTTAGTGGGTCGCGGTATATGTAAAAGGCGTGCGCCGACAAAGCGGCTTCCGCATTGAAGTTTGATATCCGTGTTCGTCGGTGACTTACTTCCGCGTTAATTCGTATCTGCGCGATATCCTTGGTTCACGACACGTGTTATACTGTTCTTTGTTACCGGGCAGGTACATAAGCGTGCTTTTTGGTTATTTTTATTTTCTTTTATTGCCATGGGCGTTGATTAAAATGTTCGATTTCGAACATATAGTATAACTAAAGACTTAAAAATTAGGAGTGGGTAATTGGAAACACAAGGCGGAAAATAGTATATTATTTAAGGCGAGTGCTGTAATTCATCAAGTGAGTTATGACCATTACCGCAAGTTAAATACTATACTTTATCTACGACTATAATAACAATAAATGCTAAGATACAAGTACCGGAGGAAGAACTTTATTCACAAATCTTAATACCTTAATTTTGTTCATTAATGATATTAATTGTAAAGTTTGAACAACCAGTAAACTGAATGTGGGCATTGAATTATGCAAATTTATTGTTTCTTTTTGTGTTTGTTGCATATATGTTGTAGATGTACTGACTGGTTGAAGGGTTATAGAACTGTATATTTTATTTGCAGTATCTGTCTTATTCTTCTCGGAATCATCAATGTACCCCTCAGCAATACTAGTTGATCGCCAACCGCCATGGCGTTTCAGTGCCGTTATAACCACTCCAGCATCTACTAATAAAGTTGCCGACGAAAACAATGCCTTTCCCCATTGCTCCAAATTTGTTAATGACAATTCTTTGTGAGCAATATTTTCCATTTTGAAATCTAAAGAATAATGTCGTTTGCGATAAATCCGTAGGACGAAGGTTTAAATATTTCTTAACTATAGTATAAAAATTTCCTGTAACAGTGACTTTTCTGGCAATTGTTGTTTTTGTATTTAGTACATTGACCATAAAAATAGACCCATGCTCTTATAAATCTGTAAATTGCATACTGTGCAATTCTGCTGCACGACAAGCACCCATAATGCCCATTATTAAAGCAGCCTAAAATAAATTATATAATTGACCAAATGATAAAAACCTTTGAATTATTGTGAAAGCTATTACCTTTGTCGCCAGATATTTCTCATCGGGAGCTTCATTTATGAAATTATTAAGTTGTTGTGGCGTAAATGTTTTTGCCTTTTTAGCTACATGTTTCTCTGATTGACGTTTAAGAAACGAACGTAATTTTGAATAATTATCTATATTGGTTCCATTATTTAAGTTGAGTGTACTTCTTATCATGGAGTAGAAAGTCTATAGAGACGATGCTTTATATTTATTGCTCAGTTCATTAAAGTATGCCAAAAGTACATTTTCTGTAAAGGAGTTTTTCTGCAGCCTCGAAAATAAAGTTTTCGGTATGATTTATTAAATCGAAAGTACCAATTTACACAAATCGTACCGAAAGTAGCATTTTCGGGACGATTTTTTCACTTTCAGAACGATTTCTTTACTTTCGGTACGATTCGTGTTACTTTCGGGGTGATTTTGGATATCTAGTAGGCGGTTTTGACAATAACATGAACTTGTATTTTATTCTGACACCGCCTGTCCTGTAACATTGGTGTGTGTTTTTTCGCTTTTCAAATCAAAAAAATGGAAATAAGTAGAGTGAAATGATTCCATATGAGATTAGTGAATCTGCTAAAGCGGATACTTATGAATTATTGCGTAAGTAATGTATATGTAATTGTCTAGATATATAAAGTTCATACGAAATTTCCTACTCTTCCCGTAAAATATCACTTTCGGAACTTGTTACGTAAATTACTATTTCGTTCTTACTGCCACACCAATCTTGAAAATTTTTGTATAGACTTTTATATTTGTCTTGTGATTTTTCAGGTAATAAATTCTGTATTGTAGCATTAGCTACTTGTCTTAATTTTGGAGGTGTACATAATAATTCATCTTCACTATCTGAATACATCTTTCTTAGCACAAAATTATTATAAACTTGATTTGGAAACGTCAAAATTATCTTGAGACAGACCCACCTTGGTATTTGGTTCCTAAAAAGTGTGCAGTAAATTCCAAGAATATTTTTCATAATGTAGACCGTAAGACGTTGCTAATTGAATAATTTTAAAATCTTTTAATTACTTATACATTCCCAGTTGTTACAAAATTTTTCTAATGTTTCTAAGCCAATAGAACGTATTTATCGGCTTTAAAATTTCCAAGAATTTACTGCACCCTATTTATATACCGAAATAAAGAACCCAGAGAGTTTAAATAACTCACTAGTGAGTTATTATAACTCACGCTGTGTGTTTATGGATACTATTATTTGCTCAAAAGCAGTTGAATAATTAATATATAATTTAATAGGAGTAAATAAAATATATAAATAGATACTCATAGTCTTGGCGTTTTGGCATAAGCCAGAGTGGACGGTAAGGTTGAAAATTATAGCATGACGATCATATGAATAAGCGATTACATGATAGGACCATCAAAGAAAGTTATAATTACGAAGTAACTTAAAACTAGCGGGAACATGGATGTTTATATTACCCATATAAAATAACTACATTGCTATATTTCTAGTTGATAGGCACAGTTTGTTAATGTCGGCATATAATAGTAGTTTTTGTACAATTGGTCATTTTTGACTGTTTACCATATCTATTTTGATGACAGAAGGAGCATTTACTAGTAGAGAGTTGAAGTAAACACAGTACGTAACCCTTTACGTAGAAAATACCGTACGAAATATAACGTAATAAAGTTGTATGAAATTTGAGTTGAAGTGTTCATGTACGTACGTAAAATAGATGTCAACTGTCAACCTTTAATTAATTGGTCTGTATTTTGCTTTTATGTTGTTTTATGTGAGCAGAAAGTCGAAAAGTCAAAATTAAAAAAATTTTTAATAAAATAAGAGGTTTTATTATATCCGTTAAGAAGAGTATTTGAAGTACAAAGCCACTAATGAGTTATAGAAATGAAAAACAAAATAATATATATATTGGAATTGGATTTCTTGAAATTCTACTAAAATAGAAGTTACATTTTTATGGTAAGCACGTCTTTATACATGTTCAATTAGGCTCTATTTATTTCATTTAAGGTGGAAGGTATTCTTGATGCAGCACAACTTGGGGATTCAGATTTCGAAGAAGATGAAATGGATGAGGTAATCTTGCTACATATATTCAACAATGATCCTGTTGGGAATCGAGCAGAGCTTTATGGGCGATTGAGCCTCCACACAACTGGAACAATATTTGGGAAATTTAATGTTCTGTTCAGCACACACATATTTTCAAAATCCATCATGCTGATTAAATTTTAGTAAATGCACCTAGATTGATTTTTGTAAAGTTAGTATCGCAATATTAAAGTAGCATACCTTTTATCAAGCAAAAACAACTTTAATGTTTGTTTTATTACCAATATTTTGTTTGCATTGTTTGCTAGTTTCAAGATGTAAAAAGCGCCATCAACTAAATTTAGTTGAACATTTCTACACTTTGTAAATGTAATTTTATTGAGTATATTTTCTAAAAATGTAAAGATTCGTTGTTTTGTAGTTTTAGAGATAAATATTCTGTAATATTGTTTTGTTATTGTTATTGTGATTAATAAATAAATATTTATATAATAAAAATGTTTTAACTTGAAAGTTTTTTATTATCTTACTGAAATATGAGAAATAACCTTTAGAAACATAATAAGCGAATATTTAGTAACTTCTATAGGAATTTCTCAACCGAATGTAATCTAATAACAGAAAAATAAAGAAATTCTTTTGAGAACTTCTAAATCACACTTAAATTCCTAAATTATATAAATCAAATGAAACAAAAACGAATATTTAGTAACTTCTTGAGTGACCCTTAATACCATGTTATTTATATATAAAATGATTAATCAACTATAGTGCCTCAACTTGTAAATAATTGTAGGTTTGTTAAAGACATAAATATTCCACAAGATCAAGAAACAATTTTTATTTAGACAGAGTAAGCACTATAGTTATATAGTCAGAATATAGTCTGTTTTATAAGGGATTAAAGCAATACAATGAATTAAGAACATGTAGGTTGTGAATATAAGTATATACCTAACTATTTTTTTTTTTTGTACTAGCCAAGAGCTAAATTAAAGGATTATTCATTTCGGAAGCTCATAGTGGTTTGTATTTTAATTTCTCTCTCTCTCTCTCTTTCCACTGGATTAAAACCACTTAGTTGTTAAAAAAGGTTGTTAAAAAAGTTTTTTTATTGTCAATAAAAAAACTTTTTTAACAACTAAGTGGTTTTAATCCAGTGGAAAGAGAGAGAGAGAGAAATTAAAGGATTATTATTATTATTACTTCTATAGGAATTTCTCAACTATTATTATATATTATATTATATTATTATATTATATTATAACTGAATGTAATCTAACAAAAAAAAATAAAGAAAGTCTTTTTGAAGCTATGAATAATTTACTTTAAGTCAAAATTCAAAATTGGGACATTCGCCATTTATCGGTGTCACTCGTATAATCTTCGGTTAACGTACGTAGATTTTTAAGGTATCCGTGAGAGAACGCAAGGTTACGTACGTACGCCATCCTATTTTTCACGTAAACGCTATTTCCAGACAAATGCGCATGCGTAGATGTCAATTCGGCTCCTAACATTTACGTACTTGGCACAACTTCAACTCTCTAATGTCAAGAAAAACTGAACGGTAAGTAATTCACTTACCGTTCAGATTTTTTACTTACCGTTCAGATTTTTCACTTACCGTTCAGAATTTTCACTTACTGTTCAGAATTTTATAGGTACTCTCATACCGAAATTTTGATTTTTCAGGTCAGGTCAGGTCATTATTGCGGCACATCCTTCTTCCCATACCCGTTCTATTTCTTCAAATTCACTTTCGTTGCTCATATTTTGAAAATCATAATAATAATCAATAAGAAACACTCAAAAACCAAACTTATTGACATAACAATATTTTAAGTGACAGCAGAAAAAGCCATGTTCATACTTATTATTATGCATCCTACTAACTACCTAGCAACCGTAACATGTATCTTGATGAATGATGAATCGAAATTTTGAATATGAAAAAAATGGATAATTTAATAGTTTATTATTGCCCAATCGTGCAAAAAACGTTATAAGCATGTCGAACGGTAAGGGTTACCGATGTCAGACAATAATTGGAGTCGTCGCTTCGCTCCTCCTCCAAACTATTGTCTTCCATCGATAAAAAGCCCTTACCGTTCTCCAAACTTAATATACTATTATGATGCAAGGACGAGAAGTGTTACTTTTTCGGACGATTATGCAGTTTGCCAGCCGAGACGTTAGTCGAAGCCGGCAAACCCCAAGAGTTAGAAAGTGTAATAGGGAGCTACACAATTTTTAAAAACCGCGTTTCATTGAATTTGTAGAATGTAAGAAGTACTAAAATAAATAAAATATACATAATACTTTTCGAAGCAAAATACCATGTAGAATTTATAAACACAAAGTTTTGAGTTATGGTAAACTAAACAGTGTTATTAGAACTTTTTCATTGAATTTGAAGGTTTCGAATAGCTGATCGGTTCTGTCAGATTAAACTAAAAATCAACGGAACAAGTGTAAGAAATGTCAAGTTTTTGACATATTCCAATAAAAAATATATTATTCATGCTCTAAGAGACACATATAATGTTGTATGAGTTAGAGAAAATGAGTTTAACTTCGAAATTTAAAATAAATGTATTTTTAGTATCCTAATAAATTCAAACTTTAACATTATATTTTCCCAAAACATGAAAAATATATAAATATTTTAAGATTTTCCCACACAAAAACTCGTTTTTGATAGTGACTGATATACATACCCTTTTAGAAACAGTCTTTTTGGAATTTTTTTGGTTATCAATTTTTTTTTGGGTCAATACTTAGACTTAACTAGGTACACATAAAAATAAGAAATCGAAATGCAGTGCAAATTTCTTCTTAAAAATTCAGTTTTATTCAATTTTCTTTAAATTTAAATTGTATACTTAATAAAATCACAACCTTCTCGTTATTCTATAAGCTTTCCCCCAACAGCTTTTTTGTATTGTTTCCTGAATTCCTCGAACATCAAAACCCTAATTCGCTGAAAATTTTTATACCCCAAATTATATGCCACTGGGTTCTGACAAAGCCAAGACTCTAATTTTCTTTTATATTACTTAATGGTAAGAAGTTTTCAGTATTTCAGTTTCTCAATTCCATCTACCATTCTGTGACCTCAATTCGCGTTTCCGACAAAAAGATTCCCTCGCTTTTGGGAACTACATTTTGCTGATGGGAAAGGACCGGCTTCTTACTCCGAAATAATGATATGGAGCATTTTTTACTTTTGCTATATCTATGTTTTTTAAGTAGATAGCGGGAAAGGATGTTAGTGGTAAAAAGCTATAATTTAAAGTTCTAAAAAATTATCTGGCACATATATGAAAAAGTGAAGTGAACTGAGAGACTCAAACAAATCAATTACATATTTCTTCTTTCTCGATCGGGATAAATCTAACCCTTTGATTCTGTTGTTAAAGGAATTTGTAATTTCTAGACCGGTTTCGGCATCATTATGCCTCATCAGTAGGAAGTAGGCAGCTCAACATGGAGTCTTAAATCTATGTTACAATATGACGACGTTCCTTGTCAAGCTCAATTGAGATCTGAAATTACGATTGCAACGCTATCCAGGCCTGTGCGCAGGGTTTGCTCGTTGGGTGAGTTTTCATAAAAAAAAACGAAGGAATGGGAGCGCGCGAACCGAGAAGTCAGGTGCGCGCTGGTAGCGTGGGTTCTTTGACCGGTTTCTAGCTGAACTCTATTTTAGATCCTCCGAGACGAAAAAAGGAGTCCTGATGGACTTACTAGATTAATTATAGTCGAACTTTGTGAAGGTCCCTCTTGAGGAGGGGTTCTGTTTTAGAAATAATTTAATTATTTATTATTATTATGAAATAAATTATTTTGGGGGGATTTCAAAGTATTGACTGCGGGTTTCACTGGAATCCATTAGACTAAATAAATTATTTTAAATGAAACCCTAACACAACATTTAATCAAATAAAAAACGAAACGTAAAGGTCAAAATGTCGATGAAAAGTTTACCTCTATGTTCACAGTTCCGAAATGAACTGTTTACGAGTAAATAAGTGTTTATATAAAGGTCAAACCAAACAATACCTACACAAACGAATGCAAGCCCATAAACCGACATCACTGCTTTATCCAAAGACGAAAAAGAAAACCAACATAAATTCAACATTTACGAAGTTGAAATTTTGACCAAAGAAAGAAATTCGACAGTAAGAACTGTCCTGGAAATGATACACAAAAAAGATGCCGATTGATGTCATCACAAAAATATAAACGGATCTTACATATTCAATAGAGGACAAAGAAATAGCCAAGACAACGTTCCTGGACAGAAGGAGCTTTTAACAATGATACCACAGACGCATTAGTCAATGCACAAATCAGAAGAGGAGTCCCGCCAAGATTATGCAGATGGATAAGGGCCAGTCTAGAGAGAAGGACAATTATATCCACTCTAGGAGAGGCTACTATCATGGCAAAAGCAGGCGGAGGCTGCTCACAAGGAGGAGTACTGTCACCGCTTCTGTGGGCAACCTTAATGGGCGATCTCTTACAAAGACTTATCCAAAAAGGCTTTCATTGCCTCGGATATGCAGACGACTTAGCGATAGTCGTTGGAGGCCGGTTTTCTGGAATAATTTCAGAATTGGTGCAAAAGAGAACGGCTGGTCAGTCAATGCTCAGAAAACACAAATTATCGCATTCACAAAACAACGAGCACTGCAAGACCTGAAACCACCAGTGCTGGAGGGCACAACAATTCCTTTGGCCAAAGAAGCGAAATACCTAGGGGTAGTTTTCGATCAAAGGCTTACATGGAATGGCCACCCAACAAAAATCGCCAAAAAAGCATCCATCGCACTAGGCAGGTGCAGGAGAATGTGTGGCAAGAACTGGGGACTCAACCCCAAAATGACCATATGGTTATACGCAAGGGTAATCAGGCCTATGATATCATATGGGTCAGTGGTGTGGTGGTCAAAGACTTTTCAGTCAGGAATCATAAGGTAGTTAACAGGCATACAAAGACAAGCGTGTCTCAGTGCTACAGGGGCCATGAGAACCACCCCCACGGCCGCGATGGAGGTCATCTTGAACCTACCACCAGAGGCGAGAGCGGTCACCTACAGACTTATGCAAGGGTCACGACCCATCACCAAACTCCACGGGACGGATTACGAAAGGTTAGAAGGGCTAAGGGCGGATCCAATTACAGGAATGCCCAGCGACACCATGGTAACCAAATACAATTTCAACAGGAAATACGAAGTAAAAGTACTGGAGAGGGAACACTGGGAGGGAGGAGCACCCATCAGTGCAGCAACAATTTGGTACACAGACGGCTCGAAGACCGAAGAAGGGTCGGAGCCGGAATATACGGACAAAAACCAAGGATAATGATCCCGGTGAGCCTGTCAAAAGACACCTCAGTATTTCAAGCAGAAGTAGCAGCAATACACCTCTGCATAGGAGAAATAAACAGACAAGACAGCATAGGTCAATCCGTTGTTATATTCTCCGACAGTCAGGCAACACTAAAAGCATTAAAGGCCACTCAAGTAAACTCCAAACTTATGTGGGACTGTGCCTGTGCCCTGAATGAACTAGCTAACCGCAAGAAAGTGACCCTGGCATGGGTTCCAGGACACAAAGGGCATCGAGGAAATGAAAAAGCCGACGAATTGGCCAGACAAGGCTCGTCACTGGCATTTTATGGTCCAGAACCCTTCTGCGGTATAGCAAAAACAACAGTTAAAAAAGC